>OZ020171.1:13103335-13152201 GCA_963971145.1 Sussaba pulchella | reverse complement strand
ATGAAAATTGTAATCATAATTTGAAACGATGCAAACGCTGTTTTAGTCAGCTGATAGCTGATAGCTTCTGTGTGCGACTCGAAGTAACACAGCCATAACGGAGTCGTACGGGGAAGAGTGCGCTGCCGCTGAATTTCAACCATCAACGTATATATATATGTCATGTCGATATATATGTCGATGCTTCCAATACCAGTAGGGAAGAAACAGGGAGACCGTAGCGATGACGCAACATGAATGAGTGAGATGGTTAATTGCCGCCGAGCGTGAGCAGAAGCGAGCATGACGTCGGGCGAATCGTCCGTCGTTGGCTCGCGTCGAATCTCTATTCCGCAGCGCAAGTAGAACAGAAACAGCAAGAGCGTAGCGGTGGAGGGAAGCAAAGAGTGAGCTGGTTAATCGCCGCCGAGCGTGAGTAGAAGCGAGACCGACAGCGGACACGGCATGCGTCGTTGGCTCGCGTCGAATCCGTATCCCACAGCGCAAGCAGAACAGTAACAGCAAGAGCGTAGCGGTGGAGGAAAGCAAAGAGTGAGCTGGTTAATCGCCGCCGAGCGTGAGTAGAAGCGAGACTGACAACGGGCGTGGCATCAGTCGTTGACTCGCGTCAGATTCCTATCCCGGAGCGTGAGTTGGAGAGTGCGAGCACAATGAGCGAAGGGAGTAGCACGTCTCGCGGTGGGATAGCTGCCGAATTAGTGGGAGAGAGCAAACGTTACAGGACGATAGCATGAGCGCAAGAAAGATGCCGTTGGAGGCGGGGCTTATATGTCTTCCATGTGTTTGTCACACCGATAGGACAGTAATGCCATCTAACAGAAAAAAGCGACACTAATCGCATCGTCCAAAATCTAACATGGGAAGTGCGGTTCCATGTAATCTTTCTTCTTTGGCGCATGGATTTCATAATTACCGATTGTTCGGATTAAAAGTCGACAAGGAAGAATTTTCGTTTAAAAAGCACACAAGAGCTTTGCAATTTTATAGATTTCCATCGAAATAGCTCGTAGTTGTGGCTCGAAGTAGATCGTAACAGCGGAAACCATTTTCGACGTCGCCGTGAATGAACCCCATCGGTGTATCGTGGTGTCGATTCGACCCGGGTCAAAATTTTAAAAGTCCAGGAGTTCATTTGCTTATCGTTATTTTTATAATGAAATAATTCCGGAAACTTAATATTTCGAAATTTCATCGTAAAGTAAGAAGCCCGAGTTTTATTCATCAATTTTCCTAGATTTTTGGGAACACAATATGGGACGTTACATTTAATTAAAAAAAAACGAGAACCAAATTTTTGTTACGGAGAATCATCTCTCACGTTCGGGTAAATACTTTTTTACAAAAGTCCTCTAAAATTGAACAAAATCGGTTAAGTCGTTTTCGAAAAATCTTCATAATTCTCCAGGCGCGACAGAATTAGCTACTACTCAGCCAATTTTTGAAATTTTTTAATAAGACTTTCAGGAAACACTTTCAAATAATTTTTCTTTACGTAAATAACACGATTATAATTATAATAACACATAATATTATAATTATATAATTATAATATTATAATAACACGAAGTAAAACGTTTTTTCGTTAGACATACCCCCTTAAGGACATAAGACTTGAGTTATATAGCAATACGACTAGTTATCGATCGATCAATAAATCCGGTCTCTGCTATAGGACAACGCTGTCGTAGGCTTCGCGAAAAATTAGAACAAAAAAACGAATGAACTTACATTTGGTAACCCACAGCATCTTCGACACTGGCGTTGTCGGTAGTAACGTTTTCCATAGGTGACTCCATCGGTTAACCGGGATATCAATGGTGCGTAAGGAGATCGTTGTTCTCCCAGCGATGGTCGATAATCGAGTGACTGAACGACGCGAACATCGACGAGTCGGACGAAGAAGAATTCGATGTAGTTCCCTTCGAACCTCGGCATTCAATGTCATGGAAGTGCGATTTATCACGTCATAGAGCCATAGGCTGTGCAATCCTTATCACAGGACTTTTTTTACCACTAATCTAAGATTGTCGAGTTGAAGAGATTAAATAGAGGACTTTTTCTCGTCAGTAATCCAGAATTATCAAGAAATATAGATTTTAAATCTATTTTTTGTCTCTATAGTTATCTAAGGTATCTAAATATATTTCTATTGCTTTATCGCAGTAATGCATAGCAGAGATATAGCAATATTTAAAATATATAATGAACAATGTATGAAATATATTGCTTTATCGCAGTAAAAGCGTTGCTCTAATGAAAAGTCTCTTTCGAGTTTTTGGTGTTATTGCATTACGTTAGAAATTTACCTAAAAGGCGCGAAAAGCTTTTTTGAAAAAATGCCAGCAGTGTTATTCCGTGATTGCGTGAACGCTCGGAAGTGTGGGCGGGCAATCGGTTCCTTACATAATTTCTTTTAACTCATGGAAGGTTGACCGATCGAGTCTAAATTTTGCACACAATCAGAGTTAAATCTGCTCTGTGTTTCTGTTAATTTCTGTAGAGAAATCGGTTGGATACTAAGCATTTCAAGATTTTCTTTTTCTCTGGTAATAATAATACAAAGTTGAAGTCCAATCCAATTATGGCTGCAATTAAATTCAGAGACAATAGACAGAGCGGATGAGGAATTATTAATTTTTATTTCGTTTTTTATTCAGAATATGGCGTCAGTGGCGTGATCGCAGTCACAAGATAGCGACTGCGATAACGTTTGAAATTTTTACGCTGTCAGGATAAGATTTGATAGACCATTTTGAGGTGTAACCGCAACATAGTCTTTGTTGAACTTTCAGAAAATCGACAGAGCGTATCAAAAGTTTTTATTCAAAATAATTTGGCATGATTTTTGTGATTTTGTATTTGCAGTAATATCGCATGAACTCACAGTGCTTCATTTTTTTATTTGGGAATCGAAACACGGGGATTAATCGGCGACGCATGGAATATACTTTTTTATAGGAACCATTCCCTATCTAAAGAAAAAAATAAAAATAAAATCTTACTTACAACAAATAGACTTTTCGATTCTTTTCGAAAAACAATTGATTTTTTGATAATCTTTTCTCATAAAAAAAATAGAAAATTACTAAAAAATCCATTATCCATCGATAATAATCGAAATATCGATTTTTTTGCAAAAGTTCATTTATTTTCAAACGATCGACGCAATTGTGCGTATGAATAAACGGCTTTGACGTTAAACATTTTCGGATGGAAAAAATGATCGGCGCAAAATTGTCATACAATAAATGATCCCTTTTACCGACTAATAAAATTGTTAGGGTACATAACTTCGGTACAGGGACGGTCTCAGTATGCCTCGCCACTGTCTGACTCGACGCAGTCTGCCTCGCCACAGTTCGACTCGGCACAGTTTGACCCGGGGCACAGTTTGACTCCGCGAGTTTGACAACTGAAAGTCACTCTCTGTCTTTGACATTCGACACTTTCTCTGAGTTTGAGAGAGAAAGAGTGGCTTTCATCTGTCAAATTCGCGGAGTCAAACTGTGCCGGGTCAGACTGTGCCGAGTCAGACAGTGGCGAGGCATACCGAGCCCATTCCTCGCAATTAACTCTCGTGACGTTTCGATACATCGAGGCTCGGCTGTTATCAAACAATGGCACGCCTCGGACTGGTACAACGATGCAATAACAACATTCGAAGCAACGATGGTTGAAGAAAAAAAAAAACATTTTTTCCGTGACTTATCGGCGATCGTGCCGAAATTGCGGAAGAGCTATAATAAGCTCAAATTCGACGAAATAAATTATTTTCAAAACAAATGATCAAATTTGCGATTAAAATTCAATTCCCGTGCTTTATTTTTTTTTTTTAAAGATTGTAAAATTATAGTACAACAATTGGTTGTTTTAAGGTACTTAGGAAATGCCCATCGAACGTCGATGCGTTCGTAATAACAGTTCTCGGTTGATTCCGAAGGAACTCAAGGCCACGGTAATATTTTTTTTCTCGGCATCAGTGGGTCAGTGGTTCGCCCATTTCCTCGAGGAAGTTTTTGCACTTGACGATTGTTTCCTCGAGACGTTCCTTCGTCGCGGTCGTCTGTCGTTGTTCCAATTTTCGATTGGCGGATTCGATCGCCGCGCGATAACCGGTAACGTTGCGAAATATTTTTATCTGCTTGTCACCAGCGACGAGAACAAATTCGCCGGCTGCATCGAACGTCAGACAAGTTATCGGACCTGTCGAGATCAAAACGAGAAAGATTTTTTAATTTTTACAATTGAGTACACGATGCGCCAATGATAATTCGTGTTTATTAGGGTGGACCTTGATAGGTGTGTTGACGAATTTCGACAAGTGCCACCTCCCAGATAGGTTCGAAATAAATATAAAAAAATATGTGCAAAACTCCAGCACTGTAGTCCAATGCGAAGACGTGCCTGTAAACTCGTTTTGTTTCCCATTTGAATAGCATGGGATTTTCAGACTAATTCAGTCATTATTTTTTGGAAGTGCTCCTAAGCATTGAAAACAAATATTATTCATATAAATCTATTTTTAATTGGTATATCTACGTGTAAAATTTTTTACAAGACCTCGCCTGTATCAATTTGTCGTCGTGTATAATAGAGGGGCGGTGGAGAGGGTAAAGGTTGTGACAACGCCTTGTAAAAAATTTTACGCGTAGATATACCAATTAAGAATAGATTTGTATGAATAATATTTTTTTTCAATCCTTAGGAGCACTTCCAAAAAATAATGACTGAATTGGTCTGAAAATCCCATGTTATTCAAATGGGAAACAAAACGAGCTTACAGGCACGTCTTCGCATTGGACTACGGTGCTGGGGTTTTGCACATATTTTTTTTTATTCATTTCGAACCTATCTGGGGGGTGGCACTTGTCGAAATTCTTCAACACCCCTATTAAGGTTCACCCTAGTGTTTATAGTTATATTTTATGGTTTCAAACGCGATATACCGTTGAATACGTCGTCGATGGTGGTGTCCAAGGATGCTGCGACCGTCGAGTAGAATGTTAGCGAAGATCCGTGAGCGATGACGATTACCTCACCGTTAGGAGACACGGCGATGTGGGAAGGGCTCGATACGTCCCACGAACCCTTCACGAGAAGACGCGGATCTTCGCCCTTCTCAAATTCAACTGCAGCAATCACGGAAATAATTCATTAAAACGATTTATCGATGCATTCTCGTTTGACATTGGAATTAAGGGAAGATATACACCGAAATGGTCGAAAAAAATAGATTTTTTTTTTTTTTTTTGCATTTTCTTGAAGTTTGAGGAACATTCCGTTGACCGTAGACGACCTGCACTATGGCCCTGGTATCGATGATTCCATGTAAGTCGACAAATCTTAACATTTATTCATTCCTGAATTTTCAAACGCGTTTTTCAAATTTTTCGAAACCACGTTGTTCAAATCGGTACCCGAAATTTCTCGAAAACCAATGAAGCGATTGCCTTGAAATTTGGTGTGCCTATTCTGTATACCATTATCTAGTAGATGCCACAGGTTTTTTTTCTTTCGTTACTTAGTTTTTTTTATAAACAAAATAATAACTAATTTTTGGCCCAAAAATCGTTACTTATGTTTAAACGTTCGCAATTTTTTCGTAAATCGATATTTTCAAAATCGGCTGTGACATCTACTAGATTATAGTATCTAGTTTAATAATCTTTTTGGTTTGTTTTTTTTCCACATGATTTTTGAACAAACGGCAGTGGGTACCGTGTACGAACATTTTTTTACGGCCCTCTAAGAAACATGCGATATCTTTATATATTTTTGATATTTTTCAATAAAAAAAATTAAACATATTCTTGAATGTGTAAACTTTCATTCGGTTCAAACCCCAATCCAAAATTTCAAATAGTTTTCCTACAAAAAATTCGCAAAAATGACCCTTTTTTCGGCCTCCTAGGTGTATATCTCCCCTTAAAAAATATATCGAAGTACTAACTTTTGGTGTCGTAGAAGCGATAAGTCCCGTCCTTTGAGACCGAACTCATGTGACTGGTATCAGCGCAAAAATTAAAGTCGAAAACTCCCGAAGAATGTCCAGCCAGATCGAAAGCTTTGGCAACTTGTTTAAACTCTCCAGTTTTCGTAAACATAACTTCCCACACCTTAACGCCCGGTGTGAAACCCGAAGCCGCGACGAATCGACCACACGGTGAGATTCTCGCCCTGTGAGTCGATCCCAGAATAGTATCGATCGTGGCAAGTTGTTCGCCCTTGAGATCCCAAATGATCAAATCGTTGAGTTTGCTGCAACTCATTATAAAACGTCCGTTGCACGCGATGTCCATTCCAACGACGTCTTCGTCGTGGCGCTGATAACAATTGTTACAGTGAAAAATAAATCAATGAAAAATTCTCACAAATGTTTTCTCACGGAGAATTTTATTTACCTTCGGAAATTCGGAAACTTTCGTAGCTGATTTGAAAGCAAAATCGCCTTTTTTCGTACTCTTGGTGAGTTTCCAGACGTCTATGTTGTAACCCATTGCGTTGTGAACGATAAAAGCTTTGCCATCGGGCGACCAACGCACGTTAGTCGCGTGATCGTATCCAAGATTAATACGAACGGATTTTCGTTCTTTGCAACCCAAATCTTTCGTGCACCATATTTGTACGCTTCGATCTGTGAATAAAACAAAAATTTTAAACGTAAACGAAAAACGATTTCGGCAACGTAATACGGTTTATTTTTTTTTTTTTTATTGATATTTCATCGACAACGAGGGGGAGGGAAAGAATATGATCGAGTCGTTGTTGCTAATAAAAACATTTTTATTTGACTTTCCTAGCAATGTACAGCATGATTTTGTTCATTAATTAATTCGTTATCATCCGTGCCCCGGCTTATAATCATAATTAACAACGCGTTAAATAAGATTCGAGCATAACGCATGAGTAATTTTTTCGGTGTGCAGTCGTTTGTCACATGACAATTAAAATTAGACGCTGTATATGTTTAAAATAAAATTATTCGTCGCGCCATTATTTTTGATACATGAGCAATCGATCAAATTCGTTTAATTTTGTCACCTTCGTCGTTTTAAGGAACTTTCTTCGGACAAATCGGGCGGTCCGTTTTCGTGACGTTTTTCTTGTCGAGGTTCTTGTCGAGGTTCTTGTCGAGGTTCTTGTCGCTGTTCGTGTCGAGGTTCGTGTCGCGGAGGTGGCATTAATTCAGCATCTTCCTGAACGAATCTATGCCTATCGATGTATTCCAAAAGATTCGTTTTAGTCACGGGTTCTCGTATACTTTGGCACACGGCGTTCGCGGTTTTGTACGAATTTGGAAATGATTTATCGGTACGTTCGCGCATAAATACCCATTGATTATTTTCAAATTTACATTCTATTATTTTATTATTCAAATCTTTCAAAGATTTGGATATTTTCATGTCAGCGAACGGTGTGTTCATTCCTCCGACGTACAAATGACCGATTTTACGGGGTAAAATTCCCGGTCCGGATTCCGTAACGATTTTTAACTTGAAATCAACGGAATTCAGCGATTCGGGTTTCCATTTGAGAACGTCGTTAGCCGTTCCCGGAGTGTAGGGCTCGTTCGCCGGTTGGAATATCAAACCGTCCGGCTCGTGACTCAATTTTTTTGCAAATTTGTCGTCCAGCAGACCCGCCGCTTGCGTTACATCGTAAAAATATTTAAGTCTTATGGAAAATGGTTCGCGCTCGCGACGAAGTAATCCGGCTTTGAGAGCGTTGATCCTGCCACCCATCACGTGTTTTTCGATTATCGAATAACGATCAGGGTGAAAAGGTAATTTTGCCACGTCACGACCGTCGTAAGTTATGACGTCGTAAGCGAGATATCGAGGATATTCCTTGCCGTTGTCCCTGTCTATGACCATTTCCTGGGAATTAAACAAATTATAATTTGCACCGTTTTTCCTTGATCGAAAAAAGTCCTCCGCCTTTAACTTTTAATATCTTTTAAACAGTGAGGTTTACGAAAAAATTGTAGGAGACCTTTTTTGTAGAGCGCTCAATTTCCTATCAGTATATGAGGGGAGAGATTTTTTCTAATACTCCAGAAAAAATAAAATACTGTGAGGCGGAGGACTTTCCTATTAAAATAAAAAGCTCATATTTGGTGTGAATTTTCTAGAGGTGTCTAGTAACCTATTTTTCGGAGTATGAAGTAAAAAAAAATAGTCGATTTTTTTGACCCACCCTGATAAACATAAACATAAATGAACATAAACATGAGCATGAACATAAATTTTCGAAAGCTACTCACTCCGTCCAGAAGAGTGTCCCTGAGACATCTAGGATCCTTGGGATGTGGGAAACTCAGTCCGTCTATTTGAAAGATACTATTGTCTCTGTCTATAAAGTACAACTCTCGATCTCCTTGTATCAGCAGCATGTATCTGTAACGTTCAACATCGGTGTTATGAGAAAACAAACGATAGAAAAAAGTATCCTTGCGGTGCATGAATGTAAAACGTACCTGGTACCATCAGCTTTCCACGACACCCTGTACGGTTTTTCATGGAGCAATCTAATATTGGCTCTATCCATGGACACCGGTTGCGATCCCGGAAAACCTGTACTTTTCCAGCCGCACATCTGCTGAACCCTTCGCTGTATTCCGGTGATTTTGCAGCTATCGGTGATCGGCGTTACACCCGGAACTCCTTCCATGAACACAGGATTTTTATTCTGAAGTTCTCGTTTTCTCTTGCCCGTGGGCTGACTACTCCCCGACACGTCCGAACTGGCTCCTTCATCGTTATCTTCGACGTTGGAGTCGTCGTACTCCAAACACCAGGCAGGCATGGCCGGCGGAGCCGGAGCGTCTTCTTCCTCGTCGTAACGCTTGAATAACTCTAGGATATAGTCGCCCTTGTAAATTCCAGGCGGCCTGGAATTGGCAAATTCTGCCAGAGCGGCGTCTATGCTATTGGCCTCCGTCTCTACCAAATAGCTCACTATTAGGAAGCCCGTTCTGTTAAAGCCATGAGTACAGTGAATTCCAATAATTTCCAATGGATTCTGAGCTATGAAGTTTTTGCACACTTGGACAAAAGTTCTCGTCTGATCTTCGGAAGGAGTTTCGCCGTGTCCCCTGCATTGTAATTTCAAATATCTACACCCGTGAGCCTCGACATCGGCCTTGTCGTAAAACCTATTCGTATTCGTCAGATCTATCCAGAGCCCGAGCTTGAGACGCTGACTCTTTATCGTGGAAAATAGCATGTCGACGTTGAATCTGCATTCCGCCGGAACTTGACTATCGAAGGCAGACGACAGAGGCGTCTTGAAAGCCAAAAATTTATTTTGTATTATTTTAATCGCTTTTCGAGGGCAATGCAGCCATCGTGCGGGAACTGGGCCTCTGCTGGACTTTCTGTCTGACATATTGTCGCGCTCTTTTCTCCGTCACAACGATTAAATCCGATCCATGGAAGACTTTTACCTCGTTGTCGTTAAACCGCCGTATCAGTCGATTTTCGTCACACTACTCACGATTCTTCAAAAATCATTCACGGAAAACTGGTGATCGTTTGTTTGACACGCACGAACCGTTGCAATGTAATCGGAGCAAAGCTGGTATAACCTATAAACTTCGGGTTCGCGTAGATTCGTTTTCTCGTCGCGAAAACTCCGAATTACACGGCAAATGTCGAACTTTCCGAATTGTATCGATCACACTCGTTGTTTGAACCCGGTCGCAATCACGGATCGCGGCGCAAAGAAAAGCTCGTATCGCAAGTATCGAAGGATAAAACGAGCGAAACGAAATATTAGACTGTCAATCGGCGCGAATGGGGGTCGCCATATTGTCAGTTTGTTTAGTGCTGCCAGATACGGCGGCGGGGAATTATCCCGCGCGTCCTACCCCTATCGAATGGTTGGCGGCGCTTGAGTGTGAATGGGGGAGGGGGGCTCCGCCGTGATATTAGCAGACTGAGTTTGAAAATAATAAAATCTGCTCCTGTTAATTGTTCGTCATTTATTTGTTGGGATTTGTTGTATTAAGCCGAACGTTTGTTCAATTTTATTTCACGTTTTATAGCCAAATCCAAACTCGGCCGTCAATTAAGCAGAACAAAAATGATTATTTATATTTGCGGTCTCATTTCGCGTGCAATATATGGAGACTTTGGTTAGACGATAATTGTCTAGTAACATCGTTTGTGAGATCGTCAATCGACTGAGACAAAAAATCGATCTGACTACACGTGCTATCAGCGTCATCTGGCAGCCACGCACAGAACTGGACGCTGGTCTTATTCAAAGAACATAGTCGGATTCAGGACGTCAGGATTCTTCCGGAATTATTCAAGGAAAACTTTCGCCGGCCATTTATTGTCATCAAAAATCTTGAAAAAGCCACGTAAAAACATCCCTTGCATTCCAATGCATCATCTTTATTACGCGAACTTATCAATGACTGATATTCGTAGCGCAAAGTGGTGCCGAACCTTATCAAATATCTTTGGATATTTTCTTGTTGTACGCTATTACAAAGTTGTGAACGAACGATGATTTTCTATGACCATCGACTATCAGTCGTTCAAGGACGTCAATGCCTGTAGTCTTGATTCTATGAATCGATCGTCCATCCCCATTTTAATTGTTCGTATTGAATAACGAGGTTTCCGAGCGAGTTTCAACAATCGACGAGTTTGTTTGTACTATTGTCCGGGAGAATTCCATTAGCAGTAGTCGGTTGGCCGGGCAGGATCGACGAACACGCGGTGGTTTCAACATTTTTGCGACAAATATGCGATCTTGGAAGGGATCGATCGCGTAAAAAAGTTTAAAAAAAACACGTCTGAAATAGAGCGAGGGAGAAAAAGTAAAAGCATTTCGTTGTTTCTTTATTCTACTTATCACCCATACGAGATACGATCATCAAAATTCCGTCAACATAAATTTGAAACAGTTCCAACTGTACTACGACGCGAAATTAAAAAAAAAATTCGAGGCACTTACCAGCGTTTGGCGCAGCATCTCTTTGTCCATTGAAAATCGCCCTAAATGTAATAGTAAATCATGCATCGTGTAATCGTAAATTAAATCCCAAATAAATCTTGCGGTGTTCCCGCTTCTTGACGACATTGAGCGACCCCCTTCGGTGAACGTGACAATTACGGACCCGAGTGCAACCGTCCTCACTCCGGTGGTCAATACAACGCGAAAAGAGTCGCAAAGCATCGGTAGACACGGCCTAAATTGATTCGCATAAGGCGGATCACTCACCGCAAATAGAATGATAATCGTTGGAGTTCATCAGGAATCGACTGACAATGAGAATGATAAAAATGTAATTATTGGCGTTAAAGCAATTCTGGTATCTCATACAAGGACATTAAGGTGGTTCTTATTTCAGTCGTTATCAAATTTTCATTGCGACAAGGTCTCAATCAATTTTTTTTTCTTCTTTTTTTAAATCAAGTGGGGATCTTGTCGCGATCGCAGATAAATGTCCGAAATGAGAACCACCCAAGAGGGCATAAACGATCCTGAGTTACATAGAAAATTTCATTACGATTTGACGTAATGACAAGCTTAAATGGGAAGTTATACAATCGTCAAAGGCAAAAGACTTCTCGCCGCGAGTGAGTAACTTATGCAATGAACCTTTTGTGAATAATACGGCTACAATGCGCCACGGGCATACAAGCGGAAGGCGAGGCAGCAGCGTCTGCGGCGGTTAGCCTTTTACATAATACACAGGATAAAACTCTCCATTTTCTCCTCAATTCGATCTATAACTAAACATTCTCAATCTCATAATTCGATTTATTCGATATATCCAACGCGATACACGAATATTTCATCTTCATCACTGAACACAAACGAATTAATATGCGTTCGATAAAACGTTAATGGTAAATCGTCGTAACGATGAATATAAAGACGGAACGTAACGTACCTGACAAAAAAATCTCGACCAATAATTGTGACAGATTCCATCCGGCCACGAGCGAGCGAAAAAAGATAAACTCGCGGCTGATCAAGCTCCACGGAATGAAATAATTTTACATTTTACCTTCGTTTGACGCAGCGAGGCATTGAAGACCGGTCGAGCGTAGGAAGTTGGGTTCTACGGAATTTGTAGCGGGCCACATTGTAAAGCTGGTTCGATGGAATATTTTATTCCGGTATTCGTGACGAGAGAATAATTGTATATTCCGGCGTCTGAGATTACTTTATCGCTCACACGTGTCAATTATCTGAATTCTCTCTGAGAAATACTCGCGTAGTCCCTGAACCCGCGTGATTTCTCGTTTGGAATCTAAGTTACACGTACAACAAGGACATGACTTACGATAGCATTGGCCTCGCGACTTTGTATCGGCCATTATCGAGAAAACGGTTATACCGACAAATCGATCGGTCGATCGTGAGCTACCAACACGGAAAGACGAGACTTTTTCAAACTCCGAGCTCTTCTATTTTATGTAGCCAAGGTTTTTCTCGCTCTTGTCCTTGACGGACGCAAAAAAAAAAAAAAAACAAAAACAAACGTTTGCCGCTCGTGTACAGCTTGTTCTCGCGAGAATCAACGTCGATGACGAGACGTTTCGAACGTCGGAGAAGAGCCATCGATTCTCCGTTCAAATCAATCGAAAATTCCAGCTTCTCAATAGCACGGTAAATACAAAACGTTGCTGCGTTGCATCAAAATTTTTCATTGAAATACCCAAGAATTTCGCACAATGACGTACGTTCTGACCGTTTGTACGAAGAATCGTGCGGTGCATCATCGCGTTTGCAGATCTTCATGCGATATACGAAACACGATATACGACGTACGAGTGACGTAGCGATGCTGGAGGCGCGCCGCCGGTTCTGATACAGAAGATAGCCTTGACAGCGCGCGCGGTCGAATAATAGCATCCTACGTATAGATGTGTGGACGTACATAGGCGCGCACACGTTACGGGCAACGTATGGGCGCGATATGGTTGTAATTCGTGCGTTATACGGCGAACGTATATATAGATACGTAGGACGAATCCCCGGTGGCGTTGAGGGTCGAAACAAAACGGCGGGTGTCGTCAACGTTTCGTCGCTTTCGCAAAAAAAAATATGAGGGGAACGAGTGAGAAAACGTGACGTTGTACACGATCGTGAGCGGCGATCACGGCAACGGCACGCGGCGGCATTGCCAGAGGCAGCTGCCGATGATGGAAAAGCTTCGGCGTGGACGACCGTCTTCGGCGTCGACCGAGCGGAGAAAGCGTGACTCGGGGACCGACCGAGAGTTCATCGTTGGTTCGATACGATCGAGCTGGCGCTTGTTACGACGACTCTCACGGCCGGCCGTGTTCGTCCGTGTTTAGTTGACGATTATTAAAAAATCTACGGCGTTATCGATTTATTCGCACATTTCGCAAAATTTCATTCGACACGTTGATCTTGATCGTAGGGACTGATGAATATTTACGCGCATAGACAATAGCTATTGCGTCATGTAAATAATTAGAGTAACGCGGGCCCGATAAATTGTTGAATGAAAACGATGAGTCCCGGCTCTCACCGGTGGCAGACGATTTTCTCGAAAAAGAAAAAAACGTTTTCCTCAGAAATTTGTTGTTGGAGCAGAACGAAAGCTTACGTTGTAACTTTACAAAATATAACGTACAAATAAAGACGCTTATAGATGTTTTGTAATCGGAATGGGGTCAAACTACGAGGCGACTCAAGCGGTACCACACAGGAAGGTATTATAAGACGGAGGCTCGATCGTCCGTTCGCGCAAACTAAGTTTTACCGTGAGGGGCGTGGGGGCGGTGGTGCCAACTTTGACGACGAAGGGGGCGCGCGCGCGCGCGCGGGACGAAGGGGTCAGCAAAACGATTGAGAAATCAAAGTGGAAGAACGTGAGCTCTTCGTTGTTTGCTCGAAAGATTGCGAAAGAAATCGCGCGACGCAAACGAAAGCGGATCGAACGGTTACCGGATTGGAGCTGATATATCGGTTACGAGGTTCGATCGTTCGGTTTGGTCCAATGGTGACGATCAACGATGGATCACAACGATTTTATTCCTCCTCGTCCTTCGGCTAGATGTAGCGGAATTCGTTAACGCGACCGATCATTCGATCGATTCGTCGAAGAATTAATCGAGTGTTCTTATAATTTCGGTAATCAACGCGATATTATAAAGTTTCAGAATCGTAAAGCACCGATTGATCGGTGGATCAGCAACGGCCTCTGTTTCCACGGTTCATCGAAGAGAAAATAAAAACAAATGGACGAATAATATTTCATACTCGATATTTGATTCATATTTTATCATTTGGCTACCGTGTGACGGTCATTAGGCGACGACAGCCGAAAAGACCCTATCGGAACCCATTAATATTTAGCTATACGGATAATAAAGGATGCACGACGATGACTCATAACCGAGGCACGATTATCGAATATCTCGCTGAGCCGAGATAGTCGGAATATTTTATCGTATCAATTATGAAACCAGGTCACAGCTTTGCCGTGTCAATAACCACAATATTAAACACGTATCGTCGAATGAGAAGAATTTTTTTATTTTTATTTCAACGTGAAATTGATGGAAAATCAATTAAAACGTAAACGTGTATGGCACACCGGTATAACTTTCCCTATCCCGAGATTTTAGTGATCTCCTCGATCAGGCAGATCCCAACTGAACCAACTGGAGTGCAAAATAATTGCGTCTCCGCAACTATGTGCGAATGTCCATGTGTGTGCGTGTGTGAGTCTGGCGAACGGGTGAAAATTGAGCTAACGGGTTTTAGCGTCCGAGACCGTCTCTGGGGATCGCCGACAGCATAGTGGCGGCAACCTCGGATAGAGTTAGCCTTCGCTGTATCAAACTGTAGTCCACGTTGCCTAGTTTCTAATCGGCAATATACGAACACGTGATAAATAATAATATATAGATAGATATGTTGTTGATGCTAGCGGTAATTAATGGCTCCTCGGCTATCGGGCCGAAGAGGTGAGTCCCGAGGATTTCCGAGCCCCACTCAAAAGTGGTTTATCCCCGAGGCAGCACACCGGATACGATGCGGAGAACGTCGGGCGATTCGATCTCTTTAATCGACTTTCTTATGTTTATTTTTCATTTTTGTCGCCAACTTCGAGTTATCTCTCGCAAACCGTCGGGGTGCGGGGTTTTTCGATCGCTTTAGCGTCGAACAAGTGTTATTGTGACTCCCTGATCGTCGAATCGCTGCTGCTGCTGCTGCGGCACCTCCGCGACCGACGATTTCCAGGGTGTCGTGACTCGTGACCAGTGCGGAGGAGAAAGTTCGTCAACTCCTCGTTTCTATACCGCATTTGAAGCACTCGCGATCTAGCCAGCGAGACGAAGAAAACGAAGCGAGGAAGATCGAACCGTGTGGGGAGAGAACGGAGAACTTGAGAGATAGACTATAGAAGCTGATGCGGTAGAAAGAAAGTTGTTCCCCGACGAGTTGCTGCCCGCTCGGATTTTCTCCGTGAACGGTCGTTACAACACGCAGATAGGCGTAGACCCACAGTCCCCACGAGTCGTGTACCAAACTTACATGCAAACACACGCACACCCATATGAGTACTTATGTGCTCGTATACGTGTGATAATGTGTTTAAAGGTATATCGGTGTGTTTGTTGGTTCGTTCGCGCATGTATTATCGTTGTACGTGTGCCGTTAGTGGTAAACCGGTAGGTCTCGTCGTCGGACGTGCCCCAGTTCGAGACCTAGTTCTTCCGCGATGAAGATCGGTACCTCCGATCTGGAGGGGGAAGATACATTCGCTCGTATGCCGTTTGTTTCCAGATCCAACGAAAATAAAACTGGTTAACATTTTTTTTTTTTTTGGCAACTCGAAATGAAATATATTTTTGTTGCTTTTAATCGGTATCAGTGGAATTAATTTGCTTTGTTGATTCAAAATATTGTGAGCGTTGAATTAATTCCACCGATCGAAAGTAATTGGCAACGAGAGTCGCCCTGAGTCATCGGTGGCTCGGCTCGGAGACGTAGACTCTGCCTCCTGCTCTACTCTCTTTCTACTTTGATCCATTATTTCCTTTTCTCGAACAGCGAACTAATCGTTGTGGCGGTAAGAACCCCACGGTCGCGTTTCACCGAACATTTTCATTCTATTTGCCACAACGACGGTGGAAAACAACTTAAAAAAAAAAAAAAAAATAATAAAAATAAAAACAGGTCTTCGAAGAAACGGTGCAGAAACTGTGTAGGGAACACCGGGAACTCTGGACGGAAGACAGGAATATCCAGAAATGATTCATCGTCGCCAAGAGCGTGCCAATAAGATCGGCGATGCGGAGGAAGAGAGAAAGAGAGAAAGTGGTCGATGAGTAACGAGTAGAGGAGCAAAGAAGGCGGGGTGAAACCTTCGAATGTTCGGAGAGCCTGATAAACGAGATGCGCGGAGAATATTGGCGTGTATCGTTCCATCGATGTTATCATTTTTTTTTTTTTTTCAAAGGACCTTGATTATCGTGTGATTTAAGAGGCTCGGACGCCGCGTTAAATCGATGCGCGAGTTCAAGATCGATATGCACCGGCGTGCATAATAAAAACGACGGTGATGATGATGATGATGCCGATGGAAGGATGCTGGCGTGTGGTTGGGCGTGAAATAGCAAGAAGGGTCGTCGACCGCTCCGTTGTTCTTTGTTTAACTTTTTTCGTGCATCAGTTTCGCAGCTATGGAGATGAGATTATTGATAAACATCGAAGCACGACAGAGTCTGGCGTTTCGTCATTATTTTTAAAAATTTTCTTATCCGCTGTATTTATCATCTGAACGTTCCAATACGCTTGGATAGCTGCATAGACTTTGGAATGGCTGGCGCCATTTTCTTTGGTATTGCATTATGACAGACGTTGCCGTACACTGTATATAATTCTTTTTATTTTTTATTATGTGTGGAAGTTCCTTTTGATTGATATTAATGGAATTTCTCCCGTCGTAGAAAAATTGCTAGCAACTAACCCAAGCTGCCAACGAACGAACGCGGTTGACTGTCCATGAACCGCGCGTCGCATCCAACCGAAAAATAGCGACGAGCGCAACGTGTTTCTCCTTCGGCAAGGCCGAAGAGTTCGAGATTCCAACCTCGTCTTTAACCGAAGTCGTTTCTCGCGACGAGCCAGAGATTATGAGAAGGTGGCAAGCGTGGGTTGATTTATGCGACGACAATGAGGAGAAAGAGAGCGAGGAGACGAAGAACGACGCGAAACAGTGGCACGTGAATTGCGGCGGGACCTCATGTCCGATCCCGGTCTCTCTCAACCGCGAGACCTCGAGCGTAACTTCGTCAACCGCTCGTTCGAATGAACGCGCGAAAGAGAACGAAGAAAAAAGAAAAAAAAACGTTCGTTTTCACAGATGTACCGATGGCAAAATACTGAAAAAACGTACGACACCGTTGGACCGGATAGTTCATGAAGTATCGGAGTAGCGATGGAGTACATAATGTCGCGCTTTACCGGACAGACGACGGCGACGACGAACGACGACGGCGACGACAACGACTTCCAGACATTACCGGTTTTCATCAACATTCTCGCCAAATTCGACGACTATTATCATTTGTAATGAATTCTCATTGCGAAACACTCTCGAGAGGTAGACAGCGATGGCAGCTGAGCCATGTATAACGCAATAGTTGCGCGTTAGTCGTGGATATAGAGACCGGGAACGTATCGGGTCCTTCTGCCGAGCCGACGACGACGGGACGACGATAGAAAAACGAACGTCGAGCTAATCTGACCACCAACTCGTCTCACTCGTTTCACCATTGACCGGCATTTTGTTTTCTTTTTTTTTTTTATAACTAATTTCCATCCTTCTACGTTGTTTCGAGAAGCCGAGGTAATCTCGGTTTCGTGAACGCGTTTGAAGCGAAAAGGAAGAGGTTTTTTTAAATAATAACGATCGTACTAAACTACGGGATAATTGGCTGCGAAATGTATTTATAGCTTATCATCGGGGATTTAACTTGTAATAATCGGTAGAACAGCAGCCTCTCGGTGGGTAAGACGCGATGAGACGAGAGGACGCTACTATTTTTCTTTCAGCCCGCATTCTCTTATTCACGAGAAAGGAGATTCTTCTATATATTACCATCGCAATATTCAATAATATAATTCGTTTTATGTTTTAAATATTTAATTTTCTCCGGGATAATTTATTGATCAGATCGTAAAGGCATTTGGCAAAAAATTAACGTTCAACTATAAAATACACTGCTGGTTAATAAAAATGAACGATGTAAAGATACATATATCGCCCGTCCGTGTACGCATGCGCGCACCATGGTTGCCGGTTATTTATTTTCGGTGAAGCTGCAAATTTCTCTCGAACGGTAATGGGACGAGAGACATTGGCGAGTGATAAAGAGCAGAGAATAAAAAAAAAAACGACGCGCGAATCGCGTTGTAGCGCGCATTAGTGAAAAGTCGAAACGCGTAGGTGGGAGTGGAGAGAAAGTTCGGTGAGTCGAAGTATGGAAGAGACACCGAAGAATATTCGCCGGATCGAGTTTCAATTGGTTGAATTTTCGGGCAAACGATTCGACTTATCTTCGAATGTGAATCTTCGAAAATCGGCACGAACGCGCGGGCATTGAATCATATTTCTCGATATAGCGTTTCAAAGGACGAAGTTGACGGTGAAACCTAAATCGTTCAGATTCAGCGAAACTATTTCGAATTATAAAAATTGACTTTGATCTTGAAATAAATAAATAAATAAATAAATAAATAAATAAAAAAATTATGTTTTGGATAGTGGGAAGAGGATCGCTCATGGACTCTCACCTTTCTTCTCCCCCATTTTCTGTTTCCCCCTCCCGATATCACCATCGAACACCTTCATTTGTAAACATCCACGTTTTATTATTGACCATTTCTTTTGTTTTTTTTTTTTTTCATTCGCATAGTTACAATGGTAAATAAATATCTCACACTCTTTTTTTTTCTTATTCGTATAATAAAAAATAACGATCGGTCGTACAATCTTCGCCGATCGTCGCACACACACGCACGCACACACGTACAACAGTCGGAATACTCATACACGCAAACACAATTAGAGTACTGTTGTATTATTTATATATATATATTTTGTTTCGTAGTCGATTTGTACAAATTTTTACAAAATAATAATGTTAATGAAAAATTAAACAAAAATAGAAAAATAAAAATAACGTAGAAGAGCCGGAATCGTCGGTATAGTCTTCGCGAATTATAAGGAGGATGAGGATGAGGATGTAGCAACGGGAAAGTTAAAGGCGAGAGGGTTCCGTTCCGACTGGATTTGCCAAATCTCTTGAGCGAACGACCTCCCCGGATTCGACGACCCGTCGTCGTTGTGCCGCGATGTCGCCAGTACCGTCGAAATGGTAAATTCATCGTTTGAAAATTCATTCGGCAGCACAAATGGGGTCACAAAGATTCGTTAAACTTGATAAGACAGGCATACGTGAGCGTGCACACACACATACGCACACACACACACACACACGCGTACACGTAAAACGTACACATAAACACGCGATATGTAAAAGTGGGACTGCGCACCGTACATCGGGGCGACATGAGATTCGTCGAGAAAGCGCACAGCCGTGGTTTCATTTTCTTATTTCTCATTATCACTATCACTCCCATTATCATTATTATCATTATCATGATGATCATTACTGCTACATCTACGTCTAACATTTTTTCACTCTCAAACAAAAATGAATACAATTCCGGCTCTTTTTCGTCCTAAAAAAAAAAAACATTTCATTCTTTCCGCATTTCAAAAATTTTACGCATTTATTCTTCTTTAAAAAAAAATAAAAATCCGGTCCGGCCAAAGACGTCAAGATAAAAACCAAATTTATTCTCATCGTTTAAAATTATGGTCGAACGAACGCACTTTCCCGAGCGGGTTATTTCGTTTTCTCCGAGCTCCCGAGAGTTCGCTAAACTTTGTACGCACACAACGATTCGGATGGTCCGAAAGGCGTTTTCGCGAGAGAGATCGCAGATTTTCTTCGCGCGATAAATTTAATCCTCAAGACGAAAAGTTTTTTTTTTTCCCCCGTTCGCGTTGGCCAAAGATCGCGCGCGCGTTCTCACCCCCCACCCTGTCGAGTTCGAAGCTCGTTCGAGCACGGAGATGTCGATGCGCGATGGACCAATGGACCACGCTCGAAACCTTCGGCGATCGAGATTCATGAGGATAGAACTGCGATCGTTTTCCACGACGTTCGGGCGCGTTTATCGATGCAATTGAATAAATACAATACCATATTTACAAAACCGATTAAACGAAATAATTTCGTACGTTTTGAACTATATTTGCCGAATCCACGGCAGCATGCGATTCGGTTCGTAGCGTTTTCATAACAAAAAAACAAGTTTGTTTTTTTTTAAATTTGTTTTCACAAACATCAAGATTCAATCGAATTGCTCGATGCGAATAGAGTAAAAAAAAAAACGCGTTGTGATATCCCGCGTTTCGGTTTCATACCGAATTAACGCGTTATCGAATAAGTCCCTCGTTCTCCTGAAAAATATATAACTTAATCCTATACATTACGAGTACGCTTAATCATTAATGATAGACGAACGTATTCGTCGATGAGTGTCCTGGTACGCGTGCATTCGTTTCGATAGTAAAAAAATAATGAATGTACAGTCAAATCGATGTGAAAAATAATGGAACATAGGAAAGGGTACTAGGATTTTTTGTTTTTTCTTTTTTTTTTTTTTTTCGTTCGGGAAAAGTCGACACAGTTGCGAATAAATCCGCGCGAAACGAACACTATACGAATGTCGTCGCACGCGGGATGATCTTAATCGTATCGATACACATATGCGAGTGATTGTATGTATGTAACGTATCACAGATTTCACTTGGAACCGAACACCCACGCGATATCGCGTGTCTCCGGCGAGGATTTTTTTTTTTTAATTTTTCTTTCGAATAGATCGAAAAATCGTTGACGGGAAGAATCTTACATTCATTGTTTCGTGTTTTCCTCCTCGTCGTCGAGAATTCCATGGCGGATTTTCATATCGTCGTTTCGACGATTGTGCGAATTGCTCGGAAGCGTTTCGATAAGAAACGGAGAATCAAATCCCATCGAAATTCTCCGATTAATTAAGATCGTATTTGATCTTTCTGAGCATAAGATCGGCAGCCGTTCTCGCGTCCTCGACGGAATCGTGCTCGTCGACTTGTATCTCACGTTTCAAAACCGTTCTCGCCAATGTTTTGAGACTGCTGCGATAAGGATAACCAAAATGATGCGGAAAAGCTACGCACGTGTCAATGACGGTTTCGTGAAGCAGTCGAAGAGCCCGAAGATCGTTTTCCAATCCGTGACCGATGAGTATGGTTTCGGCATGAACGAAACTCGTGAGATCTTTTTGTACGTCGCGAAGAGTTTTCGTGGCTTTTGCGAGATCTTTGGCGGTTATACCGCTGAAACGCGTGTTGTGATCGATTATTTCGTCGTCGGGTTTGACGAGAGTGTCGTAAACTATACGACCGTGCATGTCAACGAGGGTGACCTTGGCGAGTTCGAGACCACGTCTGGTAAAACACATTTCGCAATCCAACGCGTAGATACCGTAATTACCATCTCGGGTTATAACTCGAGATGGTCTCGTTCTCGCGTAACCGTCGAATGGACCATTGACACCTGGCGCGAGGCCCGTCCACACGTGAGTTCTCCCATTCGTACACCCTTGCGCATCTTTTTGACCTTGACAACATTCCCACGCGTCTTGTTGATTACGATCTTGAGATTTTCTCAATTTTCCCCAATGATACGTGCATTTGTCTTCGTTCATGTATCTTCCATTTTCACGATTAACGTAAAAAATTTTGTGACATCTCACGCAAGGTCGTTCAATGACAACTTGGTGAGAAAGTGTCGACGAATCCCAGTAATCTGGACTCGAACGTGAATCTCTTCGCGATTTGTCGGCGTAACTCGACGATGAAGATGAAGATGACGAAGATGAAGATGAAGATGATGAAGATGATGATGAAGATTCACCAACGTCCGAACTTTTTTCACTGTCCGACGAACATTCGGGTTCTAAATCCGAACTCTCGAGGGAACCTCCGCTACCGTTACCACTGTCGGTTTCGCACTCGACGACGTTCCAAGACTTCGAAACGTTGTTATTGCCATTGACGTTGCTCTTGTGATTGTTGATTATACCTGGCACGAATTCACGAGCATTAGCGTCGAGATGATGATAATGGGAACGAGCCCGATGGCCCATGGGATGGTGATACTGATTGTTCATGATAACCGCGTATCCTGGAAAACTACCGCATTCGACCGGATATCCGAGATGAACGAGATCGACCGCGGTGAGAGTGTAACGACGAAGAAGCGTCGCTAGTGCGGCGTCGCTGAGATTTAGCTCGTTTCGGTTACTACGGAATTTATTGGGAATATTGTTGATCGAGGAATTTTTCGATTGTTTCGCGATCATGGAATCGCGTTTGACGTTGATCGCGTCAGTATTTTTCTTCAACGTTGAATTATTTTTACCGATCGAAGTCTTTGACAAATTTTTTTGATCGTTCGAACGTGATTTCGCGATGGAGGACGATTGTTGATCGTGAGAGGACGATTTAACGTTGGTTCGTCGTGAATTCGAACTCGCGTTCGTTGGTTTAGGACTCGAACCCGAATCCGTGCTGTCTCTCGTGGGACTTTCCGAATTAAAGTGACGAGAATTAATTTGATTGTGATGCTGCGACGTACGATGATGATGTCGAAGACGCGACGGGGATGAACCAACCGCGATCGCGCCGCAACGATGACGATCGACGAGTGAATTTTCGTCGTCGTTTTCGTTATCGTTGTCGTCGTCGCGATCGCGACGTTGTTGATCTCTCGGGGCTCTCGTGCGATTTTTACGTTGACGTCGGCTCAAAGTCGAACCTTCGACGCGATCCTTGGTCGACGGGGTCGCGATTGATCGTACCTTTGAACTTTTTTCGATGTTCGATTTGTTGCTCGGGCCGGCACCGTTGACGTTTGGCTTCGGACTCGGTGGACTGCTACCCGATGACGATGACGCCACTGACGAACCTTGGACGACCTTGCGTTTATTCCTCGACGTGACGTAGTTGACACCGTCGATGCTGCTGGCATCCGCGAGTTCCGTCTCCTCTTCCGGCACCGGGTCGCAATCTTTATGTGCACACACAAAACAGATGCGTAAGTGAATCGCTGTTAACAGGTTGATTTCTTGTCGTTTTATTCTTTCTTTTTTTTTTCTTCTAAATTCAGGATTGTTTTTTTTTAGTCATTGGATGAGATTAGAGACACGCGGTTATTGGAACGGCTATTATGCGATGGCCAGCACACACGAGAAATCTCTCGCCTACACTCTTTTTTTTTAGCTTCGAGCTTTTTTTTATTCGTTTTGATTTTTGTATTGTCATTTATTGTTATTTATTATTCCGATTAGTGGAGAGGTCGTGGATTCATGCAAAAATCGTTGCCAGGAGTTTATAATGATCATCACGCCAAGATTCACGATCGAATTACATTTCGGGAGGGGGGAAAGAATGAAGAAAGATGAATGGGAAAAGCCCCCTATCCTGGGGTTATTAAGTGTCTCGATCTAACGACCTGTGGGAGCGCTATTATTCGCGACTACCTCGGCAAGTTATCCGCGTCGATAAAGGAACAGCGAGTCTCATACGTACGTAGTAGGAAATCGTGGGGATATCGTTATAATACACGTGACGTATTTATCAATGCGGTAACCGTTGTTGCGATATTTTTTCACTCATTGTCTCTCGTCCCCGAGTTGTTCCGAGCCTATTGCCACTTGCGTTACGCGCGCGAATCGTCTGAATTTGCACTTAAGAATCTCATCGTGAAGGTGCGCGCTTGCCTCGGTCGAGCCGCGAGCGAGAGATGTCAACGATGTTACAATGCCTCGTTGCGCAATCGCCATTGAGTCGTCACGGCAAATATCCATTACGAGAACAATATTTCTGAGGAATAAATCGGTTAGTCGTATCGGCGTCGACGACTTTGATAGGACTACGCATCGGCTCGTTTCGAACGACGAGGGACGACCGAGCGAAGTACCGACGGTTGCGCAATTCTGCACGAACAATGTGCGGCGAATTTGGAAACGATGAATTACGAGAAACGTCAGAGACAGCCCTTCTTGTGGACGAGATAATACAATTGATGATAATTGTGGTGCTCGAAGGTTACGTTATTGACGTTCAATTAATGTGTCAAGAAAACTTTTTTAAAAACATTTTTTTAATTAACACGCAAACGAATCAAATCTGGGGATTGATAAAAAATCATTCATTCTTATTATTTCTTTTTTGTTTTCTTCAGAAAATAATATGGCCGATGGAGGAAGAATGACGACGTTACGATCTTGAAGGTTTCTCAAATGTGCGAGAAACGCCGAGCGATCGAGAGCTCATCCGGCTTCGCGGAAGTCCGGCCGTCGTGACGACACCGCTTCGATCGGAACAACGATGAATCAGAAGAGAAAAGTGAGATCAGCGTTGCCGTTCTCCAATTTGGATAATACCAGCCCACGCGGCGAGACTCCCCGTTGACACGTCTGTACCGATGGAACGTCATAGTTTTGGAAATTGTTACTGGGGTGAATTTTTTTTCCGTGCAACTTGATCGAAATTCACGCGCTGAATAAACAAAAATATCCCCTTGTTTCTTCGAATATGTTGTGAGTAATCGGGTAAAAATTCATTGAACAGTGACCAGCGTTGAGTTTACGACGATGAGTCAAGACGAGTGAGTGTGACTGGCTTCGAGCCGAGAAATTCTTCTTTTAATTCCCACAATTAATTTATCGAAGATTTTTGGGGTGGGATAACGGAGATCGATAGGTGGCGTTGTTCTCGTAGTATCTCCGGCAATAACGAAAACGACGAGAAACAACGGAAAGAAAAGCTACGATGTTGGATGAGCAAAGAGGGGGGGGGGGGGGGGGGGAGTGGTGAATGACTGACCGACCGACCGACCGATGGCGAACGACCGAGAAAGAGGGGAAGCAAGAGGCAGATAGCCAGGAAGTGAGGATAAGTGCCAAGTCAATAACGGGAGATTGGCATCCCCGTTTGTTCGTCCGGGTATACACGTCAGATACCGTTGCATCATTATAAAAGAAGAAACTCATTGAGGTCCCTTCTTGCATACAATCCTTCCCGAAATATATAAGCGAGAGACGCAACGTCTTTCCACGACGGAACTAACTACAAAGTTAGTCCGAAAAAACAATTCTACATACGATCAAATGCATTTTCCATACGATTGAGGTAACGAATGTAACCTCGAGAAACCGTCGGTTGGGAAAATCGATAGTCGGTCGAGCGATCGGACGATTGGTTCCTAATAACTTTGTCAACCGAGTGCCATAAAAATAGTCCAAAGTCCACCGATCGATGCGACAGCCGCATGGGAAATAAAACCATCGAACCGTTATATGCCTACCATTCGTTTTTTTCTATACCACTCGGACAACAAGATCGTCCGATTATTTCGTCACAACGGAAAATATTCGTTAACACGAAGTACGAAAAGTACACAAGCCGAACCGCTGAATAAATTATGGACGAATTTTTTTTTTTTTTTTTTTTCTAATTCTCATAACGAAGGGCTGATAACAAAAGGGACGAACACGCTATTCACACGCGCTATATTTATTTCCGTTTTCGTTGTTGGGCAACGTATGTTGTACACACAATGTTATAATTCATCAATATTATTATCACGAGTAATAACGAGGAGTATTCGTTGTGAAGAATTCGAGATGACTTCATCAATCATCGATATTCCGTCGTACGCGAAGAGTTTCGTAATTACAAATAAATACGTAAGCCCGAGCCGCGCGCTCGGTTTAGTTACACAGCGCCGTTCGTACGCGAGTGGCAAATATTTATTCAGCGTAGCGAGATAAATAATGTTGATGAAATATTCTTGACGTACGGGGCTAATTGCGCGTCTTCTCTGTATATCTCTTCAGAATTTACCAAATGACGTTAAATTGTAACAACGCAAAAGACGTTTCTCGGCCGTTTGTATTTTGCGTTGTTACAATTATATTTAGGTGTTCCCAGAAAAATCGATACGATAATTCATCGTCACGCGAATCAACGATCGCAACGGAAAAGCATTCCTTCAATCGTTAATTTCACGATCCATTCGTAATGACGATAATTCGTCGTCGTCGGACGATACGACGACATTAGTTTTATTCATATTGTCAGATGAAAATATATATAAAAAATAAAAAAAAACAATATTAATCGCGCACGATCGTTCGTTTAATGACCCGGCTATACGCTCGCGGCAGCGTCAAGCACAATGACCGACGCGGTTTGCCGCATCTCCGGTGTAACGACTGCGTGTGCGTGTACGGTCGACGATGATAATCACAGCCGGCACTCGCGTGTACACTCGCGGGTTTCGCTACATTGTAAGAAGAAATATTAGCGGGAATTTAACGCTGTTATACCGCGCGATTCGCCACGAAAACGTATTCGTGCGAGTTACCATCCGGTAAGCCGCGTAAAACGAAAAGACAAACGCGATTCCGATGAATTTCATCATCCCGAAATGATCGAACCGATAAGAAATCTACGATACGATAAGGTATTGACAATCATCGCCTGATTCTTAGGGGATGGTATAAAAACGTTGTGGAATGAAAGTAGGCGAGTGATAATTGTGAAATCGGTTTCCGTTCAAGCCGATGAAATATTTTATTTCCTCGTCGATTATTTTATTACAGCTCATTGCTGTTAAGGGGCGCGTGTACCGATAACGGGGTCTTCGG
The DNA here is from genome assembly GCA_963971145.1 of Sussaba pulchella. Lineage (NCBI taxonomy): Eukaryota > Metazoa > Arthropoda > Insecta > Hymenoptera > Ichneumonidae > Sussaba > Sussaba pulchella. Next base: position 13,125,357 of record OZ020171.1, on the reverse strand, counting down.
AGCAACGATCGTTGGGTTCCCAAGCTTGGTGTACGCGACACCGGGACACCGCGGACTCTCGAGAGAGCCGCGTTAACCCACTCTTCGCTCCCGTTACTCACCGCACACAACTATATGTACCAATGGCATATATATATAGCATAATGCAGCAGACGAGTTTCACGGTACGTCGTATACAAATGTTGTAGACCCGCGGCGACGGATGACCATTGGCCATTGGCCGCATCGTCTACTGGGCCCAACTGTAGATATGTCACCCTTACGACTGCGGACCGGCTAAGTCTTTTTCTTTATTTCCTTTTTTTTCCGTCGAAGATTATGCAGCGGAAATTATTATTGGAAGCGGAAAAATTATAATAGATTATGCTCGAAAAATCGGTAGAAAAATGAGGAGCTTCGATGTAGAAGAGACAACATTTTTTTCCTTCTCGCAACTGTTTATACGATCGACGGTCGAATATTTCATCGCAATACCGAACGACAGACTTGGCTTGTTCGATGGTACGGAGAATCAACATTTTTATTCCGTTGACATTTTTAACGAATTTAATTTGCGGAAAGTTATAAAATTATCTGTTTGAACATTCTTCGAGTTTGATTAAAATCGTATTATTCGTAGGGTTTCGAACGCTTCGTTAAGCCAACGTTCGAAACAGTTGGCTGTGCTCGATAATTCGTATCGAAATCAGACACACAAATCTTATTACTGGATTTACCGATATTTGCCCGAAATTTTTTCCCCCATTTTTCCACATCCGTGCGTCGAGCGACGCAGTTTTTTTTTTTCAGACGTTATTATCATCATTACAATTATTAATGATTCAACTTTGATTATAGATGCGATGGCGTCGCTCAATATTCGGTATCTCACCGTATATCCGACCAAGGACATCATCAATTTTTAATGATATTCGATTTAGCTCGAATATGCGTCTCAACGAATAATAATTCGTCCCAATTGCTAGTGTAATTGTTAATCAAATACGCGAACAGATTCGACACATTATTAAGACGGAGTTGGACGATCGAACGTCGTATTTTGGATTCCAAATATTATATTTACACGAGTACGCGTTAATAATTTTCTGTTCGATGTGCTCGATAAGGATGGCCTTACCGGCGCCATATCTCAATAAAAAATCAACGATAACGGAAAATTTGTTAGAAACGCAGAATCAATAATCGTTAATTCTGGCCGCGGAACGTCCCATTTGGTTCTATTAACATACGTCTCGACCGAGTGAGAAACTATACGCGATTATCAGATACAGAAACGGATAACAACCGCGCTCGAACTTTTCGATTATTCGAAAAAATATGAAATTCTAAATAAAATTCTATTCCGCATCAGTCAGTACGAGATACAGTGGGTTATACGCAAATGCGAGACACCGCGCACATACCGTTTTGCGCATTAATTCGGGCGAAGCGAAAAAAAAAAACAAGAAAAAAAAAGTCTGCGTTTGCACGCCGATGCGACATTATGATACGTATTATTGAAGATTGATCGAAAGAAACATCGCCGTACGACAAGTTGAGTTCAGTGGGCCAATGAGGATTTCAAATCCACGCCCCGCCCCTTTTCATTAAGGCCGAAAATGAAAACGAAAAAAATAATAATAATAATAATAAACCGTCGACCGCGTTTGGCAGCCCGTAAGAAAAAAACTCGTGAAGATTAAATTCTGCGGAGTAGCTAAATAATTATATAATGATGATGGGACTACCTGTGCGTATGTCGCAACATGAGCCAAAAATTCGAATCCTCCGTTTTTCGATCATGTGGGCAAACGTTACTTTACCGCACACTCGGCTCATCGCTAATACAAGATTAGAACGTTATTCCGTACGACTGGCACAAAAAAAAAAACGAATTATTCTACGAAATTTCCGACGATCGAGGTCGATTACTACAAAAGATATCAGCTCGAAACGAAAATTTTATCGGTTGCGTAATAAAACCCTTCCAGACGATAAATCACGATTGAAAAAAATAAAAATAAAATAATATACCCGTGTAGCACCGTCGAATGGTGAATAAATTAGTCATTCGAGGCGTCGGCGAGACGTTCGTGAAATTGGTGGAAAAATTATATAACCAATGGAACGGAACGAACGAATAATAGAACGGCGTTAGAAAAATTAATCGCGGTGGAGAACGACGATCAGGCGGGACGAGAGGTAATAAGAGGAAATAACGAATTGCAATAACGGATGAGAAGAGGGCGCATTTGGCGAAGGATCAACCGGTAGATACACCATTGTATACCATTTATATGGCATGTACCAGGAATATGTACGAGAGCTTGGTAATCGGGACGCGGCTGACGTTCTCTCTTGTAGTCGCGAGTAACAGTATCGACGGTGTTTGGTTAGTTCGATCGATTTCTCTCCAACGACCTACATTGAAATTAGTGTCTATTAACCGTGCAAGGACTATACAAAGTACAAGCAACGTCTGGGACCTTATCCACTCTACCTCCCACATCCTTGCGGTTTCGTTCGTTGACCAAAAAAAAAAACGTTTCCGATGGAAAAAATTAACGCTCGGCCTCCGAGACAAACCGATTCGCGAGCATCGGTAATTTTTGTTAACGAACGAATTATTTCGTTTTTACGTGTTTCGAAACAACGTCGTCATTTTTTTTTTCGACTATAGGTTCAGCTGTTACGGCGAGTATTTTTTTTTTTTTGTTTAATTTTCTAAAGCGTATAGAGGGCGCTGAAGATTGTAGAACTTGCCATTGACAAACGCGATGGTATCGGTAAAGCGCGAAAATACGATTTTTGCTTTTCAACCGAGTATTGAACCGAATCGAAAAATTTAAACTCGCGTAACGGTTTTGCGATGGGATCAGAGTGAAACGAGGCTCGAGATTGTGAGGCTGGCAGGAGGTAGAACGAGAAAACGAAATTGCGCATGGTTCGTTCTATCATTGTTTTTTTTTTTCTTTTTCTCATTCTTGGGGCTTTACAGTAGTAAAGTTTTGAGTTATTCGAGAAAGAAAGAGAGACAGAGAGAGAGAGAGAGAGAGAGGGAAAAAAGAGAGAGACAAGACGCTGGTGACACACACGTACCTTCGGCACAGCTTGCGAGGAACTTGCCGTTGCTGGAGAAATTCATGTCGAGGACGGGTCCGGTGTGACCCTTGAGAGCACCAACCATCCACGAGTGCGTGAACTCCTGCTGTGCCTCTCGTCTTTTTTTATTCTTGGCACGCTTTCCGCTCGTTGTATTGCCACTTGCGTTGCCGTTGCTTCCACCGTTCGTCGAAACACCGTTTTTACCAGCTTCGTTCGAACGATCGGCCGCGTAATCGATAATCTTTCCGTCATCCTGCTCATTTTCCAAGACATCTGCGTTCGAACAGAACAATTTTTTAATTAAACAAACGTAACGTCAAATAGATTTTTATAACAGAGCACTGTTGTGCTCGTCAATAAGTCGAAGAATATTCGAAGCTCGTAGAAAATTTCGATGTGTCAACGTAAAAATGATTAGTTTTTAATTTTCTCGGTACTTTTTGGTAAAAACGAATCGCTGTTTTCGATTTTGCTGGCGCGTCTACGCCTTAATCGTCGTTTCTCCGATTTGGAAATTTGGGAATTCTTGGGAAATTCCATTTTAATCACTAACGCAACAATTTTACAATGAATTTGACGAAACACTGATTTTAACAAATGTATTTTCAATGAGCATTTGTGAAGCGTATACACCAAGAAGGACGATTTCGACTGACACCGGGGAAGGACTCTGGTGAAATGTGAAAAATTGAAATCACTGCAGTTCCTTTTATGCGTCTACTGGCTGCGTAAACGTAATGAGCCACGAAAAGTTTCCAAGTACCTTCTCCCTCCCTATTTCCGTTTTACCTGAGCGATGCACCCTCGAGCGGCCATTGGGCCAGCTCATCGGTTATGACGAGTAATCGGTCGTAAGACGTATCGAAAAGGGTCTTGAGACCCGTTGACAAATTTTCGGCAAATCGTCAGGTACTTACTCGTCGAAATAACAAAAGGAAGATGACGCATGCGTCGGCAACGAAAATACGTGTAAAAATCAACGATGAAAAATGTACAACTCGCACGGTCGACCGGTCTATAACCGCCATTAGCCTTCGGTCATTTATTTCATCGCTACAAACACGGATATTCGTCAAAAGAAGCCAATTTAAACAACGTACGTACAACACATGGTTTACAATTGTATAAAAATTGTCCTTCGTGGTGTCGGGCGACCGACCTCGGCGTTACGCATATACTTATCGCACGGCCAAGGCGAGACGCGGACGTCCCCGATGAGAAAGAAGAAGAAAAAAAAAAAACCTCATCTCGGTTGAACAATTGACATTGTAAAATGTAATGTCTCAAAGTAAACCGGGTGCGAGTGACGCGCGCGCTCGCACCCCATTTACGGATAATTGTCTGAGACTCAGTTACGACATTTGCCATTCGATAGTCGGTCCATTGCCTTCTTTGCTCAACAATTGGTGAAACAAAAAAAAAATTTATACAAACGAATATGTATAAACGCATTGGTTTGAAATTGTCTGCACAAATATACCAGCGCAAATGATTATATCTGTCAATGGCACATGCAATTGTTGTTTTTGTTATTCTCATTGTGCCCCGGGGTTTTTATCGCACGTCCTTGACCCCCTGCGCAGCTCGTTACACGATAAAATGTTGAGATAAACGAAACTGTCGAGTACGTAGCGTGTACACGCGTTCTCGCATGCGGCAGGTGCCAGTTGTTAAAGGGCTCCGGGAAGCGAGTACACGCGATAATTGCATTCCACAGCAATGCGAGGGTGACCATTCGTCCCTTTATCCAGCTCGGGGTTGCCATCGACGAATCGATTACCGTCGAGCCGTATACAAGCTCGATCGTGCGATACGACGGTCCGAATTTTCAACGAATACCGGACCGCCATTGCCACGGCGCGTATTATCAAGAACCATGCCGGAAACAATCGGAAGAACCGTCGTGAAATATTGAAGGAAACGCGCTCGGCCTTCGCCCGCCATAGATAGACCGAGTAACGTGCGTACGAAAAGTCACGATAATAAACGACGCGTAACACGATGCGCTGAATATTTCATTCGCACGGCGATACTCGTTATTTCGAATGAAGAACTACGAGCGATGACGAATGGAGAGAGAGACAACGAATAAGAAGAAGAAGAAAAAGAAAACAAATATTGTTCGATGACACATCTGCACGCTCATCTTCGATTCCCTGGTAAGCGAAGAGTCCGTTGGCCATCGGACGATAAGTAGCCTTACCTTGAGACCGGGCATACGCGGAACAAAGGCTCTTTCGAAGCATTTAAGGATTTGATGACACCAGAATCGGAATTATAGTATCGTACCCTTGACCTGGGACGAGAGCATCGGCTCGATGACGCTATGACACAGCCTGGGCCCGTTGAAGTCGCACCCGGGCCAGGTACCGACTGCGCTCGTACCGCTATTGGTACACATGGTATTGTTATCCTGCCCGGAAGGCGTTGCTCGGTTTCAATGAGTTCTCCACGACCTGCTACGAAACCCTACACTCACAGTATCGAAAACAATAAGGTCGCGATAACGCCGCATTGCCGTTCGTCAAACTTTTGGCCCTATTGATAATTAAGAATAACGACAGTTCCATGAAAGAGAAGAATAGGGCAACCGAGCGAGGCCGTAACTCGGTTATATGACGATTGAGAGACGTAGCGATGTCGTTACCGAAAAAAAAAAACTGACAGAACCGCGGTAAGGTCTCAGTTGGGTAACGCAGACTCGTAAATTACATATTCCGCGGAGCGTACGAAAAATTACGACCAAAAAAAGGAATTTGAGTATCTCGTGCGTCTTGTGTGCGTTTAGCGATTGATTATACAAAACGAAAATAAAAATGTACCGAGACATTGGAACAACATTGAAAAGCACACTTGTGAAAACATACAGCGGGGGCTGAGTTGAATTCGACGCCCGGAATTCGATCCAAAATATTGTTCGACGATGTCATTGGAACGTGCGTCGTAAAGCAAGCAATAATTTTTCGAGGGTAAACGCGTATTATGATCTTTTCATCGAAAAAAACATGTCTCTGGTATTTACAGGAATTGACGAGAGACGAGAGGGAAACGATCGAATAATTTGGATTTCACGGTTTTGTAAAAATCATTTTAATCGAGCCACTTGTTCAGTTATCGAATGTCGAATGTCGCACGATTCTTCAACCGCAACGCGACGTAAATTTTTCTCATCGAGCCTGACCATGGACAAGGCAATTATTTGTAACCAAGCTTCGCGACAACGCTGACGTTTGTCAAATTTCTCACCTACGTTTTTTCGCCTCCCCTCCGATTCCTCGTGTAAATTTTAACCTAGAGAGCTCGAAATGATTAAACGTCGGCATAAATCTGTCAGTCTGGCTGGTGGAAATTGCGAATTGGGCAATTTTAACGAATGGCTCTTTACGACAGTCGTACGCAATTGTATGGATTTCCATTGTCGACCACTCGTCCGAAGAACCTTCGATCACGATTTTTTTTTTTTTTTTTTTTTTTCAACATGCCCACCGTCGCAATTATCGATAATGTATGTCGTAACAGTATCAGTTTGGTGGACAGCTCCGAGCGTTGCTCGTCCGTCAATCAATCGCACGGGTTCCAACGGTTCCCGTGATAGCACAGAAATTTAATACATCAGCCTTGACAATTCGTAGATTACCGATCGTGCCCGTAATATATACGCTGACACGATTTATCACTCTCGATAATTTGAAAAATCCGTAACAGTGTTTCAAACTGTAACATTTTCAAGTTTTATCGGCGTTTTATCGCGTGATTAAAGTACAATGTAATCCAATTCGTGCCAAATCGTTCTCACGTATGTAAAAAAGTTCACGAAGAAGATGCTCGAACTATACTTCATATTCCTGGAATAATATTTCACTGCGCAGCGAAAAAAATTATCCACCGTTGCAGCTCACGTGAAAAAAAAATAAATGCATATTCTCCAGTATCATAATAATCAGTTTACTATGATAAAATTGTTTTCGCCGATTACTTTTATTTATTTGTTGAGGATAATTATTTTACGATATTTCGTCTCTTCAACGTCTGCGAGTCGTCGAAACGATCTCGCCGTGTTTTCAAGCGTTTATTAAATAATCCATCGTATAAAGCCGCGACTTTCGTTATCTCGTCTGGTTTTCTTATCAACATTTCGTCATCTCGCCCGTGGCGCAACACATCGACCGAGAATCGTAGGAAATTTTTTTTTTTTTTTTCAACAAGCCACGTTTCGGATATGGAAACTGCGACTCGGTTAATTTTTTATTAGTTGTTCGTGACAGTTTTCCGGCGATAAGGATAGAAGATGCACGAAATATGGTGGATTAGTCACGCGTGGTTATTCATTGTACGACCTGCCCGAATGTCGTTCGGCAACGCTGTCCGTAGGTTCTTCGTGTAATTTGTACCGTTTTACACAAACCCCGGCGCCGTTGGTGGGCCGAGTCGACAAAGTTGCTGTGTGCATGTGTGTGTGTGTGTGTGGGTGTGCAAAAGCGGACAACGACGAGGGCGCGCCCTCGGCTTTCTCTCATTAGTCCACGAAGTATATAAATATATACCGAACGCTGTGGATGATAGCTATGTTCGGTGTCGGAGCTTCGGGTACGGATTAATAAATAATGTATGTCACGGGATGATGCAGCGAGACAGACAACAAGTTCGTGAATTTTTTTTTCTCTTCTTTCTTCTCTTTAGTTGTCATTGTGAGTTCAGGTATGATTTTTAAGCGATTGGCGCTCGCCAGGGCCGCGAATATAACAATGGATCTGTGATGAGATGAGGGACAGAGAGAATTTTTATTTCGTCGATCGACGCGACTGAAGCGAAGGCAAGACGAGTCTGAAGATGTGGTCGGTCATGAAAGCTACATTTTTTCGATTCGATACGATGGGAGATGATTGCGGTTGATAGTTACACCCTACGTGGAGTTTTTAAATTCACAAGACCCCGAATTGGTTAGATACGACACTGGACTGCGGCTATCCATTTAGGGTGGTTCTTAATTAGGTGATGTCGGAATTTCCGTGGTTTCCGCCTTCCAAAGCAATTGGAATTTTGTTGGGAACATTTTTTATTACTTCAGAACTATACATGATAAAAATATGATATCCTACAATTTTGTATAAAATTTAATGCTCTACAAAAAAGGTCTCTTGTAAAATTTTCGTGAATCCAATATTTTCCCATATAAAATTCAATTGCGAATTGCCCTGGGTTAGGCTTATCGGACAAATTCCCAATTGCGACCCTTTCTATTTCTATTTATTAAATTACTTTGGAAGGCGGAAACCACGGAAATTCCGACATCACCTAATTAAAAACCACCCTACTATCCATCGATGAAAACCACGATTGTAGCGAGTCTCATGTCCATGAAGCATTTTGAGGACATTTCGACGGTCATGGTTCGGATTTCTTGGTCATTAGCGTTCGGCCTATTTTCCTATAATCTCCACGCAGATGAACGCCAAGGGGTCATTAAAAAAAAACTCTTTGGTCTTAGGCGCGACGAAATAACAATTACGATAAGAAAAAAGGAGGAAAAAAGAGGCGAAGAACAAATGCTTGTCGCTGGGAAACTTGAACCTCGTCAAGGTCGAATGGTGCGAGGGATCCGATAAAACATGCATTGTGGTGTACTTCGTTCTCTTTGTATCAGTAAATTTCAATGACAATGTCGTAGCCACGACCGGTACGACCATCCGCTGAGGTACGAGTCGAACAATCGGTTCTCCGCTATTTCGACTGAAAAGACATTTCTTGCGCATTTACGAAGGTGACGGGGCTTGAAATGAGGGTTCAAAAGTCATTTCGCTTCCAACATCTCGCTTTCTCATAGCGAAAGCTTATAATAATCATGATAATGGCCTCACAACGTCGTAGCTATTTAAATTAAGTCTCAGCCTTCTCGTGGCTTCGAAAAAAAACAGGCCACTGATCGCTTAATCGAAAACTCGAAAATTCCTCAAGATTCGAGGAACGCAGTTATCTCCAAGGTTGTCGCAGGCGACCAAACATAAGTCTACCGCGTTTCTTCTTTTTTGCTGTTGCGAACGTAGGTGCCGATATCGATTAATTAATTTGGCGCCATAAGGGTTCTCAACCCAGAAAAATTATTATTAATATTATTAATATTATGATTATTATGATTATTATGATTATTATGATTATTATGATTATTATGATTATTATGATTATTATGATTATTATGATTATTATGATTATTATGATTATTATGATTATTATGATTATTATGATTATTATGACTATTATGATTATTATGATTATTATTATTATTATTATGATTACTATTATGATTACTATTATGATTACTATTATGATTATTATTATGATTATTATTATGATCATTATTATGATTATTATTATGATCATTATTATGATTTTTATTATGATCATTATGATTATGATTATTACAATTATGATTATGAGTATTATAATTATGATTATTATGATTATAATTATTATTATGATTATTATGATTATAATTATTATTATGATTATGATTATTATAATTATTATAATTATGATTATTATTATTATGATTATTATTATGATTATGATTATTATAATTATTATAATTATGATTATTATTATTATAATTATGATTATTACTCTAAAAAAAATATCTATGCAAATATCTACTGTATCACAATAAATAACAGGTAAAAAATAATCGGTAATTTCTGACGTCAAAACTGTGACTGTTATCCCCGCAGTCCGATCAAAGCTGCTCAAGTTGTACAGTGTTTGGCAGATGAAACTGCAAGAAGAAGAATCGAGTAGACTGGCCGGCGAGTCGCGCAACGCGCAGGGCCAGCTGAACATCCACACACGGCTGAGCCCGCGAACAAAAAAAAATCAATATAGTTAAACGCGATGATCGCTATCTCGGTTTTCGGCCGTCGTAAATCGAAAACTCGAAGAGAAAATAGCCAGACGGCTCGCACGCACGCGTTCATCGCTATCGCGTCATCTTATACGTTATGTTTTCATCTTTCTCCGTCAACTTATGTCGAGACGCCAAAAAACGGAAACGAAAATATGAAAAATTCGAACCAAACGTAAACGAGTTTGACCCGCGTCGCTGGTTTATTGTACTAAAAGACGTCGAAGAAGCTCGTTGTATTTCTTTTATCATAGATATCAACGTTCCTACGATGAAACGCAATGAATGATGAAGCAATTTATTATTATTATCATTTATTTCTTGAGATCCACGATGATACGCGCGTATAAATTTTGTGTGTTCACAAAGACGCGGGCAACCGTAAAAAATATCCCTGCACCCGTCGTATCCCACAGCGCCTCGCTATAATTTTCCGAATACCGTCTCAGCACACGTGTGAGACACACCGCACACAGCGCGATCTCCGCGTCGCTAATGTAAGACGAAACCGGAAGAGGCGGTGGAGGGTGCGGGAGTAACGGAAGCCCCGAGAAAGAAGAGGTCGCGATGCAGCTGCTACAGAAAGAGAGGGAAAAAAACGAGCAATGCAAGACGACCCTTTGGACGAGGAAAGGAAGCGAAACGGGGGAAAAAAGAAAAAATACAAAAATGGCGGCAGTGGGGGGACCGCTCGACCCTTCGAAGCGTCTTTTCGCATCTTCGTCGTCAAGCTGACCTGCTTGCACCAGCTCACAGTCCACCCGAGAGCCTTACAAGCCGTCAGTTTCACGAAAATTGCGGAGAATACTATCGCCAACCATGCAGAAAACCAGAGGGAAACGAAGGAGTGAACTAAACGGCCGCGTGGCGGCGCTGCATTCGCCGGTCTTTCGCGCCGCACGTGCACATGGTCACGAAGGGAGGAAGACAGCGGCACCCTCGAGGGGCGAGCCGAACTATGAGGGTAAAAAAAAACAAAGTAAAGTCTCGAAGGGTTCCTCTCGTACGACGAAATCAAATTCCCTTCGTGCGCAGAGCTCAATTTCCCCTTCGAAACAGCGTCTTTCCTCACCCCCGCGCTCAATGGCCTTTTCGACATCGTTTGGCCCCCCTGTGTGTCCGCGACACCGTTTAATACGAATATAGACCGGCCCGGGTTTATTTTTATACAAAAATTTCCTCGTTTCGTATTGCAGGGACGATTCATTCGCCCTTATTCGCCCTCGATACATCGTCCGTGTGTAAATACGACTAATAACCGCTATTGTAAATATAAAATAATGGGTAGGTCTGGAAGTTCATAATCTCATTCGGCCGAAAACCGTCTTCACGCGGTACAACGAGCTACGCCACTATATCTATATATACGTTTTCGGCCGAATGAGATTCTGAACTTCAAGAACTACCCAAAATAATGTCTTCCCGATTATCGTAAATTGACGCTTCCGGTATTTGGGAGAAAGAGCGACTGCTCGAAGACAATGGACTGCTCCTCGCTAAACCTAGTAGACTCGTCACGCTGCTGGGAAAACTGCAAAAATAGTCGAAAGGGGGGAGGGAAGACGTCTCTGCGAATTTTCCCGCGTGAACGTTACCCCGAGATTCCGAGCTGCAGCGCACTGCAGCGTGCGAACCTAACAGAATGTCGTCCGCTGAGGCAAAGAAAAATGGTACTCCACGACACGACGTAACGCCGAAAGGGGAGACACACGCCGTTTTCCGTTGTCGAGTACGAGCGAAACAGCACGAGGTCTTTGCCATGCTTCGCTGACGCGCCACCACCTCGAGTCTCTCCGTTGGTCTTCGTTCGAAGAAACGAAACTCGGACGAACTCGAGCACGAGCACGAGGTAACGTCGGCAGCAACATAACCCCTATCGCCGGCGTCTGTGTTCTACCGAACCGGCGTACTTCGTGTAACGACAATTTCATTACGAAAAAGCTTCTTGACATTTTTACAAAAACGTATCTCATTCGCTACATCGCTTTGAATTTGAATACCACGCATTCATCGGCAACAACGTTTTTCAACGTGCATGGCATTATTGTCCTGACTTTTGTCGAGGACGGAATAGATTGACGAGGTCACGAGTGTTTTTCAAGGTTATATCTCGCTGCTCGAGCGAACAATGAAGAACAACGCGCTATTCGTAAAATGAGTAACATTGAGTCAATGTAGAGACTATTTTTTACGCATTTTCCTGTTCGCCATCAAACTTTCATGGATTTTTGTTGCGACGAATCTCGTTTCTCTGTACGAAACGGATTATTTGCATTTGCATTTCCGATTGTCAATACGACCACTCCGGAAATTTATTTCCGGTAGCGCGCGCGTTCGCCCGCCCATTCTCGTGGTATTCGCATTTCACGGGGGTTTTTTTTTATATTGCACTTGGATATTGCCATCCACACGCGTGGTGCATTTCTCGGCGTCGAGTTTTTACGCGGGCGCGCTTGCGCTCGTCACATTGCGGCCTTCTGGCGCGCGCATGGCTCATACCAGTTTCGTTGCTCCCTCGACGTAACGATAGAGCCAGTGTAGAGTGTCGGAGCGAGAGAGACGAGCGAAAAATTGGCACCTATTCGCGTACTTGTGACCGAATCAATCATGCATACGAGGATATGCGTAACGCATTTCCGTCGACGAATTATAAGAAATAATAAATAAATACTCGATTATTTTTTTTTTTTTTGTGCTTACTCTTGTTTCCGTTGTAATTCTCGTTTCGTTTTCCGAAAAGACGAGCGACGTAGCTGACGAGAAGGACGATAACCCCGATTACGAGGGTTGTCACCACCAAAACGCTTCTCGTATCCGTGTCATCCATAATTAAAGTCTCCGTTGAACAATTGGAAGAAGAAAAAAATATTCGTTGCTCAACAACGTAACTCGCGGTTGCGATTTAACGATATTAGCCTTAAAGCTTCTACTCGTTTCCGGCGTAATCACGAACCCGCGATTATTTTTCACCTCATCCGAATTCCACCGCACAAACTATCCCGCGTGATTTCAGTCCTACGTGCGACAATGACAACAGTTTTGTGCGTCAACGAAATTAATTTGAAATAAAGATAAAAAATAAAATTTAAAAAAAAAAAGGGCGACGAGAGCGTAGTCGCGTTAAGGCGATCCGCGACGACAGCGACGTAACTATCGCGATGCGTCGCGGCAATCACGCAACCCACGATGCCTGGCGGCGCGTCGACGGTTTTGCGAATCCTGGGTTCTCTCTCGACGATTCGTTTTCTCGTAGCTACGCTCGCGAAAAAACACGCACGGCTCACGCATGCGAACCGCGACGAGGACGCAAACGCACGCACGCACACGCGCGAACAAGAGTAACACAACGCCGCGTGTTCTTTCGTCTTTGTTAACACATTCACGAATCACACGAACGCGTTGTCACGTTGCGAATCTTTGTGTTTTTAACCCAAAAAATTCAATAGTACAAATTTGCGCGCACTTTGCCCATAAATTTGTTAATTTAAAATTAAAAAAAAAAAAACGTAAATAAAAAAAAAGAAAACGTAAAGAAGTACACGAGGCGAGCCGCGTGGAAGACCGTTGTCGCGTCGTCGCAACTCGTGCTGGTTTGCACGAGTTCTCTCGATCGTCTACTCTTCAAGCTTTCTCGAAGAACCGCACACAACTACCTTCCGTCCCCACAACGACGAGCGCAAACTCACGGAATATCAGTGAGTTGCCGCGCGGACGCAGCGCCGCAACGGCAAATGTTTGCGTTGCCGCACGACTCTTCTCCGGCTAACGTTCAAACGACGTTCTTTCCCGGTTTTCTTGTTCGATTCGCAATTGTCGTTGTTTCTTTCACGTTTATTCGTCAAGTTGAACGAGTAACGTCGTTGATTTTGCCAGAACGGTTTTATGAGCATTCTTCAAGATCACGGAGGACTCGCGTTCTCCTTCTTCTCACAGTCCTTCTTTTATTTCTTCACTCGGAGGGTTTTTTTGTTTTTATTTCATAAGTTTCACATCGAGCGCGCAATTTTCAATTGTTTTTCATTTGCGGTGGGCAAAATATTCCTCCAAAGTTAGCGAATATTATTGATGTCGCGGGAAATTTGTTTAAGATGTATTTTTACCGGTCGCTTATATAATTCCGGTACCGAGTTTGCACAGGTGTTGTTCTTGCCGCGCCGCACCCGCAACCAGGCCTTAAACCCTCGGACGATCTTCTCCGTTACAAACTTTCGCTTGTAACAATGATCGTTTTCGATCGTTAATCACGTTTGTCGTATGTTTTTATCGATCGACCGAGCGATAATGAGACGTAAAGAGGAAGAAAGGATAAAGCGCGCGCAAGCGTTTACGCACGCTTATTGAAATCGCGTGAAAATACGCGCGTGTGATACGTTTGGCGCGTAGCGTCGATCGTGACTAAAAGCCGGAGAGCGTCTTGCTTATACGCGAGTATCTTTGGGTACACCACCGCGTGGTTTGCCCCGTCTGGCCGGTACGTGGGGTATATACGTGGTTCTCGCTCACTGATCCACAATCATCCTTCTCCTCTTGTTTTTTCCCCTTCCGCAACGGCCACGGACGGCCCCCACTTCGCGGTTTTCCATGCGCGACGGATCACGGATTCGCCCCACTATCGCACCACCGGTGTTGGACTATCGGACGCGCGCACCTGCATCGACGATACGACCGGGAGTACTCGCGACAAACGCAAACACCTGGCAACGATATTCACTAACGCACATGGTACCGAAAAACTATTTGGTACACCCGTTTGATGGGTAACGGGCATTTTTCGCACTAATGGGTTTTTTATTACAGAATGGTGGCATAATTTACCTTTCTAAAAATTATCAAAGGCTTGATTGATATCGCGTTGGAATTTTTTTACGGGTCAACATTCGATTGGAATGTTGCTATTAACGTTCGACAGCGATAAAAAATTTCTAAAATTAGTAACGATTTTTGGTTAACGGTGGAATGCTGCGGTTGGAACGATGTTTGGTTGGACGGGTGTGAAAAGAATCATCTTGTACGTCAAGCTGCATGTTACTGCACGGTAGAGAGTATGATCGCGACCGTGAGGCCACGTCGAGCTTGGCGTCATGATAAAATCGAGCGCGATTTCCACGAAAGAGACCGCGCGTTTCGCGTAATCGAGGAGTTCCGTGAGTCAGACGGCTCCGGGTGTTTCCATCGAAACGACGAGTTTTCCGCTATACCCGTACATTGCATTACGGATCGTTAATTTGCACCGCGGAATCGTCAATCGATGAAATTTCTGACGTCAACAAACGTCATCACGGAATTCCTCCGATATATCAATGTTTTCTCGCGAGTTGTTCGAATTAATTCGTCCGTCACCTTGACGATGAATCGTCGTGAAGAATCATCGGAGATGTACTCGGCGAACCGCGAGAAACAAAGAACAAATTGTCAGATACCATAAATACGTATGTACATAGATACACATACATGTATACGTGGAAGGTCACGGGTAAATTACCGTTAACCCCTGAATGATTTTCTGCGTTCTCTATCCTCCGCTAGGAGACGAGTAATCATCGGGGAAACGAGGGTCGAACGATAAGCGCGAGGAGAAGATGAAACACGACGAACGAGCACGAAACTCGCAACGAGTATTGCGTGAGACACGGTACGTCGTACGATGCGCGGTATGGACCCTTGCCCCTTCCCCTCCTTCCATCAGACACGCTGTTTTTATAGTTTTTCCCGTATAAAAACGCTGGTTCTGGCTAACCTTCGCCCGACATCACCGTCTTCACCTTATATTCCTCCTTCCTTCTTGCACCGTTCTTCGTCTACGACGTTTTTTCGAATCCGCTTCGTTTCCTCTATTTTCATTAATTAACCCGTCTCGCGATTGAAACATACACGATCCCCGTACAACCGTCCATTAAATCGGTACACGGTTTACGGTGCATCGCGGTATTGTATTCTGGGATCGCAGCACGCTTCTCAATGGTATTTTATAAATATAAAGAAAACCGGAATAAACACCGGTCTTAGACGCTTCGACAATTAATACGGAATTTTACCGCTGCTCGCGAGAAACACGAGACAGCGGGGAACACGAGAGATTCGAATCTCAACTACCAACCTGTTGTAACCTCGAGCACCCGTACTTGTGTACATTTTCTATGAAATTCATGGCTATTGTGAAGATCTTTTGAAGAATAATTCACAAAAATTAAGGCATGATGTGTGACAATTATGAAATATAACGGATTGTTGCGATTGGTGTGAAAAACGGTGGATGGTGAATTATCACGAGCTTCGGACATTGGGTAGAATGCAGGGACCTTCATCTCCGAACGAGTACACGCGGTACCGAGTTCTCGCGGATGCTGCGGCGAATGAACACGACCGAGTTCCGGCGGGAGCACCGAGAGGGCTCTTGATCCTCAAGAAAAAGAAAGAGAACTCGCGTTGGCCGTTTAACACACGATTCAAACGTTTGTTCGCCCATATATTTCCCGTCGATACAGCTCGTCACACATGAATGATAGCCACGAACACGCGGATATTATTCCACATCGTTGGATTCGCGGTTTGACCACGAAAACTCGCGGTAAAAAGCCGCTGGGTAATTCGTAAAGGTACGAGTTTGTATTGGTCGATCGTGCTCATGTGCATTCGTGTGTTCACACGTAGGAATGAGAATGGGTGAAAACAAGTGTGAGAGTGGATAAGAGCATTAAATTCGGCCCGTTACTCGCGCCCCGTTACTCCTTGCCTCGTTCTCGACGTATACCGGCACAACCGAGCGACCGACACGAAACCACTATGACGTCGTCCTCGATACGAGACAGTTCGAGTCGGGCCCACGACCGAGTTCGTACCGTGCCTCGGGTCGTCCGTCGATGTTCGCCACGTTCTTCATTCTTCTTCTCATACACGCGGTGTACCACGAATACCGGGATACTCACGCGTTTTCACGTTCTTTCGTGATGCTGCTTGGTCGGGCAATCCGAGCGTAACGGCAAGACCGAGGGATATTAGACGCTTCTTTCTCAATGTGGAGATAATACGAGGCACGATGATTTGTGTCGAGTAGGGAGAAAAAAAGAGAAGACGAAGTGGACGGTTGATAATCGTACATCATTTTTTTCAGAGGCGAAGGATCTATTTTATATCGAGAGCGCGATCTGTCACGCGCAAATTTTCGACGTCGCGAGGATAGTCTGGCCCTCTCCTGAGAAATTAATTAAAATGATCGAAGGAGGAACATAAATATCCTTAGAACGGTTCACTATTTTTTTTTTGTATAAGTTAAACGTGTACATGAACCACTTGATTCTGTTGGATCTTCAGACCCCTTTATTCGTACCAAAAATTCTGTATTAATTCTCAAATACTGTATGAATATTGTACTTTACGATACAATCATTGTTTCATTTCGAAAAAATGAATATCGTCGTGAAAAATACAAAATGGCTGCAAAACATGGATTATGGAATTAAGAGGGGCCGAATGATCCATGTACACGATTGTAAGGCGATTATTCGATCGACTTTACAGAACAATCTTTGTTTTCATCAAATGTTTTATTTTCTTTCAAAGTTTCGATTGTCATTACAGATATTCGCGTCGAGTATTCGCGAATAAAACATGAACGAGATTAAAAAAAAAAAAAATCATAGCGATTATCAACAGCACGTAATGCAAGTTAAATACGACGCATTTGTCTCTTCGTATATTTACCAATAACGAGGTACGCGCACGTGTCCGATGAGACACGAGCGTTCGGTTTAATCGCACAAAGTTCGTTATCTCCGGGCGTAGAGGTCTTTGCGCGAGCGATGCACAACGAAGAACGAGTCGAGACGCTCGAGAGATTCTTTCGCGCCTCTTGTACGCGCTTCAAGGCCACGTCGAACAAAACGACCGTCGCTACATCGAATCAACTGCGTATATACGGAGACGTATAAAAGCGTATCATAGAAGCGATGAAAGTCGGTCTCGGAAGAGTCGATGTCCGAGCGCCGGCGGTGGTTATTCGATCGCTCGGACGACGTATTAGGCTTTGGCTGTGGGTCCACGCCGGCTTCGGGCCAACGAACTCCCGCCGAGAGTTTAAAACATCTTTGCCCTAAACCGAAACTACCGGGAGGATCGGCTTTTACGGGACCAATGTGGAATGGAATCCAGGGGGCGATGGGAGGGGGGGGGGGACTCGCAGGAACCCGGTTCTACGACGGGACAAAGCGAAATTCCTGTATGAGATATGCTTTCGGAATTTCTCCCACTCATCCGAACCACCGAATTCATACCTGCTACCCTATACGAGCTGCAGGTGTATCTTTTGTCCACGGTTTTGTTACGATAATTAAGAAAAAGTAAGAGAATTTCAATTTTTAGTTTACTTTTAAAATACATATTTGAAGAACAAAGATGCGTCACAAAAGTGCAGCCATTGTTGCGACTGATGGAAAAAGACCTGCATAAATTTCTTGAAAAGCGCGTCGAATGCATTGACCTTTTTTCTTTCCGTTTTCATGTCAATGGATTTTTTTTAAACATATTGCGATTTTATTTCTTATGAATAAACTTTTCGTACATCATTGAGAATGTTTGAGGCATGTTCTTAAATTTTTTTTTGACATTTCGGAGGTATAGTTTGCTCGCGATCGTTTTTTGGAAACTGACCGGGTGGAATCCACCCAGTGTGACGGCCGTGGTATTATTTGGTGGTGTAACGTTGAAGGGTTAATTTTCATCGAGTCGTATCGAACGGATCAATACGATTCCCCAGATATTTGCGTCGAAAAAAAATAAAAGTTAAACGGAAACAAAATGAATAAAACTCGAGACATCCGTAAAAGTGAAGACATGACCCAGTTTATCGACATCTCGCGGTCCAGCTGACGATCCGACACTCGTGCGCAGTTTCTTTTCTTCTCGTCAACTGCGATAGACGGAAACGCGATACGTACTCGCTATATCGCCCGTGTGAGTGTCGGGTCGAATATATTACGCATGTATTTCTAAATTTATCAGTGAGGTCGATAACCTTTGCGGCGAAGCGCGTATCGCGCGGCGCTCTCAACGAAATCAGCGATAAACCGTTTTACGATGAGCAAAATACTCGCGCGCGATCGAGGGTTGAGGGTGTGAAAATTGCGTTAGATGAATTTCCGCGGGAAAATCTCTCCGAGAGTCTTCAGTCGATGACAAAGAAAGAAATCTACATTTGCCGCGCGATTCGCGTTAAACGTATACCATACATACATACATGCATACGTACACGATGAACATACATACGAATACGCAATGCGATGCCGTCGACGGTGTTTGCGACTCGCTACGCATTTCAAGCTACCGTTCGGTGCAACGAAAATAGAAAACTTTTATAACGAATCGAGGTCCCGGGGGTCTCTCTCCGGCCAATGATTCCCGCGTGTGAGATCCACCAACGATCTCGGCACACTTATATGTGTATATTATTTACATACAAGCTTATATAGATATGATATTGCCGTGAATGTGGGACATGCCGTATCTGAAAAAGAACGACGAAACAAACGATACGTACAGCCATGAAGACGAACCGAAAAACACGTTTCACGAGCCGACAATGTCGACCGGCGTTCGGTCACTGCTCGCCAATTTTAAAATTAATCTCGGCGCGTGCACAACCGCACACAGTGTTTTATTTCACAGTCGTGTGTGTGCACACCGCGCGCGTGGCTTTTGGAACGATCGAAACTCTTTGTCGTCTCTGGAAAGACTCATCGGCTTTCTTTTGACGTAACGTCAAAGCTCGTCGATGAAGACGATGTGTATATATAATCGCACGGTGTAAATTTTTGTTTGTCGTGAATATTTTATATATAGACGAATATAATTAGGCTCGGTAAGTATGTTGCATGTACGAGTTTATCTCGAGTATCCGTTCGGATAAAGGATGCTGCGGAGGTTCGACGCCACCGGTTTGTCTGCCACGCGCGATACACCTGAACTCTGTAATTGGCAAAACGCCACGACAACTGCGCAATTCTCCCTTCTACTCTTTATAACCGTCTTTCAATCGTCTTCCGAGAATTCACGAGTCGCAGATGCATCGGGGGAAGAAAAAAATATGATTTTTGTAAACAACGTTTATCAAAACGTATCTGTAAAATGTTATAATAATGTCAGATTTCGTGAATGCATAAGGATTTTCTTTTCTGAGATAATTTTACTTGTGTAGATTAACGAAATGTAAACGTTTTATCTTATCAACAGTGCATAAGTTTGCATGCTGTAATTCATATATTATTTATTGCGCAGTATCGGCATTGGGAGCAAGCGAATGGTATAGTTGATGATACGAAGAAACCCAAATGAACGCGTGTCAGCGATAAATTGCCGATGACGATGATTCACACATTTATGTGCCGATCGTATGAGCTAAGCGCGTTCGCTTCGCTCGTACGGGATTAGTCAACGAAGCTTGCTGCACGTCAATGACTCACCTTCGTTATCTGCGTTCCCCGTAAGCCTGTCTGGGATTCATCGGATTTTATCGGCGTACGTTCTATTTTCACAAAGATCGGAATCTCCTTTTTTCCCATGAATACAATAAAATTTCGCGCGAACGATCCAAGATGGCGATTGGTAGTTACACGGGCATTCAACCGATCTTCTCGATTTTTGCGAAAATGTTAAATGGCGATTTGATGGAATGACTAACATAAGCCGCGCGAGCACGTGCTCGGCGGTTGTCCCGCCACGCGAAAGTGACACCTATTGGCAGTCGCACACGCGCGATATTCGATCCGCGCTCTTGTGTTACCGCGTGGAATTACATTGATTATTTGACACAACGTCCAAACAAACAAAATCCACTCAATATCGATCAAGCATCGTTTATAGTGCTCAAACTTGGCTGTAACTATGAAACGATGCGATAGAAACGAGCGTAAAAATTATGCAGTGTAGCGAAAGTAGGTTGGAAAAAAATTATCGTACCATTTCCGGAGGAAAAAATAATAATAATAATAATAACGATGAGGAAATGAAACGATGGATTGCGTCATTCGACGTAATATTAAACAGCTGTATCGATGGTTACGATATGACGATATTGCATTTGTCGTACCTGAATGATGGATGACCGGAATCTCGGACGTAACCTCATCGTCGCGAACAATTTCCAGAGGAATCGTCATCGTATCGTTGTTTCCTTATTCTCAGATTTCCGTTTCCCGTTTTCGTTCGCGATTCTCGCGATCCTCGTTCACGGCATACAAAGCTTTTCACGCACTATCCTCGTTTCCGTAAGATATCTCAAATTATTCCGCAATTTTTCGTATTGGAAAATTTTTCGTTGATCGATAACGGATTGAAAGTTCGTTGAACGATTGATTCGTGGGTGGAAAAACCGTTGATGCGTTGGTTCCGCATGCTACGAAAACACAATGATGACTGAAGCTTCGTTTGTTGACGTATCTCGAGAAAAACACGATGTATATACGTCATGGATGATGGTTTGGGTACGAAGAGATCAGTAACGGCAGATTGCAATTGACGTATGAGAAACTCGCGGGGACTGGTCGGAGCTTGCCGGGAGAGATGCTACGTTGACAGTGGATCGCGTTCATTTGAGTCTTTGTCGCGACGATACTGGCAGTCGGCTACACGCAACTCGCCTTCCACGCTTTTCTCGTGCCTCGGCTCGCCAGCGCCGATACTTGGCTCGGGCGACGTCATCGTACCGTCTTCGTTTATAACCGTTCGTTCTTTGTCGCCGGTCTTGGTACCCGAAGAAAGGAAGAAAGAAAAACCGTTGTTTTCCTTCGGTCTTCTATCTTGGATAAACAGTTGCCGGCGCGCGTCTTCATTCGGCCGGTGTGCATAACGCGATGCACGGCCCTATCGGTGCGAGCTTGTTCATACACGTCGAACCAATATGGCGGTGCTTGATGGAACAAAGCTCCGAACGTACAGGTCGAAGGAGAGACGGGAAGAAAGAGCGAACGTCGAGACACGGATCAGGGTGGGGGCGTTTCGAAGAACGAAACAGAAGAGAAGAAACGTGGAGCAAAAAAAAAAAATCACGCGGGAA
>OZ020171.1:13065835-13098335 GCA_963971145.1 Sussaba pulchella | reverse complement strand
TAACGTTGACAATAAAATTGACAGTGTCAGACCGGCTGCGAGCTCTCCACCTCCAGCGGCTCATCCTCCGGCCCATGCGGCGCCTCAGCCATCGACGCCAATGGTCGCCCAGCCTCAGGGCCCGGGTCTTATGGGACAAATGGCCGCCACCGCTGGCGGAGTGGCCATCGGTTCGGCCGTCGGTCACACCATCGGACACGCCATGACCGGAATGTTCGGCGGTTCCAGCGAGCCCGCACAAGCCGCTGCACCCGCGGCAGCTGCACAACCGGGTTACCCATCGGCTTCTCAGCCCACCGGTGCTTGCGCCTGGGAAATCAAGCAATTCCTCGAATGCGCTCAGAATCAGTCCGATCTCACCCTCTGCGAGGGTTTCAACGAGGCTCTGCGTCAATGCAAATCTTCTAACAGTGAGTATTTTTCTTTTGCCCGATCAGGGTTCAAAGTACGAATCGACGAGCAATCTTGGCGATTACATTCTTCTTAACCATCCGTTCTATTTGTTTCAGTGATGTGAACGGCTTCGGTCGAACCGAAACCAAATTAGCAGTGCCGTATTCCAAGCAGAGTCGCGTCTTGTAGAAACAGCGTATTATTATCATGATTATTGTTGTCGATATGTTTTCTTGATAAATTTTTGGCATCTACGCGTTCTCGTTATCATTTCGGAGAGCGTGTATTTATGATTTGACTCCAAAGGTACCGTAGAATTGGTGTTAATGTGCGGCAAACGAGATGTGAAGTTAATAAAAATTAGTTGTTAAATCGTACAGCATTTCTGTGTGTTGCGTTATTGATCGTCGATACCCATCCGTTGTGTATAAAATAAGGCACTAGAGTAGCGGCGTTACCATATCCACGTTGTTGCCATTGTCGATCCCATCTGACGCTGCAAATTAACAGGTTTCCAACTGCGCAGTTTGAGCAAATTTCCATTGGACGACGGGCTATTCAAGCAACTGTATCGTTTTCATACATACGGAGAACTACGCTTGGCGTTCCAAAGTAAAACTGACAATCACATGGCAGTGTGTCAGAAGATCGTCGATAGAAAAAAGGCGCAAAAACCAAACGGGTAAAAATCAACAATAAGTTGTCGAGAGTCGTAAAATTGTCAAAAATTAAAAATCGAATCATTTCGGAACAGTGTTTATTAACTTAACGCGTGCTTACGAGATAGGATTTTGTTGTTTTTCGTTTAAACAAGGGGGTTACGAGTACGAGACGGCAGGGGAGCGAGTAGGAAGAAAAAAATGGGAAAAATGGTAGACTATCTTTTGTCGGTGTTGAAGACCCGCAGCATCATGAAACCAGCGACTGTAGCCGCAGCGATGCCCAGTCCTGCTTTCCACCAGACCACGGAATCTCCTTGTATCAAGCCGAATTGCTTCATGTGTCTGAAATAATGAAAGAAAAAAAAATTGCTCTAGACTCCAATTCGCTCACGACGATGCAACTCGCATTTTTTTCCTGTCATACGCATCATTGGACGGTGAAATCCTTGGGCCAATATATACTCGGCCTTCGGTACACGTGTTGTACATTAGGGTGGACCTTATTTGGTCTGTTGTCGAATTTCGACAAGTGCCACCCCCCAGATAGGTTCGAAATAAATTAAAAAAAATATGTGCAAAACCCCAGCACTGTAGTCCAATGCGAAGACTTGCCTGTAAGCTCGTTTTGTTTCCCATTTGAATAACATGGGATTTTCAGACTAATTCAGTCATTATTTGTTGTAAGTGCTCCTAAGCATTGCAAAAAAATATTATTCATATAAATCTATTCTTAATTGGTATATCTACGTGTAAAATTTATTACAAGGCGTTATCACAACCTTTACCCTCCCCACCCCCCCATCTATTATACACGATGGCAAATTGATACAGGCGAGGTCTTGTAAAAAATTTTACACGTAGATATATACCAATTGAGAATAGATTTATATGAATAATATTTTTTTTTCAATGCTTAGGAGCATTTCCAAAAAATAATGACTGAATTAGTCTGAAAATCCCATGTTATTCAAATGGGAAACAAAACGAGCTTACAGGCTCGTCTTCGCATTGGACTACAGTGCTGAATTTTTGCACATATTTTTTTAAATTTATTTCGAACCTATCTGGGTGGTGCACTTGTCGATATTCGACAACACCCCAAATAAGGTCCACCCTATTGTACATATCTCACGACGAATAAATTTTTCTATACATTACGCAATGTCAGGATTTTACCGTACATCGATGGCCTCATTATCTCATTTATTTTGCATCAACTCAGATTTCCACACGACACATTCGAAGCCGGAGAAACATATACAGGTGCGAAAAAGGGATTAGGTGTCAAGAGTTAGAATCACGAAGGATTAATAGCTCGGCATGCGCATGCAACGCAATTATGGCGACGGTTAAAATCATGAGCATTCATCGATCGATACAGCACGCGAAAAAATCCGCAAGAAAAATGAATAACGGAAGAGATGCAAAAGAAAATCAAATAAAGAAATTGCAAAAACGATTGGGAACCTTGTGAAATAACTGCACCATTCGGTAGGTGTAGGATTGATAAGTAACATGTGGACCATTTGCCGGAAATTACTGAAAAGAGGTCGATTATGATCAGTTATTTGTTTTAGATTTTTTTCGCGATTCTGTAGTCCTGCCAATCGACAGAGACAGCGATTATTATTAGAGACGAACGTGAGCGTGAGCGACGAATATGTTTGTGACGTGTATGGTACAAATGTATCAAAAGCTCATAAACTTTTTTTCTTATCTTTTTTTTTTTCCAGCGTAACAAATAAATTATGGTAATTCGTTCAAAGCCTATGTAAACACGTGCCTACTAAATCGATACAGTGAATATTTAACCAACCTGTGTCTGTAAAATAATACCCACGCTGCTTGAAAGCGGCTAAACACGAAATTTCTCTCAGTTAGTGTTTATTTCGTAAATGTGTCAAAGATTTTGTTTTGCTTTTCGTGTAATTTTATACGCGAAAAAATGAACGTAAAATAATTCAAAGTGCTGAATATACAGTGTTATTTAAATAGAGTTAATTAATTTTTTTATTTTAGGGCGAAGCAATAAAATTGGAACGTGGCAAGGGATATTTCCATAAACCGCTTTGCAACCTAATTATAAAATATTTCTACGGCAAGATCCGAGTTCTTTTTCTTGATAAGCAATCTAGTTGTTTTTTTTTTTTTTACAGCAGGACATTCTTTATGCGTATTTTTTTTGAGGAAGGTGAAGTTGAGTGTACGAAAAAAAACGTAGAATCGAAGATGTTACTTACGGGAAGGCTGCCATAGTAGCTAGTTTGACGAATATCTCCGGACGAACCGTACGAGTTACACTGTACGGTTGCGGCGGCATAAGTTTGTATTTGCTGCAAAAACTTGCAGGTTGAAGCAGATATTCTTGCTTCACTTCGGAAAGATCGCTCTTGTTCGCTACCACGAGTACGGGAATTTTACTGTCAGCGAAGTATTTCTGCAAGCATCAAATGTCATTATTCAGTGTATATATATGGGGCAAAATTTCTTAATTCACCGAACTGAAAGTCTCCTATCCCCCCGATGTGGACGATGATTTTTTTTTAGTATCCTTTGGATACTACGACCTCAATAATTTTTTTTTAGATTTTTTAGACCCCTTCTTCACCTCCCCTTCCCCCGCTATATTATTTTTATCAAGAGGTAACTGCTATTTGTCCCCTTTTTATTTGGATGACATTTTTTTCCCGGTTACTCTATTGAAATTGAAGAAGTTTTTTCATAAGATTGGAGTGGGCAGCGGGTTCCTAATATTTTTATTTATTTTTTGAAATTTTGCAAAAATTCGAGTTTTTCCGAAATTTGAATATATGATAATGGTTATTTAGGTAAAAAAAGAAAAGAAAAATGAAATATATCTTGCAAAAAAATCGATATTTCGATTATTTCGATAGAAAATCGATTTTTGAGTATGAATTAATTGTTGCTATCATCAGGAGGTATCTCCGATTTCCTATCGATTTTCTATCGAATTAATCGGAATATCGATTTTATGAAAGATAGATTTCATTTTTCTTTTCTTTTTTTAGATGGAAAACCATTATCATACATTCAAATTTCGGAAAAACTCGAATTTTTGGAAAATTTCAAAAAAATAAATAAAAATATTAGGAACCCGCTGCCCACTCCAATTTTATGAAAAAAGTTCTTCAATTACAATATAGTATCCGAGAAAAAAATGTCATCGAAATAAAAAGAGGACAAACAGCAGTTACCTCTTGATAAAAATAATATGGCGAGAATAAGCCAAAAAAAAAAATCATCGTCCACATCGGGGGATGGAAGGGCTTCAGTTCGGTGAATTGGGAAATTTTACCCCATGTATTAAATTTTTTCACGTCAAAAAAACTTGCAAAAAAATACTGACAATGTAAATTCTTGCGATATATTCAAATGATTTCGGATTGCTCGCATCGTAGACGAGCGCGGCTGCGTCGCATTGAATTTGCGCTGGAGTTAAGGCATCTTGAACGTTCATAATATTAATGTCGCGCAAAATAATGGTCTTCTCCTGACCGTAAACGTGAACCGTGTTCACGGTCACGTGAGATTTTGGCGGAACTTTGTCGTCGGTCAATTTCTGAAAAATCATAAATTCGTTGGATTTATCTCTAATTCATGTCACTGATTTCGTGTAGCAGCTTCGAAACTGGTCGACTTGGAATCCGTTTGCATACCTCGAGTTTAGGATCGATGAGACTCCTGCAGAGCGTCGTCTTTCCGCTGCATTTTGGACCAATAACGTGACAGCAATAAACATTTCTGCTGGATTGTTTCTTCGCGAGATCCAATTTTTTTTCACGCGTGATGGTTATCGCGCTCGTTTGACACTCGTTGTTGTACATGTTGTAACCGAGATAAGCCATGTACTCGAGAGTTTTGCGGAAGTTCGTCAACGTCAGATACGCCCACTGGCACATGTATCCTTGATAGGTCATCCAGCCCTGAGAAATAATCAATATCGTTCGATCTATCGTAATTTTGGCATCGATTCGTTGAGAAAAACTGGCGTGAAAACGTACCTTTTCGTTCGTCGGCACCATGTGCTTGTACTCGTCGCCCCAAGGCATCGACGAACAACGGGAAAACAAGGATTCCATTTCCGAGGGAGAAAGAGCTCCGTCACGATCTCGATCGTGTTGCATGAACAAGATAGTCAAGAAATCTTGTCCTTTGTGCGATAGCTCCGCCGTGCAACCAGGAGGTACTTTGAGGCTGCGATAACGATTGATCGAATGTTATTATTTTATAGATAAGGTTTATCGACTCGATCGTGATGAATCTTGTTGGATTTTCAGACTCACGTTGGATTGATGTATTCTTTGGGCATTCGCAGCTCGTTGTCGTAGCCAAATTTTCTGAGGACAGCCCACGTCGTCTCATTTCTACCGCGCTGAATGAACAGGCATTGGAGGTACATGAATCCTGAGAAAAATAATTTTTTTTCATAGTATCGCTGTCGGATCAACATCGAATAAAAAAAAAATATGTATTACCTTTCATCGTAACGAAACCGTTGCAAGTTCCATCCTGAATATTCTTCGACAAGACGGCCTTGACGTCCTCCAGTACTTGAGGCTGGAGAGGTGTGTTGAAACACGTTTGTTGAAATGCGTTCAATTCCATGTCGTTCAATAGGCCATCATTGTCGAAATCGCATATCTGTGATAATTAAATTGGTTTGATAAGTGTTCTATTTGCGACTTACCGTTCGACGATGCTCACTTTGAATATTCTTCGCAGTGCCATTTTGCACTCCTCGGTCAACTCTTGGGTGTCGTAATTGTACAGAGGAGTAGTAGGGTGCAAAACTGCTTTTTGGGCGTAATAAAACATCTCGGAAATATTTTGCAGAGTTTTGGCGGAACACTGAAAAACAAGAATATATATTTTGGATGGACTTTTATATTTCTTGTATGAGAATTCCGGAAACAAAAACTTACCTCAATGCAGCTTTCAATTTCCGAAAATTCTTTCATTATTGGATATACAGCCTGAAAAAACAATATTTTTAATACAAAACTATTTTCTCAAAAATTAAAATGATTTTCGTATTTGGTTCAATGTCTTCTTTTATGGTAATATATTTATCATCGCTGTTATCGCCGTATTCACCTCTATAGTGGAATAGTCGACAAGATCGATCTTGTTTCCAACGAGAACAACAGGACATCTACTGCCCGTGGAACACTTTCTAACGAGAGGCAGCCAATAGCCGGCGGCTCTGTCGAGGGTGTCCTCGTCGTCCACCGAGTAAACGATGCATATGACATGCGCTTTTTGGATCTCCTCCATCAACTGGTCTTCGGTCTGTTCGGTGGCTGTAGGAAACAAATTGTCCCTCGATAAAAGATTCTTTTCAATAATAAGAATACATGTAAATCGCTTGCGGAAGCGTTGATTACTCACCGGAGTAATCGACTATGTGGGTGGGCACTTGTTCGGGGGTAACGTCGGCGGGTATCGTGATTTCCTCGGCTTTGCTGGGCACCTCTTCCGCATACTCCTCGCTAACCAACGAGAGTATGAGGGAGGTCTTGCCGACACCCCGATCCCCGACGAGGAGTATCCTGACATTGCGCCTCGGCGCAGCTGATCGCTGCGGCATTCCACCGGACACGACCATTCGATCGCTTTGTCGTCGTCCACGTCGATGATCCGATATTCCGTTCAATTCATCGGGCAGGCCGTATTTCTCGCATTCAAAACACGAATCGAACGTCCGACGACGACCTAACCTCACTTCGCTTCGCAGCGATATCCGATCCTCTCGTTCCCGGCGCTTCGCTCGTTTCTCCGCGACGTTATTCACGTTCGTTATCGCGGGACTCTTTATAACACGCGTGAAACACACGGCCGATATTTCGAAATCGTATTCATCGCCGATAAAATTTAACCGATAAGTAATACAGCGGAAATATGACTCGGCGATGGAGGACAATTGTACTCAAACTCGAAGCGTTCGCAATAAACACGAGTGTGAAGTCGCATGTACCGTAAGTGAACGCGGTACGTTATTCATACATGCACACGCGCGAATTACACCACCCGCTGCGAACGCTCCGTGGGCAACTGGAACTCGCTAAAGTTCACTCGGAGGGTGGGCTTTTCAAGGTTACGCCGAAGCGCAAGACTCTAATGTCAAGTACGCAGGGTCCGTTGGTGAATTTGAAGATAGCGCGGAAACGGAGAGTGATGCACGGTGATGGAGATTGCTATGCGCGAGATAATCGATCGCTCGTATTTTCCCGAAAGCCTCGTGGTTCAACGGGTTGACCGTCAATTTCCTTTCGATGTTTTCTAACAGGACGCATTCAGTTTTTATCGCGTGAAATGTCGAATGAAAGTTAACGGCATATCGAGACGTATGATCGGACCATCGCGTTTTTCGCCCGTTCTTTCAACGCTCTTTTTTTCCAACCGTCATTATGTCTGTACATAATCCGTATCAACTACTTGCAACGTCTACTACATTCCCGAGGATATACTCATGAGTAACGCTTCCCACCGCGATATTCCAGCATGATTTTTCTTCATTATATTCCAGGTGAAATCGTTCGTGCGATCTTGTTTCATTGTTATGAGGCTGATCGTGTTCCATTTCTTCTCACGGAGCGACGTGAGATACCGTGGAGTTGTACTTGTATTCGAGCATTGTTATCTGCATCTCCCGGCATACAGATCCGCGTGTGTAGATATATACATGAATGTATAATCATAATATATATTTATAAATGACCTCGCGTATCATTTTTCTTGTCGGCTCCAATTACTAATTGGTCGAAAAAATGCGTGGAATAAACCTGGATGTATTACCGTCATGTAATGGTAGAATGCGACAATAAATTGATACAAACAACCGCTGCTATAATTCGAGCAAGCAAGGCACGCTGTATTTCTTCAAATGGCTTGCCATTAAATGAATAATAGCATATAGATGCATAATCGTAGATATGTAGTATCCATGAAATTGCTTTTAATGCTGCGGTATATACTAAATCATCAGCTTTTGACGATCGAGTAATTAAGGAAACCAGGACGATAGAGTCCACCCTGAATGATGAGAATCTGTTCTCCAGCGAATTGTCAATATAGATGTACTCAAATATACGGTTCGCTACGTTTGTTTTATTAAATTTGAAATAGAAATTATTACATATGCTATACATATTTATTTATTTTGTTCCGTAAATACGTTTAAATACACTTTACCAGCATAATGATGGATGAAAATATCGACTAAAGTTGAGCATTCGAATCAAGAAGACGTTGGATGAAATATGTCTCGTCAGAATGCACGCCGAGACGAGACTGCGCGCTCGGGCTTAACGGAAATCTCGGCGGTACGAAGGTTGAGTGTCTACAACCGCGAAGTCTCGTATTGAATTATCGACAATGATTCCGAAATCTCGGTGTTTTGATCGAGCTGTGACCTCTGATAGTCGGTATCCACCGATACCCGCAGTTAGTTACGGTAGCAGCAACCGCAGGGGGTATCGCTCGCCGACGGCGGGCAGACGAATAATCCGAGAAGGGTCGTCAGGTCGTACCGATAATAATTTTCGACGATACCGAATCGGTATAAAAGCTCACGGGATGCGCCACAAAGACGTACTCACCCTTGTATCAGAATGCGTTCCGGATTCATCGTTCTCGCCCTCGTGGCCGCTGCGGCGGCTGTGTCCAGCCCGAAAGCCGGTAAGTAACACTGCAACACGATTCTTCATTCGTACAACCAAAATAGAATTGAAGAAAATGGCCTATTAAACCGCGAAATAACTTTTCTGTCTCGTTAACGTCTTGAATACACGGTTCGTCACTCTTGGATTGTCAGATTTACAGTATTTGCTACTCAACTCCGAGCCATTATAATTGCGCTGTGATTTATAGGCTGGTTTTTGACTAAACTGTGTCGTGTACGCGTGTCTAGCCGCGCCGAGGTTGCGAGTATCCGGCATTCCATAACGTCCGCAATGCTTTGATCTATTTTCACGCACGATTTTGTGCATCTCTCGATAGCCACAGCTCGCACCAACACATTATTCATTGATGTATTTTTTGAAACTCAATCACACAGCTGACCAGGACCTCCTGAAGAAACAGCAGCACACGATCGACCTGCTCGATCAAATAAGCCAAGAGCTGCCCAACCAAGAATTGTACAATCTCGGTTACAACTATGACATACTATCGAACGTCCATCTTTACAACGAGCCGAACATCGTCCGCTATTACGGTGGTCTGGTAAAGGCCGGCCTGGCGCAGCCCCAAGGAACCGTGTACTCCAACTCGGTGAGCCAGCTTCGCAAGGAAGTCGCCCTTCTCTCCAGGATTCTTCTCGGAGCCAAGGATTACTCGGTCTTCCTTAAGACCGCTGCTTGGGCTCGCGTCTATGTGAACGAGGGACAATTCATCAAGGCCTTCATCAGCGCCGTTCTCCAGCGCGAAGACACCCAGGGCGTCATCCTACCTCCGCTCTACGAAATTTTCCCTCAGTACTATATTGACGCCAGAGTCATCCAAGAGGCGCGAGACATCAGTGCCAAGGGATTCCAAGGTCTTGGACACAATGTCGTTATCCCGGTAAACTTTACCGATCATCAGCCTAACGGCGAGCACTTGCTCTCCTACTTCACCAACGACATTGGTCTTAATGCATACCACGCTTACATTTCCCTCGCCGGATACATGATTCCTCACGTAAGTTTTTTAACATCAAGTCTTTGTTTAACTTTTACAAAATTCGTATCTAAATAGCTTTTCACGTATTTCTAAATTTTAACGACTATCAAACGTGTGTAACCAGCTGAACCAACAAGGATACCAGCACGGACATGCATCGCAGTACGAGCAGGGAAAGCACCACATCGGTCACGGTTCCCATTACTACTACCTCCACCAACAGCTCCTCGCTCATTACAATCTCGAGCGTCTTGGAAACGGTCTCGGTCCCATCGAATCTCTCGACTTCGAGAACGTAAAAGCCCCGTACCAGCCCTACCTTCACCATCTCAACGGTCTCCAGCTTCCGGGTCGCCCGCACGAGCTTCTTCTCAGCACCCCGAGCCGACACAACCTCATGAAGAACGTTCACGCTCTCGAGCAGAGACTTTTGGAAGCCATCGATACCGGCTACGTCATCACTCCCCAGCAACAATTCCTCTCGCTGTACCAGCCCCAGGGTCTCAACATTCTCGGCGATCTCATCGAGGGTACCGGCCGAAGCGTCAACCCCAGATACTACGGAAGTTTCCAGGCTGTCGCTCGCCAGCTTCTCGGCAACACTCCGAGCTTCGAGAACATCTACAGCTACACGCCATCGGCCCTCGAACTTTCCGAAACGAGCGTACGCGACCCAGCTTTCTACCAACTTTACAAACGCGTCATCAACCTCTTCCTTCGCTACCAGCAGTCTCTGCCCGCCTACCAATACGACGACCTTGTTCTTCCCGGTGTCAAGATCGACCAGATTATCTTCCCGAACCTCGTCACCTACTTCGACCACTTCAACGTTGACCTCGGCAACAGCATCGTTCAGCCGGTTAACGCTCAGGAACAGCTCGAGGCGACATACAAGATCAAGGCTCAGTTGGAACGTTTGAACCATCGTCAATATCAGTACCAGATTCATGTCCAGAGCGAACAGGCTTACAACAACGCTGTTGTACGCGTCTACCTTGGACCGAAATACAACTACGACGGTCAGCCCATCGACATTAACCAACACAGGCACTACTTCGTCGAACTCGACCAATTTGTCCACCAACGTGAGAATTTTTTTCAAAAGTTATGTTTCGTCCACTGTAAGATTTTATTGACCGTTTAATCATATTCACAGTCCAGCAAGGCAAGAACGTGATCGTGAGAAACTCGCACCAGGCACTGAGCCAAAGCGGTGACTACCCGTCCGTCCATCAAATCAAGGTCCACGTTGACAGTGCCGTCCGCTCTCAGAACCCCTACTACATCACTGAGGTAGCTATCGAAAATACGTTAATTCTTTCGTAGAGATAGGTTGCTCAGCTCCGTGAAATCGCTTCGATTGTTCTATACTCGGTTCTTGTATCAGCCCCAACAGATCTTCGGATTCCCCGCTAGACTGTCCATCCCCAAGGGTACCCACGGTGGCTACCCTCTTCAGGTTATCGTCGTAATTTCCTCCACCGAGCAACAAAACATACCGTACGGTCCAATCATTCCCGCCGAATACCAGACCTACCAGCATCACCAGTACCAGGTCGTAACCGATGAACAGTACGACCAGTACGCGCAACAAGGCCTCCAGCAGCAACTTCAGGGCGGATCCCAGACCGTCGAAATCGTTCCCGACTACCTCGGCAATGGAATCTACGGAAACCAGAGTAAGTAACCCAAAGTTGGTCCACGTTTTCAAATGAAATCTTGCGAGCTTTGTGGAAGAACTAGTCGACAAAACTACGGCGTGAGTTTTGACAATGAAATAATCGTATAACTCCTCAATTTTCAGTCCACAAACACTTGTCGTACTACGGCAGCTACCTCTACAAGAAATACCCAGGCCTGTACGGACATTACTACCAGGCTAACTACGGACACGGATTAGGACAAATGGGAGTACAAGGCTACGGCTACCACGGTCACCACGAACAGCAGGGTATGTTGGGACAGCAGGGCCAGTACATGCACCAGGGACAAATTCCGCAGATGCAGCTTCATCACGGTGAACCGATGCATCAGGGCCAGATTCATCAGGGACAAATGTACCAGGGACAATTGCCGATAGGACAAGGACAACAGGGCTCGATGCACCAGGTCCACCTCTACCAGCAGGGACAACAGGGAATCGTCGAGGGAGTCGCTGGAACCGTTAACCAAGGCGTCAACAGTGGCATCTATCACGGAAAGCCAGTTCACAGCCCCACGATCGGTGGAGGCATCTACCAGACCGGAATCCACGGAATCGTTGGAGGACACCAAAATATCCAGGGAGGACAGGAGAACATCTACGGTAACCACGAAAGTAAGGCCTATCTGGACCAATACTACAACGGCAAACACATCAGCCACATTATCGGTGGTGCTATCAGTCTCGACAACAAGCCTTTGGGTTACCCGTTCGACAGACCGCTAGCCCCCAGCGCCCTCTACGTTCCCAACATGAAGGTCGCCGATGTTATCGTCTATCACGATGACTCCATCACTCAGACAGTCCAGTAAAATTGAAAAATTTCTACAAGAATCAACATCAGGAGGCTTTTCTCACCTCCGACCGTACGACTTTATAGCGACGAGAGCGTTGCTTCTCCAGTCTTTTCTCATTGGCTATGTTTTTTGTTTCTTCCAATATTGTCATTATTGTCCGATTCGATTGTTCTTTCTTTTCAACGAGCAAATAAAGCGCTTTTAGACGCATACGAGATTGACTTGCTTCGATTTTATGGTCAACGACACCCTTGTCACATTTTTACGAGCAAATGAAAAATAGTCTTTGTACAATAATAAACACCGATGAATAATATCATATATCCGTTTTATTATTATTAATATTATTATTAAAAATGCTGTTGGCAGATGTCGCTGGTTATGACAATCTACAATGGTGAGTCGTTTTCACTTGAAATTTTCACTCGAGGCAGGTTTGAATTTCTTAAAAAAATATGCTTTACACTGGTTTTACGTTCTCTCTTCTTTCCAATTTATTCGCCGGTCATCATCTCCATGAACTCTGTAAATAAAGAGATAAATGAATATTCATCGAAAAGCCATTCGAAAACGAGCGATGGTGAATAAGCGTCAACAACGATGTACCGTCGAAATCCACGGTGCCAGAACCATCGGTGTCAATCTCAGCGATAATCCCATCGAGATCGGAACTCGTGAGTTTGTCGTCCAGAGCCGCGAGAATTTCTTTGAGGGTCGCCGTTGTTATATAACCGTTTCCCTCTCGATCGTAGAGACGAAAAGCTTCTTTGAGCTCCTCCTGCATCGCTTCGGCGTCCTCTTCCTCGAGGAATCTTCCGGCTATCTTGCAGAACCCATCGAAATTTACTTTGCCCGATCGATCGGGATCGTTCTCTTCGATGATCGCGTTGAGTTCCGAATCGTCGAACAACTGACCCATAGTGTTGAGAATCGTCGAGATTTTGAGGGTGTCGATGAAACCGCTCTTGGTAGTATCGAACATTTGGAACGCCTTGCGCATCACTGCAGTTTTTTGCTCGTCTTCCTCCTGCAAAAAAAAAGATGCACAAACGCACACACACACATGAATATAAAATCCATTTGTTTCTAAAATATAATGCAGATTCACTCGACGATTTCACTGATCCGTCGCAAACGGAGATTGTTTGATAAACATGTTGAATTTTTGGTCCACCAATAAAAAAAAAATGTTAGACGAGAACGCGAACGTTATGTTGCGAGAGTTGTGCACGATAATCCGTCTTACCATGGTTGAATTTGACAATTGGTTGGTTCGTACGACGGTCGGCGGATACCTGAGGACGACGAAGCACCTCGGCAGGATATAAACCCTGGGTGACGGAGAGTACGGGCGGCGCTGGCGGTGTTGAATCAGCTAGAAAGCTTGGCGACGCTAAAATAGAGTGGGACGAAAAATGAAATATGTTATAAGTGCGGGGACGAGCTGCATCTTCCACGGCCCACACCGGAGATCCAACGACGCGACACCGACGCGGTACACGCCGACGGACGATGATACACGCTATACAAGACGAAACGGTACGTATCGTGGGGGCACTCGGGGCTACCGTCGTACACCAACAAGGCGCAATCCGTTGCAACGCGATTTCTTCTCCGGCTATACCACCTGTTGCACCAGTGACAAAAATACCAACGATTTCGTGTTAAATTCGCTACCTAGAATCATCGCGACTCATAACTTACATCACGTTCCAGCTGCTTCTTCACTGGGTCACCGTTGATTTGTGCGAAAACCGCGAAGACTCTTCGGGCCGAACCGAAAGGTCCTTCGGGCAAACAATATGGCGGCATCCCCGAATCTGCCGATCGCGCCATACGTGTAAAATCGTCGTTATTCAAACGTTTATTATTTTTGTCACCTTAATCTCATGTTTCATTTGGAACGATGCACCGCATACCGCAGCATCGAATTTTCTTTGAAGAACTATTTATAGGTTTAGAAAGGAGCGAGGGTGTATTTAGCGAGAATGTAAGAGATTGGATGACAGTTTGCCAGAAGAGGAATGACAACGTGTTTTCGTACCGTCGAGGATATCGCATGTGCGAACGGATTTTGCGTTTGAAACCCGTCGGGGGTTTGAAAATTGGAATAACGTTGGAATGAATCGCCCGCGCGTTTTTACGGTACGTTAACCGAGCAACGCCTTCGGTAATGGCGTCCCTCTCCATTCGCTCGGTAATCCTCGTTCTCCGTCTCGACTCGTTCTCCAACGGATATATAGCTTCGTTGCATCTTTCGTGCCAATTTCCAAAAGATCCGTGCCAAATGAGCGCGCGTGTCCGAGCAACACGACACGTTGAGTAAGAACGCGTACGGTCCTTCAAAATTCCGGAACGCCCCGGCGCGCGTTTCTTCTCTTCTTATAGTGGATTACACCGCTTGAATTGAGTTCGATATTTTCGAAAAATAGCGTTCCAACATCGGTTGTCACCTCGTCCTCGCATGTGTGCGAGTATGAGCGCGTCTTCACGCGTTTTTCAATTACTTGACTATGAGAGCGTGAGCCACGAGGCTACGAAACTCGTTACACGTGCCATTTCCGGTATCGCTCTTCCGAAACGACGCCAACACGAGGAATCTCAATGCGGGTTCTTGGCGAATCTCGGGCGGCACTCGAACGAGATGCGTCCGATCGTCCAGATCAGCAGCGTATTTTCAATCGCCGATCCACGGCTGTTCAAACGGTTGCTCATAGAATGAACGTACTTTTACAAATTTTAAATTAAAATTAACCCGTCACCGCCACCCTGGGCGGAGGGTCGTCGATCAACCGACGACCGACGGTTTTCGTTTCCATTTTCATCTCTTTAGGAATTTTTTAAATTTAACATGTTTCCATTGTATTTTTTTAACAACTTTTCGTATATCATCTAGAATGTTCCAAACATGTTCTGTAATTTTTATAACCACTTTGGACGGTTAGTTTACTGACGATAATTTTTTCGAAAACTAGCTGGGAATAGAATCTACCCAGTGTGACCGCCATGATATTATTCGGATAGTGTTGCGGTGGAGGGCAAATAACAAACGGAAATTCATGTAATTTTATTCGACGAATTTTAATAAAAATATTGATTAAATACATTGTAGCGCCGCGACGAGACAAAATTTATCTTTACGCCGATACAGCTTGACCTTTTGACGTTTCGATTGGCAACCGCGTGATCTTTTCCGAATTGAAAGCCGATAAGACCTTCGTTACGTTCGTTCTCGCGGTTTTGCCGGCGATGTCTCATGCATATCCGTTCTCCGCGGGTAGTTCGTTCGCCTCTCGAATGGACGGTCCAGCCGTCTTTAATTATTAACAACGCGGCTCTTCGTGGTTTCGTTGGCCACGAGCCACTCCCACGAATAGACGGCCGACCGAAAACTCGTCGTTCAAAATATTTTCACGCCGCATTATTATTACAATCGAGGATGGTTCGTCACGCGTCATCAAGCCTGAACGAAAATAACTTTGGCGATGCATGACAGTCAAAGACGGAAAATTCGCACCATCGTTTCTTAATCTACACGACTCGTAATTCGCGATAGATGCGCCCAAGTGTATTCTTGAACTTGATCGTTGAAAGGAAATTGCATTTGGAATGGAAAGAAAAGTTTGAGAATGGTACACCGTGCCTGCAAACTATTAAGGCGTCCAGTAAAAAGTTCGTCCGAAATTCAAGGACATTTTCAGGAAATCAGCAGGTTGCGGTTAGGGCAGTTATCAAAATCGAAAGTAGAGAAAATTCATCAGGAAATGTTGAATCGTACTATTGTTGTCATGTAGGTACTGTTGTTTTAATAATCGTTTTTGCTCATGTTGGAATCAGGTAGAAAAAAACTACTCAGTATTCACGAATGTATATATGTAATTCTCATAGGATTATTTCTAATATACGTATTTTAACAAACTTAAATCGAAATAAAAAGGA
Source organism: Sussaba pulchella (assembly GCA_963971145.1). Classification (NCBI taxonomy): domain Eukaryota; kingdom Metazoa; phylum Arthropoda; class Insecta; order Hymenoptera; family Ichneumonidae; genus Sussaba; species Sussaba pulchella. The sequence goes on along the minus strand of OZ020171.1, from coordinate 13,082,160 downwards.
AATAAAAAGTTCAAGGACATTGAATGAAATTCGAGGACATTCGAAGACATTCCAGGACTTTTCGGGCTTCAAGGACGACTGGACACCATGAACTACGGTTCTTTTTTTTTCTAACAAATTTCGTATATTCATAAATATTTGTGTTTTTTGTGTACAATAACAAGGTAAAATTCGCAATAAATTAGTTCTTCGTAATTCGATGAACAAAGTAAATAAAAATTGCTGCATTTGAATACTCAAATACCTGTCGGTAATTGTTCAACAACTTTCAAGATAACCACAAGTTCCGCGAAGGATTTGTCCTGGTCACCTAACGTGCCAAATATGACGTTGGAAGTTCGTCCGTGGTTTGCAGAAAGACTGAATAAAGATCGTGTGGCCCCAAAATTATCTTCAACAATCATCATCGATGAAAGAGCACTCGCACTCCGCAGCGATATGATCGTTGCATTGTTGTCTCTCATATCGCACACTCGAACTGAAGAAGACTTTGTGACGGATCGCGACGATTATGTTATCCAACGCGATCAACAGATCTTTTTCTTTCATCAACAGATCTTTTTCTTTCATCAACGACTTTATTTTATTTTGGAGCACAATGATTAAAATTCCAATTATCATTAAAACAAAAAAACAACACGCGATTACATCGTATCAGATATAACCGTTGTCGGATAAAAGTTACGATAAAAAATCCTTACGAACGGACGATTGGAAATTCGCAGTGCAGAGAAAATTCACTGCATGCAATCTTCAGTCCTTTTACCATTTTGTCTAACCACTATAGCCTTGAGCTTTGCTATTTTACATCGAGACCTTAATATAAGATCTTCATGGGCGTGATGTATCCAACATATTCACGTCGAATATAACCCACAACCATCAACCTTCCCCGCATTTTTTTCATATGCGAGCAGTAAGTATAATGCGCCTGTTATTTTCGTCTCTAGCTTCTCCCTCTACGGAATTATCGTTGACGGAGTAATCGTCGTTATCGCGTCAACAGGCTCGGCGACCGTTCGAAGTTTTTCCATCGAAGCGGCGTTTTTTTTTTTTCGTCGATCAACCACGAGTTTGAACAACCAGAAAAGGGTGAGGGGTATTGGCGTCATCATTGCGCAAGAAACGGGAATCACTGAAATCGAAGGAAAAAAATTAATTCGAAGCTCGAAACGCTGTAATCGTTGACAGAACTGACGTCTCCCCTCTTAAAAAAATAAAAAAAAAGCTCATCGTCGTCACGCTCACCAGTCGTGAGATCCGCAGCGGGTTGTGAGAGACTGAATCGAAGCAAGAAAATTGCTATTCCCGTGTTTTGTATACCAGTTTCGATAGCGATAGCGCGCACGTCAGCGTCCGGCTGCCGGAAAATAACCATCGCGATCCAACCGCAGATATATCCCAACCACGGCAATCCCAGTCCGGCCGTAACGATCTGCGAAAGAAAAAGAAAAAAAAATTCATTAACGATCAGAATCTGATGACTCACGCACGGTCAAATGTCACGAGATTTTCGATTGGCGCGACTTACTTGCCAGGAGAAGAGTTTGAGGAGATAAAGATTCGTGATTATCGCGAAAATGACGATGAAGATGATGAGAATAGCGGAGAAGGGCTTGATAACCCTCACCAATATTCGACTGAGTTTTGGCAATTTTCTTTGAATTACGTAACCCAATGCCAGAGGAATGATCAGACCTATGGCCAGTGTGGCTACTCGAGAGTAAGGAACGACAAGATTGCTCTTGTCAAAAATTTTCTGTCCCAAAGTAAATATCCATATGGGCATCGTTGCTGTAATCACGGAAGAGAATATTATTTGGTTTGTTGTCGTTCTTGGCAATTTTTTATGATAAATTGTACTGGAACAGTTACCGAATGACGCAAGCGTACCCAACGTCGTCATCGTTACTGAGAGGTTGAGATTACCGCCTAGAACTACCGTCCAAATGTTGGAAGCGCCGCCGCTGGGACTTATGCCGGTGAAAAAAATTCCCAGTCGCAATTCCGGTTTGTCTGGAAACAACAACAATCCGATGGCGTAGCTAAACTGTAAAAAAAGAATTATCAATACCCAGAAGGGATTAACAAATTTATGATCGTAATATGTTTGGAAAGAGTGATATAACGGCTGATAAAATTACCACTGGCATCATCATGAACTGGCAGACGAATCCTATGGCAGGACCGATGGGACTTCTCATGGTATCGCGGCATACGGACCAGTCGATGGCACAACCAAAATTAATGTACAAGATGGAGACTAGAGAAGCCACACTGATGGTGAAGAGCGTGTCCACCAGTCGCTTGGGTCTGATCACCGTCACTGTCAACTCGTTGGAAACAAAATTGCCCTGCGAGGACCGAAAACTTTAGTTATAATCAAATGTAAGAAGAACAATAGAATAATAAAATTATTATAAGACAATTGGATTATTATCGATGCATTGATCATAAAAATTCTCAATTACGCTATCTGTTTGGACGATGAGGGTTATTTTAGCATTTCCGAGGAAGATTCCCCTGATAACGATACTGTCGTTCCAGTGTGTCGACCCGCCGGGATCCGAGTCAATAAATTCTGGAGTTAGACCATCGGCAACCTCCGAATCTGTACTGATAACATGCAACTGTGGTCGAGATAAAGGGATATTCCCAGGAGATTTTACGGAGAAGGGTATCAAGCGCTCTTGTCCCATGTCCACGGTCAGTGGGGTGGACTCCAGTGTGACGGCCCATTCCTCTGCTCGTATAGCTCCGACAAGAATCGCAGCTACCGCCAGAAGCTTCATTTTCTGTAACGAAATTATGATGGCACTGAACTAGGCAAGGATATGACAAACGTATGTTTTTATTATGTAATCATTGCAATTCGATAATTCTTCTTTTTCTCACACAAATTACAATCGTTCCCAGCACGATGCAACCGTATTTTGGACGCAAACGTTGAGGTGACCGACGATACGTCTATACAATGCACCATGAGTAAATTGTAATACGGAAATAACGTTGTCGCGACAATCGACGACGATTTTCAAATTGGATGCGCTAGCCACCGAGAAACCGGCCGTACTGGCTGCTGATGGAACGCGTTGCAAGGTCAACCGTGTCTCATGGTCAAAAACAAATTGGAATCTGATGTAATGAACGTGCGCGATAATGCATGATGAACATTAACATCAGCGTCGTCCGATAAAATAAAACCGACGAGAAAATTGTTCGAACGACGGTTCATGTATTTTTTTACTCAGAACTGCATCGCTCAACGACGTAAGAATTCAATTGGATTGCATACCGATAAATCGGGGAAAACTCACGTGATACGATGGCAAAACTGTCAATTGCGATCAACCGATCGAACGCACATGCGAAGTAATGATAATTAAACGCAATAGGCACATTCTTCGTACTTTCTATCTATTCGAACGGAAATTTCATGACTAAGCTGGAATAACTCGGAATATTCCGAAGTGCCGGAGCAACTTTTCCTTCCAGTACCGCGCAGTGAAAGTTTCTCCCGCCGTAAGGTATTCGGTTGAGTAAAATTAGCGGACAACGAGGTAGTGGTACGTCGAATCATCGGAAAACGGGAACCGCCGTGAAATCATGCGGTGCATGCAAGAGCGCACCACGTGACATCTGGGACGTATGGAATGATCAATGTTGTGATGTGTGGGCACCACACATGACTACATTGATCAATAAGCTTCAATAATAATAATGATAGGTCTTCGAATTTTTTGAAATTTAAGTAATACGATTTAAACCGCGCGGCTGCATCCGCCGTGTCTCAACATGGCTTAGAACGTAAAAAAAAAAAATATTAAAAGTCAAAATGGGAGGGCTAACTTCATACGGCTAAATCGAACGACGCGCGCAGAACATGGTTTGGGGCCGTACGCGCAACATTGGCGCACCAGTCCAAATCCCAGAACGAGGCCTGGATTTTTACCAGAAATTAATAGGGAATTGGATAACGCTCCGGTTTCAGTGATTTATTGGTGGCGCCTTTTTCGCGTAGCGGCCAATGGCTGAAGCAGAGATCGTGTACCGGCGGAAAGACCCGAGCGAACGAAGGGGGAATGGAGCTATCGTTTAAGGGGACAATACAGGATAATTTTTCGTTTTTAAGCTCAAATTGGCTTGCCCGACGAGGGGACTTGTGCCACTCTCATCAAGTACTGTATGATTTTTCTTAAGCCTAAATTGGTTTAACCTATGGGAAGACCAGTTCCACTCATCTCAAATACTGGATCATACTTTGGTAATGATAATGTTGGCGCCGTTCACGTAGAGGTCAAAATGACAAAACATAATGTGTACCGGTCACGTGACGCGTTCTCCACATCTGAGCGGCGACGCTTCGACTCTTTGGGCCGTCGATACCAGCCGATACGATATCGTTTGCACACATGCCGATGATCTGATTAACATTTCTTCTACATTTTTTCCGAGTCACAAAATTTCGGAGTAATATGTGATGGAGTAGTACTCGAAATGCGATATCGCAATTATGCTTTTCTCTTGCAGTTGATGAAAATGAACGAAAAAAATCAGTGTAAAATTATATATGTAGCAACACCACGTGGAAAATCCGCAGCTACAATATTGCGCGTGTATATACGTAGCACAAGTACGATGCAAGGGATTCGGATCTTCGATTTTTACCGGTCGAATTTCGCCGGCTACGGGTACATTGCGAAACCAAATTATTCGTTGCGATGTAAACCTCCGTAAGCATGTACTTGAGCAGGGTTGTAAAATGTTTGATAGAAAAAATTGCATTATTCATTATTTTCAATGAGTAATGTAGATTTTTTTTTTCATTATTCATTAGTTCGCGTTTTTTCAGTATCCATTACTATTTTGGAACCTTTTTCAGAACCCCCCCATTATTTTCAATAAAATTTTTATTTCAATTTTTTTTGGAATAATTTATATATATTTTATTCGATTATGTATGCTCGTCTGGCTATATCTAAATTCTATAACTACATAGCCGGCAAAATAAAATTTCGCGATTCGTACTCGTCCTCAGAAGTTTCGTCGGCGCGCGTGGCAGACGCCCGCCCGCCCCCCGCCGATCAACGAGTCGTCGAACTCGTCGAAGGACGAAACGGGAACGACAACAATGTTATCCTCCAAAGTCGACGACGGCTTGTGTTTACTTCGTTTAACAATAGCACAGCTCCGAGCAGTTGCGTACGTATATGTACGGATGGCCTTGCTCAGCTTCTACCCCTCAAATGTTTTTGGAGACAGCCGTGGTGGGGTCCTTTCTGGAAGCTTCTCTTCTCCTCAATCTCGCGTCACTTCCGGCGGTTGGAAAACGCGCGGATTCCGCGAGTCTCAATTAGCTCTTGTCTCTACAAAGAACAAAGAAGAATAGGTGGGTGCGCATGCGCTTGCGACGTTACCGGAAAGCACATGACCGATCTATCGCCGGCTATAAAACCGGCGACCAGAGCCCGGATCTGATCAGCCTGTCAGCCTCAATCGAAGGATCGAACGAACGAGCACATGGTCGAGACACCGGAATCAATAGGTCGCGATCGTGGGATTCGAAATAAATCGTCGAACTTTATTTAATCCGAGGCCGGGTTTATCGGTCTTTATTATCGATAAAATTGAAAATTCGTTTCGAATGATCGACGAAACGAATTTTTCTCTGAAAAAGTCGGAGAAAAGTTTGAATTATTTCTTCGATTTTCGCTAACTTCGAAGGGCCGCACAGGAAGTGGCGACGCAACATATTTTCTGAGGTTGGTCAACTTTTCAAATTTATTATTTTCCAGTGATTCTTTTTTATTCTGAATGCGTATCATTTTTTTTACACTTGCTATACTAATCGAATAGTTAGTTGCAGTGGTAGTGTAGTAAGTTGGTAATTGGTGATTGTAATCGTTTCGGAAAAAACCATTTGAGTTGATTAAAATCAAATGGAATCACAAATAAAAACGTGGTAAGGTTGTTTCTCAGAGAAATGGGGTCAAATTGCAATATGGTATAATTTTTGATGAGTAGTTTGCTTCACTTGTACGTCACATTTGCAACCTTAAAGAATTATATCTTGCAACTAGATTTATAAATTTATTATCTTTTTTACAATAGGAATCACTGATTTTTCTTATTTTTTTTTTTTTGTAGATCATGTTAAGGCAACCGCAATAAGTGCATGAATCTAGAGCCAAGTGCTGGGGAAGCTCTTTGCTTCCGGCCGCCAACCGTTTTAAAACCTCACGCGGCGACTGACATGCTTGTGCCAACTTAGTTTCTGGCTGGGGTAAATCCAACTCCCCATTTTTGAGTTTCGTTTGCAATGAAAACGTCAACACTTCGCGACTCAATTGCCTCGGAATGACTTTTCGTCTTTGGAGAGGAATTGCATGAAAGCTCGATATATTTCATCTTGTCTACACCAAAGAGAAATCGAGTCTACGACGAGCCATTACCAATCTGGACCAAAGAAAATCAAAAACCAGTTTCTTTGTGTTCTTTTGGAAAAGCCAGGTGCTAATTTGATACGCTTTGAGAAAGCTAAAGTGAAAGCGAAGCGACAGTATTTGTTCTTCATTTTTTGACATGAGAACAGTTGACTTAAATGGTAATTGATTGCACCTAATGTAATCGGAGATAGAAATTTTGCTATTGAACATTTGATCCATCTTTTTCATCTTTAAGGCAAGTACTTATCATAATTTTTTTCAACATTTTCAATTTAAACACTAACTTTTGCGAAATTATAATTCAAAATGTTTTCTTACTATCTTATTATTTTCTTTCAGTCAGGAGAAACGCAGTTTTCAAAGAACGGCTACTCGTCGAATGAAGGAAAAATTCCATCAAACTCTAAAATAAATTAAGACAATCGTTACAGCATTTCACGTTACCAACATGGTCAGCGATTAGAAAAATTTTCTCTCTACCAGGGTGGGTTTGCCTGAACAGTACGAGCACGGTGTCTTCATAATGGTACGTAAATCAAATTTTTTTATATTCCTTTAGTAGAAATTTAGTTAAATTTTGTGAGCAATCAAAAATGTACGGTTGCGATTGCAGGTGAGAAAAATATGAGATTGTACCAAGTCGAGAACAGTACGTAGTTGAAATATTTCGAGGCCTGGGAAAAATCCATCTTCTATCCAAAGCTGATTCTTATGGATCTCACCAAAGTGGCCGACGACGACATTGTCCCAAAAGGAAAACTGGTTCTCGGTAAAAGCGTTATGAATATCAATCCTGTCGTCACCGACTAGGCATCGTACCAGTAAAAAAAATGATTAAAAGCACTTGCCTTAGAGATAAAAAAGATGAAAAGATAAATCAACTGTTTAATAACGGAATTGCAATCTCCGCTTATATTTAATGCAATCGATTGCCATTTAACTTAACTGTTCGAATGTTGATAGATGCAGAACTAATGCTGTTGTTGCACTTTCAATTTTGCTTCCTCTTAGAGTACCCAATTCGCAGTTGGCTTTTTCACAAAAACATAAAGCAACTGGTTTTTGATTTCCTTTCGCCCAGATTGATAATGGCTCAGCGTAGACTCTATTTCTTTTTGGTGAAGACGAGGAGAAATAAATTGAGCTTTAATGCCATTATTCTCCAAGAAAGAAATTTCATTCCCGGACAATTGAGTCGTAGAATGTTGACGTTTTAATTACAAAAGAAACTCAAAAATTGGGAGTTTGATTTACTCTAGACAGAAAGCTGGTTGGCACAATCATGATGGTGGCCGTATGAGGTTCTAATACAGTTGGCAGCTGGAAGCAAAGACTTTTCTCAGCCCTTGGCTCTAGAGTTACGTACTTATTGCAGTCTCCTTATAATGAATTAACAAAAATATTAGAAAAATCAAAAATATTTGTTGGAAAGAAACCAAATTTATAAATCTAGTCGCAAGATATTTTATAAGCTACCAAATGTGCCGTACAGACGAAAAAAACTGCTCAACAACAACTCGACTATTTTGCAATGTGACAATATTACGAGCGATCCACATGCCCTCAAATCAAGTGAAGGTCAAGACAACAGTCTCGGGCTTTGTTTTGTAAGACCTTGTTTTTTTTAATAATAGACGTTCAAGACAAAGAAAAAAAAAATCTGCCGAATTATGGACATCGCAATTTAGGCGTACCTACGAAACTATTTGTAATGACTGTGTATTTGAAAAATAAATAAATACCTACGAAAAAAATACGTTAGAACCGAACTCCATTTCTATCTCCCGAAATCAAAATTTTTCAAGATGCCTGGTTGGGCGGTTACTCTTTGTTCCGGGCTCGTTATTAATTTTGCACGAGCTTCAGGGGGATCCATATTCTGCAAAAAATTAAGTGTGCTCTGAAAGTTGAACGGAAGCTATGAAAAATCTTGAACCAAATCGACCAGTCGCAACTATGACTTCTGGTGACTCAGTCCGGGGTGGTTTTATTTTTTTACGATGTTCAGGACAAAATCATACAAGAAATCGAGATGTAACGAGGTGCTCATTGAAGCCGTAAAAAAATTACGTACCGAATTTCGAAAGTTTTCAAACGTTTAATAATAATCAACGGCATCCAATTATCGGGTCATCCTAAGATCGATGATGGGAGGTCGATGTGTCTGGTTTCGTTTGCAACGATGATGCGTTCGAACTAAATAGATCCAAATAGAATTGACAAAAAACGATACAAATATATTCTTTTTCATTGTATTAACCGCGAGAAATACTTCTTCAGTGGATAGGAAACTGCTTGATTATGCGTTATTGTAACTGAGCTTGAGCGGTCCCGTTTGAGTATTTCATGTTTTGGGTCTAGTTTTTTGGCTCGTCCTGCGGTGGGACTCGTGCCACAATTCTTTCAATATTATATACATTATCAATGTACAATTCGAACCATTTTATTGTTCTGAGCGCTGTCGTGCGGATCTATAATAACCGTCGGTATAGTCCAAGTCTGATTCCCCAAGACTGATTTTTTTGGCGTCATATTCCCATGTTCGATATCAAACCGACCGCCGTTCTTACCGACCAAGCTTTACTCTATGGTCTATGGTCAAAGCTTGTGCACAGTAGCGACCGGATTTAATTTCAACTAAATAATCAACTACAATTTACATGCATTCTTTTTCTTTCGTTCATGGTTTTGCATGTTAAAACTGCGTCCTTGAAAAAGTGTTAACCTAGAACACTGTCAACCACTGACACTGACATCGGACAGCCATTGTCAACCATTCATGCAGCAGTCTCCGGTTATAGAATGTTACTCACCGTATCCATTCATTTTTATCGAACCGTACGATGAGGAATAAATTAACCGCTCTTGTATACAATATGGCGGACCATCGTGGTTGCAACGAAAAGCACAACATTGGAACGAAACGCTGCTTTTTACTGATGTAATATTCGCGTTATCAGAATGGGTAACTGCTTGAGGAGTTTATTTAAAAAGTTGCGAAGAAAAAAATGCTCGGACAGGTGATAAACATTGATATATTTATTTGTTTACGCGTAGTTTTTATTGTACCGAAAAGTATTTTTGTGATTAAAACTCGATTTTGTGATTTTGGGATACAGGACTGTTGTTCTGCTGGTCGCAGGTCTGGACAATGCTGGAAAAACGACGGTTCTGAATCGCATTTCGAATGGTAATTTAATATCTTTTCATCAATATTTTTGTCAACGAAATTTGGAAGGTTGGACAAGCTGTGTTTTTATTTTTGCAGATCCGACCCAGGATGTTATGCCCACTATGGGGTTTCGGATAGTTTCATTGAGGTACAAATCGTATTTTGTTAAGGTTTATGATATTGGCGGTGCTCAACAGATCAGAGCGATATGGTCTAAGTATTACAACGACGTAAGTGAACAAAATATTTTTAAAAAAATCTAGAAGAAACATATAATTAAGTTGTACAGTAATTCGTTGTTCAGTTTTCTAATTTAAGTTCCAAAAATATACGAAAATTCGTACTGGTGTAAACCAAAAATTGGTCACCATGTGTTGAATACATTTTTTCGAAATTCAGAATTATTAAAAGAACGACCTGTTTGTGGTGGGAAAAATTAAACAAAATTGAAAAAATAAAAAAAAAAGGTACCTGTAATAGTTTAATTTAATAACTTCTAGGTACACGGTCTCATTTATGTGGTGGATGCTAGCGACGTATCCCGTCTTACAGAAAATAAAATCGTATTTGGCGAATTAATAGCGCACGAACATATTACCGGAAAACCTATATTATTGTGAGAAAACAAAAGAATATATGTATACAATAATTACGCATCGAGTCGTTGAGAACACCCATGCACATGTATTTAGAACAGCACAGTACGGTAGATCTTTTTTGGTTTTCGAAATAATGACTTATCGTTGCACGCGTTTATGAAAAATGTACGATATTGGTTACACGTGTGAGCAAAGCTTTTTTTTTCCACGGAACTTGGATCGATCAAGTCAATTCGATTGCAAAATTATGATTAATTTCCTCGTAGATTAGCAAATAAGCAGGATGTACAAGGAGCGGTCGACGAATTGGATCTCGTGGAGAACTTGGAGGTTGAGCGAGTTGCCAATGCGATGCGCTGCCCAACGAGGGTGGAAACTTGTTCCTCTTTGCTTTCCACCGATCAATCCAAACACAACACGACGGGTATCATCAATGGCTACAAGTGAGTCACACGCTCGACAGTGAAAAACCTATGATAAACCGAATTATGATTCATGAAATACATTTTTTTTCTCCACAGATGGCTGTTGGACACGATATCGAAGAACTTTACAACGATAGATCGTCGAATAAAGGAAACTCAGAATGGCGTGACGAATACTCGTGTCATGAGAAAACCGTCCTCGTCGTCGAACACGCTGTCAAGATCGTCGATACGTTCCAATCCGTTCAAACCCATAAGAGAATTACTCGCGGATCAAGTAAATATCGATAAAAAGCATTAATTTTTTTTTTTTCTTCTGAAACTGTACGAATCAGCGTTTGCAACAAACTTTGTCATTTGCTTTTTCAGGGTCGGCCGGTGCCAAGTTCGAGCAACGAGAATCGTAAGTTCAACAATCCCTTGATCAATCCTTTTTAAGATTTCTCTGAAATGAATTTTTTTTTTTTTTTTCATCAGTCTTAGATGGTAAAAAAAAGCGATCATCCTTGAAAAAGTTTCTCGCTTCGTACACGAACAAAACTACGCCATTGGCGTTGGGCGAACGTATGAGTAAATCCCAAAATTCGTTGAATCGGACGGAAAGTGAAATTTTGCCGATCAATGGCGAATACGACAATCGAAATCAAACGAATCTGGTGACGTTGGATCCATCGAATTTGATGTCAATCGAAAACAACGATCCGCCCAGGCGGGAACAACGACGTCCTTTCACAGCCCCGCAAGCGTCTTTCAGACAGGATCCGTTGATAGTATTCAACATACCTGGACAAGTGCCTCAGTGACAATATTTTATCTATCTAGGAATAATTGTTGTATTTATTTTGTACTTGCAATACACGAGAATCGAAGACGAAACAAAAAGAAACAAAAATAACCAAATCTCCCGAATTTGACTTCTTTTCCATTCATTCGTTGCTCTCGGAAAGGTTTAATTTAATTCGTATATTTTATTTCATGTATTTTTATATATTTATCAAATTTTTATTACATAATATAAAAATGAGATACAAATCACGTAGAAATTGCAGCAAGTACAAATGACTGTCTATAATTACGATTTTATGCTAAAGTACGAAAGAACGTATGGAAATACACGAGTATTCGTAATTTTTTGTGACATCGTGGGACACCGAATCGCTGACGATTATACGATATATAATCATCGACGTTAATTAAATATTTTATTCGGCTCGAATAAAAAGCCGCAAGTTGGTCGTAATATTTGAATACGATATAATAATGTGGCGTCGATTTACGGTTTGACGAAAAGAACGAATGTTTTATCGTCTTTCAACCGCGATGGCGATCGCGTTATCACAATTTTGTTTGTGAAAGACATTTTATTAAGGCATATATATTTGTATATACGTGCTTCGTTGTTGAGCAATGCTTACGACGACAATTACAAGCGACAATGATCCGTCGCTTGCACAAAGCTACATCACAGGGTCTCGCGTTGATACTATAACGTGATAAGTAGAATGAGTTTCCCCTCCAGCATCGCCAAATGCGGATCCAAAAAAAAAAAATTAATACTGTAAATAAACGAAACCTGATCGATTGACGATGATCTAAAAGACAAGTAAGTGGCAAAAATTACATCCTACGCCTGTATATTGAGCTCACAAGCGTTTCCAAATGGCGAATACCGAACGAGGCATCATGAAAAAATCACGATTGCAGATCTCTGTTTTTTTTTAAAGACAAATATGTAAAAAAAAAAAAAAAATTATCACCAATACGTATGGATTAAAAATATCGATGTAACGCCGCGACGTGCAATCCACACCCAATAAATGCAAGAGTAGTTCGTTAAATGCGGCCATTTAAACCCGGTGGGTTATCTCTCTGCTGAACGCGGCAAATCGAATCGGCAAATAAATGCAAATGCAATATTAAACGCATAATTTCGCGCTATCCCCTGGTTCAGGAGTTCAATTGTGATCTCTTCTTTCGTTGTACGCGTCGATAACGTTGATCACGTTATACTCAATTGAAAAATATATAAACATATGTATATATATATTAGGGTGGCTTGAAAAGAAAAAGTTTTTTTCTGATTTCAATCAAAATACATTAACTGGATAGTATCTTATATTTGTAAAAAAATTTTTTTTCCACCCACCCTAATATATATATCAATATAAATTAGACTCCACCCCGTGCGTTATCACCGATGGTCGGTCCATTCGATCGCGGAGTAAATTTGATCAAACGCGTGAGCATGGACGTTATGCAAGGTATTTGTTTCTGTTGATGCATGTCCGAGTTGTCGGGTGTGTTCGATTCGAAATCGAGAGCAACGCGTTGCGACACGAACGTCAACAGTGTCAAAATGTCGTAACGCGTGCCGTTTTCGCGCAGTTCCATGCACAAAGCTTGCATGAACCAAGAACCTCGAGTCGTGTTGCGCCACGAATAAAAACCGGGAATCGTCGAATACGCTATCAAAAAATCGGCGTGCGTCGGAATGCGAAAAGTCGAGGCTGGTTGACCGTCGGTTTCCGTGCGTTCCTTCAACGAACTTCCGCCGTCGAGTTTGTCGCCCTGACAAGCCTGAATGAAAAATAATTTTGGCTTGCCCGCGAGAGTCGGACATTTGTCGGACGTGAAACACGACCAAATTGATTCGGCTTTGTACGGCGTGTCGTGGGCGTACAAAAGACCGAGCTCGCCGTGGCTAAGCACGGCGACCACCAGACAATCGTGATGCGAATGATCCATTTCGGCGACTGAAAGGAAAATACGCAAATGATTGATTCGAAAAATTGTCATCCATTAGAGTTGAACCGATGGCTATAATAGGGTGGTTCTTATTTGGATCATTTTTGAAATGTCATTGGGGCCCGGTGGCAATCAATGGCAAGAAAAAAAAATGTTTGATCCTAATTTGAATCTCTTAGTCCAACTCCTTCATGTTTCGAGGAGCAGGTGAAGTTTCCCGTTTGAAATACACGCAATTTTTCTCCATCCCGGTGATTATGTTAGTGGGAGGACTAATTATTCTTTAAAAAATCCAATACTATATGGAATTCGCGGGTATGAACCCTACTTTCAGGAAAAAAATATAACTGTATAAAAATATAAATGTATGGGTCATTTTTCTATTTTTCCCTCAACCTTCCCGAACGATCACAATCAGTGTAGGCTCCTGTAACTCTCAAATATTCCATTTATTTTAGAATTATCTCAATAAATTGCAGGACGATCATCAGGGACCGGTGCGAAAGTGCATGGAGTGCGTGTAAATGTGGCATGAAATGACCAATCTGTCATCTTTTTTTTTTTAAAGTAGGGTTTATACCCGCGAATTCCATATAGTATTGGATTTTTTCAAGAATAATTAGTCCTCCCACTAATATAATTACCGGGATGAAGAAAAATTGTGTGTATTTTAAACGGGAAACTTCACCTGCTTCTCGGAAGATGAAGGAGTTGGACTAAGAGGTTCAAATTAGGATTTAAAATTTTTTTTTTTTTTGCCATCGATTGACACCGGGCCCCAATCACATTTAAAAAATGACCGAAACAACAACCACCCTAATAGATACGATTCATTGTTATTCATTCGATTGGCCGATTCAACTAAATTGGATACAAAACTGGAAACAAATATTTCTTTGGTCCATTTAGATAAACAAAAATATGAATAAAATTTATCAGAAACGGAATAGCTCATAAAAATATCGATTTTTCTATTATTTGAATTGATTTTTATTAACGAGAACGACATTTTAAACGACCGCAAATTTTTTTGGAGCAACGATGAATAAAATCGCGATGTTACTTACCTCTTTCCAATTGTTTCGTAATGTCCTTGTGAATGGCATTGTGAAAATCGTTTACTTCGAATCCAAGGTCCTTGAGGGTGTTGACGAGATTCTCGCAATCGACATTCGTCCCGCTGCGTGGCTTCAGATGGCTCACCGTAAAAAATTCGTGATTGAAAATCAACGCGAGCCCGCGTTTTCGGTGGTCCATTCTGTAGTGCGTGGCGTAACGTTGAGTCGGTGCGGTTGGCAGCGCGCCCGAACACGGACTAACGCTGTTTCTGTAAGGGCGCATAAATTTCATGATTATCGATGTTTTTTTTTTCTTTTCGAATCAAAATATTTCATCGTTTTCGGGAGAAAACCAGGCGAGATGGTTCGAAAGCATTTCTCAGCTTCCACGCGCTTCGGACCCGACGATTAAACAGATTGAAACCTGTTGGCGAAGCACGCGCATTTATATCGCAATGACGCTACGTTATGGCAGTCGAAAAGCGCGTCAATCCGTGGATATCATCGATCGATCAATAATTTCAAGTCGCTCGCATTCGACCGGTCATTAGTTTTATGAAACAAAAAAAATAAATAAACAAATGGACTTACCTTCCGTATCCGAAAGCATCTCCGACGTCGTTCGAGGCTTCAGTCCCGTTGCTCACAGAATTATCAGCCTGATTGACGCTCATTGTTGATCAGTAACCTAAAACTCGATTTTGCGTAAAAAAAAATCGTTTCTCTTCCGACGATTCTGGCTAATCGAGTAAGTGACTCGTGCTTTACTGACGCAAGGACCGATGAGTTTGTCACAGCCTTCTGACTATCGGAAGGTTATCAAGCAAGGACGAAAAATTGGATGTAGTTTTTTTTTTCGAACCTCGGCACACTATGATAAGATAGCACGACGGGATGTGTGTTGCGCTGTACTGCGCGTCCAACTGACCACAACAATGGAACGGAGTTCAGTCGGGAAATAATGCATGGACCTGGAGTAAACGGTGGCTGTAGCCTGGTTGAAGCAAGAAGGTGGTTGAAGACGGGCGATCAATCTTAGTATCGCTACTGTTGGATGTCGCTGGTAGCAGTTTCCGTGCAGTCAATCCGGTATTTAAATAATGAAGCATGAGGGACGCGCGTGTAAGAGAAATACGCGGAGTAATACGACGTATAATAGAGCTAGCATAGAGTACTGAAATAAATGCCGTGTATATATTTTATCTTTGGCTTTACGTAAACCAAGAAGACTAGATAACATTAGTATTTTTGATGTAGGCTAACTTTATGTCTACTAGCTCTACCGCGGTCGGGGCGGTAAATACCGCTACCATCCCGAAAAATTGTGGCAGCGATTTGCCTGTATTATCAAAGAAGAAAGATTTACATGGAAGAACAGGTCTTATGGGCGCCGTTTGCACGATTTTTCGCTTCCACGGAGGGTTGCGCTTCCAGCCACCGCCGGATTTTGGCGCTGTTTCGCCTATCTATGTGCACGCATACACAGCTATCTGGCTTCGCTCCGCCCATTTTCGTCTTGCTTCCACTCGTCTTGGAAGCTATTTGCTAGTCTCGCTCTAACCGGATCGAAAACTATCGGCGGACCCTCTCTTTTTCGTGCACCTCTCATATGTTCACTCTTTCTCTTCTCGATATCTGGCTTTGCTCCGCCCAATCGCGGTTCCGCTCCCACTTACGTTGGAAGCTATTTACGGGTCTCTCTCTTAGCCGTCGTGGAAGCTAAGCGGCGGATCGACTCTGTCTCGGGCAATCCTCCTATGCTCGCACTCTGTCTCATCGGTCTCGTTCCAGCTCGCTTTGGAAGCTATTTAACCGTCTCTCTCTTAGCCAGCGTGGAAGCTAAGCGGCGGACGGACTGTATCGCGTGCAATCCTCGCATG
>OZ020171.1:12997560-13065635 GCA_963971145.1 Sussaba pulchella | reverse complement strand
GGTTAAATAGCTTCCAAAGCGAGCTGGAACGAGACCGATGAGACAGAGTGCGAGCATAGGAGGATTGCCCGAGACAGAGTCGATCCGCCGCTTAGCTTCCACGACGGCTAAGAGAGAGACCCGTAAATAGCTTCCAACGTAAGTGGGAGCGGAACCGCGATTGGGCGGAGCAAAGCCAGATATCGAGAAGAGAAAGAGTGAACATATGAGAGGTGCACGAAAAAGAGAGGGTCCGCCGATAGTTTTCGATCCGGTTAGAGCGAGACTAGCAAATAGCTTCCAAGACGAGTGGAAGCAAGACGAAAATGGGCGGAGCGAAGCCAGATAGCTGTGTATGCGTGCACATAGATAGGCGAAACAGCGCCAAAATCCGGCGGTGGCTGGAAGCGCAACCCTCCGTGGAAGCGAAAAATCGTGCAAACGGCGCCCATAAGACCTGTTCTTCCATGTAAATCTTTCTTCTTTGGTATTATCAATATTGCTTCTGCTATAATCTCCTTCTGTCTTCGTGATTCTATCTGATAGTAGTTTTCTCTTCGAAAAATCGAAATACCAATGACTTTCATGTGTTAGATCATTGTTAAGCGTGTAATCACGAATATATCAATGATGTTTCTTAGACCAAACGTATTGCGTACCCTCCTGCCGGGTAAAATAATTTCAATGACAACAATAGTTGGGTTTACTTTTTAGGTTATACCGCAGATAAATCTGAATCTTCTCGTTAATCGTATTTACAGCCGGCAAATGGTCCGTAACGATGACACAAACAGCAGGGCTGAAGAACTTTGAAGCGCCGCCGGTTTATCGAGGTAGGTCCACTGCCGAACTACTTTCGGGACATCATTTTATTTAGTTTAATTTCGTTGCAACAATCAATTCCAGATATTGAATATCCGGAGCGGAGAAAACTAAGGGTGATGGAAAAAATTCCCCAGTACCCACCGAATATGAGACCTTTCAAAATGCAGAAAAGACTACGATACATGCGAGGACCCGAAGAATTGCACAACGAATTCATTCACAAGCAATACGGAATAATTGTGAGTTAATCCGCTGTTCGTTTCCTGCAATTTTTTATAACTCGCAGTAACAAGATTTTGTTTCACTCCTCTTATCGCAGTCCACGGGTGGAGGACGGCTCAGGGGTGGACATTTCGACATGATACGTTTGACCCTGGGAAGAAACATCGACATAAACAGAATGTTCGGAGTATGGAGAGTGGACGCACCATGGCAACCGGTCACTAAAAAGGTAATATCTCTCGAAACTGTAATCTAAAGCCATTGAGAAATTAACATTGTCGCTCGATAGCGCTTGGAATCAATCCTGCAAATGAACGAGAAGCCATTGGCTTTGAAAGTTTTTGCATTTCAGTTGTTCGGAGATTATTCCGACTCGTTGATTACCGAGAGAACTTGAAATTTATATGCGCGCAAGTTCGAGCTAGAAAGTAGTATGTGAAAATATATAATATGGAAGTAAGATTGGAACGTCGAGCTGAATCTGTTCAGATGAACCGTCGCAATTGAGAAAAATATTTTCCAGGGCCAAGGCCAGCGCATGGGCGGTGGTAAAGGTGCGATAGATCACTACGTCACGCCCATAAAAGCCAATCGTGTTATAATCGAAGTCGGCGGCGAGTGCGAGTTCATCGAAGTGAAAAGATGGCTCACCGAAATAGCGGACAAATTGCCGTTCAAAGCCATTGCAACGACTCACGAGGCTCTCCTGGAGGCGAGAAGAAAGGAACAAGAGATGGAGGAGAAGAACGCGAATCCTTGGACTTTCAAATACTTAATTCAGAATAATATTGGCGGTTGTCACAAATGGTGTTCTCCAAAGGACAGAGTCTGGTTTGCCAAATATCGATAATTGTCTTTTTTTTAGAACACAAGATTGTAAATAATAAAACGAGAAAACAATTTAAAAAAAAAATTGATTCACAATCATTTCGCGGTATTTTTACTCGACGAAGCTGTTGGAGACCGGTGGAGTGGGAAAATATTGTAAGATTAATTAAAAACGAATCGATTATGTTACAATTACAATATTTTTAAATATCTTTGATGACGGTTTGGTGGTAACAACAGGTAAATACTACATATTGTACATTCAGTAGGCGACAGTCGTATCTTAATACTTATTTAGCGTACAGAGAGAAGGTTCCGATGATTTTATGATCGATTACAATGACACAGACGACGATGAATGACTCCGACGATGTCGCGCAGTCGTCTTTTCTTTTTTTTTTTTTATTATTTTTTCAGCTCCGATGTGTCTACACATAGCAATGTGCGTAATAATGACGTGTTGCAGCGGCGGAATGATTATTCGTTTAATAGTTTTCAAAGCGTTCGGAGCTGCGATCACGGATCAACCCCGTACAAATGATCTCAAAGCATCGTTTTTTTTTCTTTCGTTTTTTTGTCCCATTTTTTCCTAATGAATTCTACAAACATAATTTTTCGTTTTCGTCGAATATCAAATGAGAACGAAAAAAAATTCGAATGATTCGAGTACGTTTAATATTCATCGTATGTTATCCGCAAAAAGTTTCTTCTTCGTGTTTTCGTGTATATAGATATATATATATATATATAATTTATTTTTTATTTTTCATCGATCGACTACATCGATCAATCATCGTTCGTCATTGATCGATTTTACATCGTGATCAATGGAACAGCGAGTGATATCGGCAACGTCTCGAATTTGTTAACGAGTGTCGCGCATTCTGCATTAATGATGCGAATGAGGGCGGGGGGGAGGGGGGAAGGGTACAAAATATCTGGCTATGATAACGCGCGGCTGAAGGGTTTTTCGGTAATCGCGCGTATGTAATTTACGAAGGAAGGCAATGATTAACGAGCCAATGCGCGGCGCGGACGTTTGCCGTTTACGATTCATAATGTTTCAAGCCATTGAGATAGCGACGTATACGTGCCACGGACGAGGTAGAGGAGACGAAAATTTATTCCTAAACGAAAATTATTTATGACCTCGAATTCGATGCGGTAAAATGAAATTTTTTTTCATTTCTCTTTTTCTTTCTTTTTTTCAATATGCGTTGGATAGAACTTTTAGTGGCAAACATTGAGCGATCAGCAAAAGCGAACGCGCTATCGCAATTAAACGAGGATTTCTGCCGATGTGTGTGTTTGTATGTGATCGTGTTTTTATTTAATTTTTTTTATAATACGCTCTCATCGTTTTTTTAATTATTCATACGAATAGTGGAGTACGCAAGGGAACGAGGATCGTTAGCGTTTGCAGCACCTGCAGCTGTTCCGACGAGGGACGCGCGATTGCGTCGTGTACACACACTGCGCACAAGCTAATTATTCAACGGCAGTCTCAGGCTACACGTTTATTTCTTATATTTAAATTCTAATTGTAAGTATTGGACTAGAATGTTTTTTTTTTTTTTTTTTTTTTTTTGCCGAGAGGCAAGAAGTCGCGAGTTCGATCGACGATCGCGTAAACGATAAGCAAACGAGAGAGTTCTCGTTATTTCGTTCATCCTCGTGTTAAATTTCGCTTCGAAAAACGGCGATGTCTCATTTGTTTTTTTTTTTTCTTTCAGCGATCTTATTTCCACTAAAATTTCGTTAGCCGCGCGATCGTCGCTTGTTGCGTTTACAATTAATAATAACTACATTTAGCTACGTTTAATATTCTATACGGTCGCTCTAAACGCGTTACTTACGGATAGATGCCTTAGAAATTAATTCCATAAAAGCCTAGATAGATTCTTACACGTTACACGCTTAGTTTTCTCTTACCGCTTCATTCCTATAACACCTTTACGAATTTAAAGTTATACCATCGGCGTTTACATCGTTCATAATAGCTTACGTATTTCTGGAATTCGTTTTTTTTTTTCAAATAATTTTTTTCTTTTTTTTTTTTTTCATTTTCATTCGTTTATTCGCAAAGCCTCGACGTTTTCGCAACGTTGAGCTTTCGCTTTTGTGGAAGAGAGATCATGTGGAAATGGCCAATATTTGCAAGAGGATGTTTTTTTTTTTTTTTTTTTTTTTGTTATCTTTCAACGCTTCGACGCTTTCCATCGCTCGCGGCAGGGATAATTCATTTCGAAAGCCAAATATTCGCGTGTCGAGTTATAAATATATATATATATATATGGATGTGTGTATCCTGTTCATAGCCCATCGATAATACGGGCACCGGTGCCCATTAATTTCTCTCCACGGCCACGAATCGACGACGATTAATCGATCATCGCTCGTAACTCGGAGAGATTTCTTTGTTTTTTTTCTTCTTTTACATCTTTTTTCTTTTCTTCGTTTTTCTTTTCAAATGTTCTCGCGTTGGTTAATACATTTACAATCACTAATACGTAATAGGTAATATCTTGTACTATCGCGTAACTATAATATATGTACAAAATCTTACAAAGTAAAATTTACAAACTTGACGCGACACGCGGGTCGATCGAATAAATTATCTTCACGAACGAAACTCGTCAGTCTCTTCGGCCAACGCGGATCCTTCGATTTTATATTTTCTCGGGAATCTTCGCAATCGCAAAGTTCGATCGCTCGTTCAATCGTATTATTTTTTTTCTTTTCCTTTTTCATTCGTTTGAATTTTTGTTCGGCGTTACGGGTGAAATAAAAAATCGTAGGACCCACATTGGGCCGGACATCGAGCTGTTCCTTTAATCCTGGACTGGTATCTCAATCGCTGACACGTTTGAACATACGATTTCGCAGCATCTCAGCCGACAGTAGAAAATATACGATGTTCACTGACGTCTATATATATTAATATATATGTATATACGATACGGTATATCATAGTATATATCTAATATATTTTTTCGACGATATTGATATCATGAAGTGTCATTGAAATCTCATCTCATCCTTCAATCTCGTGCCTATCAGGCGGATGTGACGGTTTCGTTTATCCATAGATCTATTGTCATTATATCGTAGATATGCTTCACCGGCAAAGCTTTGCAGAGCGAGTATCGTATATTAACGTTAACAACTATTTGTTATACGAATCTGATCCCAGGTCTCTCTCGTTCATCCTTTCGTAAAAAAAGCTACAGGTTTCCATGATTATGTTTTTTTTTCCTTTTTTTTTTCTTTCGTTTTTCACGCTAGTTTCGACCGTCAAGCGTTTATCATAAAATACTCAGTCTTCTAATCGGAATATTCATTATTCAACAAAACTACGAGCGGAAAAATTAAACTCCGAAAATTCGTAATAATGAACCAAATTGCTGAGAAAATATTGAAAACGTTCGGGGCAGTACACTGTAAGATATGGAAGTCGAAACGTCAACTATATATATACTTTTTTTTTGGAAACCTTCGTCAATTAATAAATTCTGATTCTTTTTTCATATGTATAGTTATAGTACACCGTTAATGTATAATATATATTCGACTGAAAATAACGTTGTGGGAATCAGATCGGACCCAAGTTTCGAGACAGTACAGTTACTTTAAATATGATTTTGTTTTTTTTTTTTTTTCAAATTTCGCCAAGTCACCACCGTGTTATCGATCTCGACGACGTTGGAAAAAATTGACGTTTCTGAAGTTTCAAAACGACAGAATTGCCCACATGGGCGCGTAGCCACGGGGACGTATGCGAGAACGGGTTGGCTGGTACCAGTACAGGATTAAAGTATTTAACATTCGCATAAAGTTGAGTGCTGCTAGGAAGCTGACTAGAATATATATATATATATATATATATATATCATATATATATATATTATTTTTTGTTTAAATATCTATATTAATGTAGAGCTTAAATCGAGTCGTCCTCGAGAATAAACGATATTCTTAGAGTACCCCGTTAACCCGAGTTATTCCGTACGTTTTTTTCTTTATCATTAAAGCACGTGATTATTATCGGAAATCGGGTAATCTCCCATCGGATAAACTCCCTCGTCACGTACGGAACCAAGGAAGGACAGGTTTTTTTTTTTTTGTTTCTAGGAAGTTACGAGACAACGGGCGAATCGCAATCGCTCGATCTCCGTTGTATCATGCGCTCGTCTCGACGTCGTTCATCCATGTCGTAGTTAATTGTCACCCGGAAAAAAACGAAAACCAAAAAAAAAAAAATATTATTTTAAAAATGCTTACGGGTTGCAAGTATTGTCCGGATCGTGTGATTATCAACCGGATCGCGCACAATCGAACGACGTCGAGATGCTCTAGGCGTTCGATTCCTTGAGATTATCGAAATATTGCATAATCTGATTGTAATCCATGCCTAGATTGAGATCGTCGAGTGCGACAGGCTCTTCGGTCTCGTGACTCGACGACGAGGACGATGAAGATGACGATGAAGAAGAAAACATTGGATTACCGATTATCGTTGCTCTCTTGACTTCTCTTGATTTTCCGTCTTTCGATGATTTATCGTCCTGAGGATTTCTCAATTCGACGAAGTCTTCTTCCGTATCCGCCACGCTGGGACGTTCTTCCGCCGTTGTTCCGACGTTGATCGACGGTATCTTGTTTTTGCTGTGATTCTTCGAGTGATGATGATGATGATGATGCTTGATATGACGATGATTACCGTGATGACTGCCGTTCGAAGCCCTGTGATGATGTTTCTTCGGGGTTTCCGGCAGTCTAACCGTCACCCCGGTGTTTCTGTGAGGAGGAACCGGTGGTTTGTAATCCTCGTTGCCGTTGCTCGTGTCCGGCACCGCGGCGGAGGAAGACGGCGGTATACCGTGGGGTGGCAACGGCGGTGGGACGTCGACCTTTGCTGCATGCGCGTCATCGTTTCTGCAACGAAAATTACATAATTTTCCATTCAATAAATCACACAGCCCTTTTTGCTTCCTCATAGAGGAAGCTGTGTTATGGTGAAAACATTTTTTTTTCGAGATCTTTATGTCATTATGTTCAGAATGTGCTAAAACGTCGAGAAAATAACATTTGGAGAAAATGTCGGGATGCATGTGTATTGTGAGAATTTTTCTCTATGAGAAAGCCAAAGTTGATAAAGATAATTTCCCCATGGAGGAAGATTGTCCCAATATCTTCAATTCTGGGGCAGCACGTTGCAATTTTAAACATCTAGCTTTCTTGAATTCCGAGGAAGCAATTTGCAAGTTTCAACTCGCAGTTATTTTTCATCGATGAACATTACAGCAGAAATATTGTTTACCCATTGCGTTGAGTCGCGTTCGTTGTCAATCCCGCGCTATCCCTAGATTTCGCCGTTGGTACTTTGACCTGTTTCGCGGCAAAACTCCGTGGAACCCGATCTTTTTTGCAATAGGTCGTCGTGTCTATCGGAACGGTCCAACCTATCGGTCTCGTTGTCGCTGGCAATTCTATGTGATTCGGATTATCGAAACTCGTGCCAATCTCCGCGACATTGGGATCCTCTTCCACCTCACCGGACAACGGATTGTTCGTTACACGAACCTGAAACGAACGAACGACAAATACATATCGCAACTGACGTCATTGATAATGACGATCTAGGGGCAGAGACAACAATGGTCGACGAGTGGCTCGTTCATAGATTCTGAAAAATCGTAGAATCGATGCACGAGCCTGTCAAAGAGATGGGCACGTTGCCAGATTCGTGCAACGGTCATAACTTCGCGTACGAATGGAAACAAAACGTTTTTTTTTTCCCTCGACAATAATGCGGGCTGAAAGAGACTCTCGTTGGTGGTTTTGTCGTAACATCTCTCAATCTCGTTTCGCACCGAGTTTCGTACCTGTTGAGGCGCACAAGCGGCTCTCTCGAGGGTCGCACGACCGAGCCATACCCAATCGTGGGCGTTGGTCGTGGATTCCCGAGGTCTTCGACCCGATGCCATTTGACTCGTCGCCGCTCTCGGTCTCGCGGCTCCGACAACCGGAAGATTCGGAATTGGCGAATCCGGGGGTTGCGGCTTGAATTTGCTCGCGTAAACGACGCATGATACGACGAATACGACGATAACGAAACAAAATACAGCCAGTAGAATGTACATTCCAATTTCCAACGAGGACATGCGAACTCCGGCGTGTTGATGAACTCCGACTCCGCCCATGCCACCTGAAACGATAAACATTTTGTGATCAAACGTTATTCGAACTTGGTACGATCAACGTGAAATTTAAGGGGGGTAAGGTTAATTCGGCGAAAAAGAAGCATGCTTTTAAGATTTTTTTCTGACGATACAAATAGTGTAAATTTATTCAATCAATTTTCATATAATAATACAACATTTAAACAATATTTTCCTAAATTTTCATTCCAAAATATTGAAAATTAAGCGGGTGACGGTGAATCTCCGGAGGCGCCTCGAAAAAGTCCGTGTTCACGATAACGCGAAATCTACTGGACCAATCGTTTTGAAATTTTGCACACTACTTCTTCACATAATTCACCAGGTATTGTCGAGAGCTTTTTTTTTTTAATAATTATTAATTTTACAGCAAGTAATTAGCTTTTTTTTTGCTTTCAAGTGCTACGAAAAAATTAAAAATTAAAAAAAAAAAAATCCCTCCCGTGATTACCTGGAGAAACATCTCCTTTAACGAATGTATTTTTATTTTTTTGATTCAGATGATTCTTTTGCGAGTTATGATGAACACCGCGAAGCAATTTTTTTTCGAGGCGCCTCCGGAGAATCACTGTCACCCGCTTGATTTTCAATATTTCGGATTGAAAATTTAGGAAAATATTGTTTAAATGTTGTATTATTATATGAAAATTGATCAAATAAATTTACACTATTTTTATCGCCAGAAAAAAATCCTAAAAACATGCTTCTTTTTCGCCGTCTTAACCTTACCCCCCCGCCCTTAATGGTGAGGTTTGACGGGGTGCAATCTCGCTCACCGATAATAATATCGTGAAGATCCGGTGCGACTTCCCGTCCGGTTTTCCGCTCTCGATGATGATGCGACGAGCCTCCCTGCACGGCGCCTCCGCCGTCGTTCTGCACGAATTCGGGTCGATGAGGAAGATCGCCCAAAGCGAAATCGACTTCGACGTTGGCCGTGGCCGTAGCCAGAGGCGGCGATGGCGTGTTTGACCTTGTCGACGAACCTTTGGATCTTCGTCCACCGGAGGGCGGAAGACGGCATATGTCGGACAATTGAAGGGTAACTCGTAAGAAATCACCGCGTCCCTCACCAACGGCGATAACTCGAGGGTGATGAGCAGCGACCATTGGCGCGAAAGCCACAACCTCGGGATCCAAACTCTCCACCACGAGATGATAATCGCTCACGGCTATTTCTCTCAGTGGAGTTCTCGTGCCGTCCGAGAATTCTATGTCGATGTCGAGCAATCCTTCCTGAGGGTGACAAAAAAAAAAAACTAATTCGCGCGTGGATTCAATTGCGAAAATGAAAAGAAATTGGAAGAGTGATGAATTTTTTTTTTACGGAGAACGAATTGGAATTGGGGGCATTGGTGCGAGAATGAAAAAACCCGGTGGCGACTTACTAATCGATCCGGTCTGTCGCGACAGACAATCGGAAGAACTACAAGTGCGATTGTACGGCTATTCAGCTACGCCCTCCGCTTGGGCAAAACTGGGTGATCAAACCGACAATCGCCTTGTCGTTCGATCCCCTCGCGAAACGAATCACAGTGTTACACTGAGGAAACCGTAACACACCGTGTAATCACTGGGTAACACAGGGCAAACTATTTTTGCAAACAAATTTACGCGTTCCATGTTCGAGTAAAAAAAAAGTAAGAACTTAATTATCGATATTGTGTATTTTTTGGGGTGTGACATTGATGAAAAAATTCATTCCGGCTTCTTTTTTCACCCAACGTAAGTGTTGCTGATGCATCACTTCCGGAAGCATGTGTTTTATCAATGTTTCGAGAAAAAATATGTAATTGAAACAACGACCGAGCATCCCCTGTAATTTTGGTCAACCCGTCGAAAAAAACAGTTGGGCCAACGTAAAAGTTCAACGGTTGAATTTCAACAGCTTCTCAACTATTCATCTTCGAAAGTCAACCATGTTGCGTTTTCTTCGAATGGTTGGCTGGAATAGCCGCAATTAAACAACCGTTGAATCAACCATTATCATTCTTTTTCACGGTTCACTTTACAATTGCAAAGCTGTCCAAATTCAACCGTTGATATTTCCGGTTGACTTCGCAGTTGACAAAATTGCTAGGGTCATATTGACTAGGGTCAATTAAAAATCGTCAAATTCCCTCACCTGATACTGCGCGGTGAGTCTTCTCGTGACCGACGTTTCCGCGACGTATCCGTTCTCGATAACGGAATCGGGGCTGATGTTGAGCTGCAATCCCGAAACCACTCGAACGGTCAACTTCGTGACGGTGACGCGATCGTTACCTACCCTAACTTCTTTGGCTCCGATGACTCGTCCGGTGATCGGCGAAAGAACCTGAACTTCCGTGCGTCCCACCCCTCGTCCTTGAACAATTCTACCACCTATGAGATTGGCTATTCGAAGATCGGACACTCTCAATTGCGTAACGATTAGATCCGTTACTCTGAGCCACGTGCGACGATTGACGAAATAATTTTCACGCCCGGAATCGTGACCAGCCGCGAGAAATCTCGCGTGTACTTCGATCGGACTTTGTTGAAATCTAAGCCTGCACGTAGCTTGTGAATTACGATCTATCGTATTTACGTTGCCCCAACGATCACCCCCGCGAAATCTTTCACCATCTATATCGTCGTCCTCGTCATCGTCGTCCAAATCTTCGTCAATAACATCGTCATCGTCTTCCGAAATTCCCGAAGGATTTCTCTTTTCACGCGAATTCAACGTTTTATCGTCGTTCGTTTGATTAACGAGACTTCTCTTGTTCTTTTGAATGGAATGATCCTCGGGAACTCGCCAACCCTTGACTTGGCTCAATCTCGAATCACCGACGGAAACTTCCAATGGAAATTCCGGCATCCAAACTGTGAACTGAGCCAAACCCGTGTAAGTGCCGTATTTAACGAGCACCGAGGCGTTGCTCGATCCACGAATTTCCGAACCGTCGACGTAAACGCTGCTGCACGACGACGAGACCTGAAAAAAAAAACATATGAAAATAAAAAAATGTCATAAAAGTGAATGAGAAAAGTTGATCGCAAATCCGATCTCAGGTGTCGCCTGTATCCGGTTGAATTAAGGAGGCACATCTGTGTAGATTGCCGGAAAAGTAGGGGAATTTTGGGAATTATTATCTCAAAAATTATTCGTCCGATGGAATTCAAGTTGGTTTTATTTGAAAGTATGTACATTGAGGTATGTTGACGATTTTTTGTATAAATATATAGCGAGTACCCAAACTTCAAACGCGTTTATCTCGAAACACGCTTTTTGAAGTCGGTTCCCAATTTTTTTTAGATAACGGATTGACCGATTCCTTTAAAATTTTGACACAATATGCACGGATAGGTAATTAAGTTCGGCACGTAGGATTTTTTTTTTAACCAATTTTTTTTTTTTTATTAACCAAAAAGGTCGTAAATTGAGGTTAAAAAGTGAATTTCAATTTCAATCAAGCGCCATTTTGTGAAAAAAAAATCCTACGTGCCGAACAGTTCAAGACGTTACACTTCAAGAATCTTCTTGAAATTTTGTGTTTCAGACCGACCGACTGCGAGAAAAAGTGGGAACTGCAAACCGTGCCGACGACAAAGTTGTTTTACGCCGGCCAAAATAACAACACTCCCATCCGCTATATATTTATATAAAAAATAGTCAACATACCTCAATGTATATACTTCCAAATGAAACCAACTTGAATTCAATCGGACGAATGGTTTATGAGAGAATAATTCCCAAAATCCAGCTACCTTTCCGGCAATCTACACAGATGTACCCCCTTAACGGAGCGCTTCGAGTATTTTTGTTGTTGTTTTTGCTTACCTTGAGAACGCTCTCGTCTTCCGAGTGGCACGATGATTGCAACGTAACGTCGGCCACGGTGCCGGCTTGGCTCACGATGAAGACCTTCATCGTCTGTGACACTTGACGATTCGTCAACACAGCCGTGTTCATAACTTCCCAATTCTGCAAAACGCACATGTAATTTCATAAATAATACCCAAGACATTTCGACGTTACACGTACCGTCAACGCGTTACGTGAAACTTTGAATTTTCCTGCCGAATTCAAGAAACATCGCGAGGGTGGTGCGCGAAGTTTTGTCGGGACTCGCTTGAATTCCGATATGTCGCGCGACACACAACTTCCGGATGGTACACGCGCGTATCGGGCGGAAGTTCCGATTCAAGATTTTAAGACGACGAGCGAGAAAACCGAGCGAGAGGCGTCGGCTTATCCGTTGCGTTCGCACAGAAGATCGTTTAATTAAAAACTTTGGTCCTTATCCGCATTGCGCGAGGGGGGAAACGACTACGAGAGATCTCGGCGGGTTCGCTCGCGCGCAATTACAGTTCTCCCCTTGCGATGATCAAGAACCGAACTGCTCTGGGGTTCGTAGCCTTTCCAAGAGTTTCCTTAACGAGTTTTCCCGTCAGTTGCCGCACGAGCGGGATATCAAAGCCGCTGGCATTAAAACTAGTCCGAACTCGGGTGGGGAGAATTAATAAACGAATTAATAATCAACAGTCTTTCGCTTTGGGTGTGTTTGCGTGTGTGTGTGTGTGCTTTATCCGCAGTGCCACGAGCTAGGGAGTGTCGATGACTCAATGTTGGAGCGATTGCTCCGGAGGGCCATGAACGGACCTCTCAGACCTCCGGCACCATCGCTCGTGTTAGACGACGGTTAACTCTGTACCCGATCTAAAACACGGATCCCGTCTGGTAGTCGGAGAAATTCTACAAGACAGCCGTCACATCCCATATTCCTCGATAATTAACTCCGACGATTGCAGCTATATCCATAACCCGATGTCCAAACGTACCCACATCTACATACGTTTCTCGATTATCGTTCGGGACGTTCGTGTGTCCCAAACAGTTACGAAACTCCGCTTCCACGTTAATTAATTCGCTAATACTGGTGTTAATGAATTTACGGACAATGGCACGTAACAGTTGGAAACTACGACGGACACGGAGTCTGCATGGAGTTTCCCAGACCCGCGGGCGGTTCCGCGTTGCATCCGAGAAATTACGTGGGAGGATACGGAGACGGCGAAGCGAAGAGCAAACACCGCGCATCGAGCCGTCGAGTCTCCATTATACGATGACGATGAAACGGTTCATATACGTCGATGACCGACGTATCGCGCGCAACGCGTTTACAATTAACGCGTTATGAGTGCCAGTGCATCGGACTCGAGTGTCTCATCTGGATTGCGTCAAACGCGAACGATATTCGGTCACGAGCGAGCAACGACACTTGGTAATCGAGTTTGTAATCGTTGCAACATCGCGCAATCGTGCTTGGTTTTTTTTTTATGCGCTTGTGGGTTTTTTACACGCCTTTCCGGAGACTCCGGGTGTAATGTTTTTCGGTGATAAGCAGACTCGAACACGCATCTTAAACGACGGCTCTGCATTTGTTCGAGTGCTTATGCTGTGAAATCGATAGCCACGATTATAAATAAATTTCGAGTGACACGCGATGCCCGTTCGTTATTATCGGTTCGATTGGCCCTGGAAATTTCATGACCCGACCGGCTTCGGCCTCCCCATTGACATACATTCGTTTCTCGGTGCTTCTCGTGCTATTCTATAATTAATTTCTCTACTATTTTCCGCTCCCAGCTGGAATTTATATATTATTCATTCATCGTTGTTAATTATTTGGAATTCGAACGCCCGGGTTCTCACGGTTTTTGTCAACGATTCAAAATTTACGGAACGAGAAAGAATTTATTATTCATCGTTTAATGTACTCGATGACAAGGACGGTTTTTTTTTAAATTCGCTTTTTTTCTTTCAAAGCGTAATTCTTTAACGGTTACGGCGATTTGTTTTATTCACGTGCGCTTACCTTGGAAATGGGAAGAACGGCTTGAATATCATCTTTTTGTATCTCCAGTCGTGCCTGAAGCTTCCGCCTATCCATATGGGGACGACGGTGGTGATGCTGCTGATGTTGCCCCTGTTGTCTCGAGAATTGCATATCGCTTGGCGATTGTCCCGTACGCGGTTGAAAACTCGAATCGCCTTCGAGGGCATAACGTACGCTCCAAGCTATTCGTCCGCCGTCCCAGCTACTGCTTCCGGCACCTTCCTCGCTAGCTTCCAGCAGCATCGTCATAATCTCCTCGGCCGACCTGTGTCACGTGATAAGAACGGTCGAAAAAATCCATATATATATAAATATCGAATACATTCCACAAGCGGTAGCTTGAAATTTTTTATCTCTCATCGTCGATGCGCTCGCGACTGGAAGAAAAGACGTTTTCGTTCCACGAAAAATATTTTCGAAGCACGATTATGGAGTTGCAAACAATTTTATTTACAGAACGAAAGAATAAATTGCGGAGTCAAGACGAAGAAAGGTAAATTGTCGGAGCGACAATGAGCTATTGTACGCGGTTTTAAAGACACGAGCGTCGACGTAGATCACGTGTGAAAATCCGTGTGTACCTCGTACGATGCTCAAAAACCTTTTTTTTTCTTTTCGTAAATGCAATCGTTGAACGTGAATGTATTGCGGTGGATACACAGCGCGTCGACGTTGTCGCAATAATGCTCAACGTGTATCATCCCGTGCGATATGTGTATACTCACGTGTTTGTGAAACGAGAAGAGTTTTCACGTCGTCGTATTGTAAACGTCGCGGCGGTATTCTTGGCATTTATCTCCGAGCTGAGAATCCAGTGAGGACTGCTCGGTGAAGCGTCCAGAATCCTCACACCTGACTTCACCTTCGTTCTGAAATATAAACGTGAACGAAATACAGAAATATCAAAAGAAAAGTTTTTTATTTTTACGTCTCGTCGAACCGAAAATCGGATTTTATCGTTTTATTCGTATCGAGATCGTGTGCTCGGTGGATTTTCATGAAAATATTCGGTGAATTACCGTCGACTATGCGTTTTTGGATGCTCTGTAGATTGGCTTTTGTCGGTTATTGGTTTTACGATGCATATATATTAATTCGATCGACTTATCGTCACGAACTCTGGTTAAAAAGATAATGAATCGTGATGGTTGAATAATCTAAAATATAAAACGTATTTCTAGACGGCGCGTCAACGATGAAGTAGCACGAGTTTAAATAAATTGTTGGCGTAATTATGCTGGTTGGAATGAAAACGAACGACGGCTAATTTTCACCTGACAGTTGCGAATTATGTATTTCTCCAAAGTATATGTAGATTCGCACGAATTTGTATTCGGTAACTTGGCGAAACCTTTCTACGCGAAAATAGAATAAACAATGCCGGGTCTATTCGCGAGTAAATTCTTAGAATTATCGGATAATTCATAAACGTGCGGCGCGTGTTCTCGTCGGTTCCACAAATAGTAGGTCGCCGAGGTGATAGCGCGAGCTAATCGATACAAGCAAAGCCCCCGTGCACGGAAGCGTGGAAAATTGTCGACCTTTGGTCTTTGATGGTTCCATCGCTTTGATCCGAAAATATCGTGTATGGGTATCAAAAACAATTTGTCCGTTATTCGTCCGTTTCGCGTTGACCGATCGAGAGTGAAAAAAAATCTTACCTTATAATCACCGCGATAATGGGTGGCCCGATTGAGGTTTGTCGTTGCGAGCTACCAGATCCGGACGACGGAATTGGTTGTGGATGAAGAAAAGCAGGCACGTGCAGCCTGGATCTCGGATAAAGCGCTCCGTGTGGTACGAGAAGCGTTAGCGAATCGTCCGCTCGAAGTTCTTTGTAATCCGAACGATTCGGAGCTAATGGAATTTTTCCCAATGGCGTTTCGGGTTGTATCTGAACCCTTGGTCGACATCCACCGGCCGTTGATCCGTCCGACGAACCGTGAATTCTGGCACCACCACCACCACCGTTTTCCACGGCACGTCCATCGTCCCCGGTGGTTCCCGGTTCGAGAACCGAATAAGCGACTTGCACGAACCTCGGCGGGGTCTTGACGAATTTTATTCTTCCCGATGCATCCGGTGGTGGAAGAGATGCCCACCAATCGGCCGGTATTGTTATTTGCGCGAGACAAACTCCATCCTCACCGTCGGGACTGCAAGAAGATGTCAATGGGGTTTTTCCGGGAAAAGACGCGTGAAGAACCACGCATACTCGTTGATGACGGGCCAAAAACACCTGACGCCTTCCACCGGCTTCGCTACCAGCGTGAAATAGAACTCTTAACACCGGAATGTCACGGGGGATGTTCGAACCAACGAGATGAGCCGACATGTCCAGATGTCGCGCTCCCAACTCTTGAGCGTCCAGCAGAGCTGCGCTTGACGAAGCGGTTAGGTTTCTTCGGGTTTCCGGACCCGGAAGCGATTCCAGAGGATCCGGGACTATGTAACGAGCTGGTACCGTTTGCTTCGTGCTAAAAGGACCGTAAGTCGCGCGTACCGAAGCCGGCTCGCTCGTCTGAAAAACCGTAAATTTGTCAACCGACAGAACGGAACCCGGTGGCGGTGACGATCCCGACGAAGACGGATTCATCGGGCCCGATGGATCTCCCGGTATTGGCGCCGCACCGCTCGATCCGGATGACTGGGGTTCCGTTCGCGTTGGATAATATTGTCTCGGCGTGTGCTTTAGGAAAAAACCACCGTCCTTGTTCTCGAAGTGCACCTCCACGGAGGCTGCGACGTCTGTAAACGAAATGGAAACAAATAGATTAAATTGCTGTGTCACGTCGGACGATCGATAGTTCATAGTTTGAATCATATTTCTTTGAAAAGAATTTAAGATCGATATGTTTAAAGCTGCTGCAGGATTGCGCCGTTATTTATTATGAATGTGGGATTTGTTGATGAGCGTTATTGAAGAGACGTGGGAATTAAATCGAGAGATTAGAGATCTTATCAAGCCCGGTAAGGTTTGCTCACGACAATGAGTCGTGAACACATCATGGCCTGATGGAAAATCAGGAGAACATGAGCACAAGATTGCAACCGAATACTAAACGAAACGGCGTTAATTGACCTTCACTCTGGTTAGCCGAAAGCTATAAAGGTAGAATCGCGCTGCCAACTTTATTGAACGAACGAAAATTCTGCCTCGCTTGGTTAGTATTCTAACGTTTCGATACATCGCAAACAATATATAGCACCTATCGTCGATTGTATGTAAATGACGACAATTATAATTGATAAAGGTAAAAATATATTACGCATCACATGATGGTTTCCCTTATCTCTTTCCGTGTTTCTGTAATAAATGGTTTTCTCGGGTGTCGATGATGAATTTGAGATTTTCGGGAACTTGAATAGTGAATATTGAGAAGGGGAAAAAAATCGAAACCGATTAATGGTCGAAACGGTGTTCGTTCGTACGGCAATGATGATCCGTTGATTCAGTGTAATTGGAGCGTATCAGTGGGTGAGGGATTGTATGTATCGTAATCGGTATTCATGGACGCCGCAACGCAATCGACGTCGGCGTTGGTGGCCGCATTCTTCCAGCGTTTCGAAATGACATGTCAGTTTGAGTCGGCAGATTGAATGTTTATCAAGTTGTGCGATATTGGCTCAACAAAATTAATTTTTAATTACACGCTAGTACGAAGGAAATCCACTCGGACTATGCGAAACAGCTACCGCTAGCGGTATTACCCAAAAATTTAAGGCTTCCTAGATCAGGGGAAGAATTAAAAAATAAATCGCAGATGCGGACGAAATTTTCTCTTCTCGTTATTGAACTCGGTATTCATAATCACTTATGGCGAGTCATCAGTTTGTCGGGTGTCGAGAGATTGAAATTCGGAATATGATTTCGATTGTCATCAATGGCGATACAGTTGGAACTCGAAAATTAAACTTTTTCTTTTGGTTTTTTCATGGTTGTTAATTTTATTTATTTTCATTCCATGAACACGTGTACATATTTTCTATTGGTTACCATAGTATTGTCAACATTTTTAAGTGTGCTTCTTTCATCGCTTTTTCCTCGAATATGTCTTCCAGAGTGTTATAAACAGCCACTCTTTGCTGATGGATTGCTGTATCGTATTTGCGCGAGAACTCACGAAAACAACGGAAAACCTGGCTGATGCAGTCGGTCTTACTTTCCGCAACCTTATGCATGGCCATTGGCAGCGACGATTAATTCGAATGAACAATGCCGAACCACTGGTAAGACGTCGGCTGACTCTCGTTCAACGTGTATTTCACGCAATGACCGGTCGATCTAAAAATACAGTATGCATATGTAGCGAAATTGCAGTTTAATGAATGACCGAAGTCGGTCATTCGGGTCTACCTCATTCGTTGACTCTCGCTCTTTTTCTTATGAAACAAAAAAAGAAATCCGCCCATCAGGGTTATAAACTCACTCCGAGAAACGTTTGCAGCTGTCGATAGGATAGTTTTTCTCAAAGCAGGTCCCAACATGCGTGAGCGACGGGTCAACGACGTTTGTCGAATTTCGCATGCAGTCCAAGAATTTATCGTGGCAGTGACATTCGACCCTTATCAATCATATCAAAATTTCAATAAATGTTTATGTTTAGCAGACTAACTATTCACAGAATAATTCTCAATGACAGAAGCGACACTCTAAAGCAAGATACTAGTTATATTATTCAATAACTCATCATAATAATCATCATATATATTTATGCACGTATTACATAAAGTATATAATTATGAATAATAATATGTATTTCAATGATGAATCCCGTGAGAAGTTCGCAATTGTTTCATTTCGTCGTCGAATGTGCTAGTGAAATTCGTCTATGTTCCGTAAAAATGATAAAGGAAAGAAAAGAATAGTTATCAGACCTGATGTTGACGCCTGTGTTGGTGAGATTGTATTTGTTTTCCCCGGGTTTGATAAATGTGTCGCACTTGCCGTGTGTTCGACAGCAGCTATCCCACACGCTGCGATCGCCAGCTTGTGCGAAGTTATTTTCAGATTTGCACCATTCCGTTTCTGCATACACAGCGAACGAATGTATTATAGCTTGTCGGCGGGGTCAATTCTCACAATTACACGGAAATTGACGTTCTTTCTGCTACAACTTAATCTAATTTTAAAGGGATCGAAAGTTACATAGCGTGAGGCGCATTAGCAGAGCGTATATTTGCAACACGTATTTATCGGTTTTTTTCAGCACTTTAAAATTCCTCGTTGTCAGTTTTTGCCGTATGAAAATTACCTGGAACGACCGGATGCGAGTATTTATTTTGCGTGCTCTCCGCATCTCGCTTGGTTAAGGTGCAAGGAAAAAATTGACGTTGAAATTTTTTATTCGAATCCCACGAATTCGAAGAGTAAGTCGATTTTATAGCTCTTCCACGCTAAGTGAGAATTGCGGACTGTGTGAGATACTGTTCGATGTGTTTCCTTCTATTTATATGCGCGGATGAATCAATGAGCATCATCTGGAGCACGTAGTACGCGTGATAGCAATCCTCGCGTTGGATATGACGTTGTCATAATTTGGCTGATATCAAAAGTGCCATTATTCAACGAAGCACGCACTCGAAATCCGCCGTGTAACGGTGTGATAGTGACGGCGATGATTGCTTTTGTTATTACTGTGTGGATTATTCGACGTCGTGCGTCGTTCGTGGTCCACGTGCGGTTCCTGGAATTCTACGGCCGGCGAATGCGGGTGCATTTGCGATCAATTATAGCGGCCGAAAGCTGCAGGAAATGCTTTTCTCCGAGTATGCGCTTTGTCGTCGAGATGTCAAAAGCCTGGTCGATTTCTCTCAGGGAGCGGAGATTGGATTACCGAAAGAGAAATTATATTTCGAGTACACAAATAGCAAATTTGTCAGCCATTAGAGAAAAGCTGTCGAAATAAATTGTTTTATTATTGATTTTGCAATTTTGTAAATGATATTTTACAAGTTGTGCCGCGATGCCGATGAGCAGCGCTATTTTACAGAGCGATTCTTTTCTCCGTTCGGACTCTATCGCGGAGTTTTGTGCTTGATTCTTGGTCCCACCAAACTGGACAATTCGTCGAACGCAGTTGGATGCACTCGTCACCGGTTTCCGCGGCTTGAGCCTGCAGGGATTATTTGGGCAGGGGTCATTTGGCTTTGTTATCGGGATCCTGTCTAGCGAAACAACGCGTTTCCATAGCAGGTAAATCCTTTTCGCTCGCAGGAGTTGATTACGTTTGTAGCACAAATTCTGCTTGGTAAATACACGGACCGTCATAATCGTGACCAGGAGCGATCTTTCGTCGTCGTTGTTGTTCGTCCCTGGACATCCCCCCCCCATAAGGCAACTACCATTGTCGCATAATCTACGCTTCTGCTGCCTGTGGACGGTAAATTTGGCCCCCTGATACTAAATTTCCAGGCGAATTCTTAACGGGACGAAGCAGAATTTTCATTAGAAGCTTGAAAGATGGTGAAAACATGACGAGATCTTTCTGTTTTTTGTGATTAATGATTTTAATGAGTGTCGATAATAAATGTGCAATTATCGAGAGACTTTTGAGGAGTAAAAAGCGGAGAAAAAAAATCAAAATCGTCCTATAGTCAAAACGACGTACGATTCATGCGGCTCTGATGATCGACGACTTGGTAATTCAAGTTATGATGAACGTCGCAACGGTATCGACGTGGTCGTTGGTGGCGCCTCCCCCCGAGCGTGTCGAATTAAAATGTGAATATGAGGCCAAAGATTGAATGTTTATCAAGTCATATGATATTCGCTCGAAAAAATGACCGATGAATACACGGTATCACAGAAGAATTCAAATATTCCTAGATCCGAACGAATTTTGTAAACAGAATGCAAAAGCAGATAGAATTTTGTTTTCATTATTCAATTTGTTGTCTGTTACCCACTTATAACTAGAGGTAAGTTCATCACGGGTGGAGGGATTGATATGTGGAATGTGATTTTGATCGTCATCCATGTCGATGGTGTTGAGGCTCAAAAATGGTAGTCTATGTCTTTTCGTTCATTTATAATTGTTCTTTTTATTTATTTGAATTTCTAAACACCTGTACATTATTTTTATTCGTTACCATAGTTACCAACATTTATTAGCGTACGTGTGTTTATTCTTGATCTTTACTTTCTTCAAACCAATGCGCGGCCAACCGATTATTAGCAGTGACGATCATTAGTTCGAATAAGTAATGTTGAACCATTGGTAGGACTTAGGCTGACTCTTGTCCAACGCGAATTTCACGCAGCGATCGGTCGATCTATAAACACAGTATACACATGTAGCAAAAATGTAGTTCAATAAATAGCCGAAGAGCCCTTTGGGTCTACTTGACCCATTGACTCTCGCTCTTGTTCTCGTTAGAAAAATATCAAGAAATCCGCTGGGTTATAAACTTACTCCGAGAAACGTTTGCAGCTGCCTATAGGATAGCTTTTTTCAAAGCAGGTCCCGACACGCGCGAGCGACGGGTCAACTTTTGCATTAACGTCATTCTTCGATTCCCGGAGACAGTCCCAAAATTTGTCGTGGCAGTGACAGTCGACCCTTATCAATCGCATCAAAAAAATTCAATGAGTTCTCGCTCAAAACGCTCTCGAAAGTTGCAGATCTATCATCGTTTACACAATTATTCTCTCTTTCGCGTTAAAAAAAATACTAATCTGCATAATAGATCAAATTCCATTACTCAAGAAAACATGTACCACATTATCGAGTCAGATCATAACTGATTCACTATTCATAGAATAATTCCCAATGACAGAAGTGAAGCTCCAAAGCAAAATACTAATAACATTATTCGGAAATTGATAATAATAATAATTGTAAATATTTGAATATGTATTGTAGCATACATAATTATGAATAATAAGAATAGTTATATTGATAATGAAGAAAAGTTTGCGAGTTTCTTAGTTTTGTCGTCGAATGTGCTGTTGACATTTGTCTATGTTCCGTGAAAATGATTTAAAAAAAATAAAAAAGAATAGTCATCGGACCTGATGTTGAGGCCTGTGTTGGTGAGATTGTATTTCGTTTCCCCGGGCTTGATTAATGCGTCGCACTCGCCGTGAGTTCGACAACAGCTATCCCACACGTCGCGGTCGCCAGCTTGTGCGGAGATGTTCTCAGATTTGCACCATTCCGTTTCTACATACACAGCGGACACACATGTATTATTACTTTTCGACAAAGTCAATTCTCACAATCACACGAGAATAAACTTTTTTCCTGCTACACTAACGACTCAATCCAAATTTGAAGAATTTGGAAGTTACGTAGTGTTAGCGGCAGTAGCAAAATGCCCACAAAATTAATTTCTTTTATTTCTCAGCATTTATAATTCCTCGTCGAAAATTCTTTTCATATGATACTTACCTGGAACAATCCCATGCGCGTGTTTATTCTCCGTACTCTCCGTGTCTCGCTTGGAGTGGCGATGAATTATTTTGCCTATATTAAACAAAGGAATTATTTTCTGATTCGAACGAAAATCCAACAGAACAAAATTCACCTCGCTAAGCCATCATTCTTTCTTTGTTTGATTTATTTTCTCTTTTGAAAATTTAGTCCCTTGATTATCTTACCTATTAGGCTCCCAATTCGGAACTTTGTCGGAGGTCTGGTTGGGCGTCGGGTAGACTTTCGTATAGAAATTTTAAGTCCATTGCACCAATCCATGGTCGCACACAACAGCAGTATAAGCACAAAAAGCTTCATTCTCGTTGGATTATTAAGTCAGGGAAAAAGGCTCGAAGTTAAATTTTTTTTTCGAATATCACGAATTCGAAGATTCGCAAGAGTTAATTCGATAGCTCTTGCACACCCAGTGAGAATCGCAGACTGTGTGAGATACAGTTGGAAGTGTTTCTTGCTATTTATATGCGCGGATATATCAATGAGTATCATCTGGAGCACGTATCACGTGGAATCGCAATCCTTGCGTTCGATATCGTCGTCATTATTCGGCTTATATCAAAAGTGCTATTATTCAACGAAGCACGCACTCCACGTTCACGGTATTGCCGATAGTGACGTCGACGATTAATTTTCGTTATTACTGTGTGGTTTATTTGATTTCGTGCTTCGTTCGCGGTCGACGTGCAAATTCTGGAACTCTACGGCAGGCGAATTCAGGTGAATTTGCGATCGGTTATCGCGGTCCAAAACTGCAGAAGATATTTTTTCGAGGCTGTGCTCTATCGTCAAAAAGCCAGAAGCGTGTTCGATTTCAGTTAGGAAGACGAACAAAAGAAGGCTCGCAGAGATTAAGCTTTCCACAGCGCGATTGATCTTCTTTGCATTGTTGGATCGTTGCATTCGTGACTAACACGAGCTTCTGATACTTTCTGTTCCCTTCCTACGTTCGAGTTAGAACCATGAACAATGCGAAAACGTGTAATATTTAATTTTTGTAAAAATATTTTCTAATAGTTCATCTTTTATTTTACAAACAGTCATTGCAAAAAATCTGGGTTAGTCGCCGTAATGTTATAAAAAATTATTTTTCTCGAAACGAGTGACAAAAATATACGTATAATATACCCTAATAATAATAATTCTCCCGAATACATATAAAAATCATTAAGTTATTCATGCAAGCATTATCGACCTAAAAATCTTCTTCTATATGATGAATTTTTAGTGGAGGATTGACTATTACTAATCTTTTCATCTCGGAGCACGAGAATAGTTGGCCGGCCTGTAGCCTATGTCAACCACGTGTAGATATAGCTTTTAGTTGTCCAATACGAGCCCCCCCCCCCCCCCCCCAGGTCAGATCAGTTCGATGGTTCGAATCAGAGAGCTTTTATATTTTGGAAGAAACGTGTTCTGGTCACTGCTTCGTACTATCTTTCTATAAATTCACGTATTGAGCGATCGTCGAAGTGACATGAGCGGTCTGTGCCAATTGAGACAGTCTTTCGATTCAATTTAAATTTAAATAATTACAAACGTCGTAATTGCAATCCTCTTCTACATAAAGACACCGATTAAAATAAAATCTGGGGCACATATTTCCAGCGCGCGTACGTTCTGTACCTGTTAAGCCACGCCGTGATCGATAGCGACCCGAAACAATGCTTTGCGGACGGTGCAGACCGAAATACCCGCATTCTATGTCACGTCTTTGTTGTCGACGCATCGCAGAATTTGCTGCCTTGTCCGGGAGGTCTGTGCAATATGGGACAATGCGTAGAATTAAGATGAATTTGTGTTCCCTCATCATGCCTTGATTCGGACGGCTTTCTCTCGTACCCATTCCGTTCCATTGTCGAATATATTTGCATCAACGCAGCGATTACATTTCAGCTACCTAATTTTCGGGTCCCACAAAGGGAAGAGCCCAACCAATGGAAGACCGAGCTATCGAATGTGAAATTCGCGTTTGCTGCATTATCGAATCGTTGATAACGTAATACGATTGATCGGCACGCGCTTCCAATGTCTTCGTTTGCCGCTTCTTTGTAGCTCTAATACTGGCACAGTCTATGTTCTAGTTGTACGAACGAAAAATCCGACAACGAGATACGACATCCCCAGGCGAATTCTTCGTTCGATCCAACAATTTTTCATTGAAATCCCAAGAAATATACTTACCGTCCAAAAATATCGAAAAATTCTTATGTTCTAGAAGACATTCTTCAGGGAATTTCGATAAGGGTAATTGCATTTCGAGCACATAAATAACATATTCATGAGGGGCTGGATAAAAAGCCATAGAAATAGATTTTTTTATTATCGATTTTGCAAATTTGTAAATGATATTTAACAAGTTATATGATTTTGCCGGAGGCGCTTTTTTTTTGTGCAGCGATGCCGTTTGAGCAACGCTATTTGCGAAAGCAATTTTTCTCTTCGTTCCGACTGTATTGCAGACTTTCGTGCTCGATCCTGGGTCGCAGGAAACTGGACAATGCGTTCAACGCAGGTGCATGCACTTGTCGCCGGTTTCCGCGGTTTGACCCTGCAGAGAATTCCGGACTAGCGAAACGACGCGTTTCCATAGCAGATGAATCCTTTCCGCTCGCAAGAGTTGGGAGAATTCCAATTCTATGGAGAAAAGGGTCTCATCCAGGCCGAGAGAGCCCTCTATAGCGCAATTTTTGCTTGGTGGCTACATGGACTGTGATGATCGTTACCCACAGCGATCTTTCGTCGTCTTTGTTTTTCGTCCCTGGACACCCGCTCCTTTCATCAGGCAACCACCATTGTCGTATAATCTACTCTCCTGCTGCCTGTGAACGGCAAATCCGGCAGCCGGATACGAAATTCTCCGGCGAATTCTTAGCATGGCGATGCAGAATTTCATTAAAAACTCGAGGAATGGTAAAAACATGATGAAATCGTTCCTTTCTTTGTGGTTAATGGTTTTCTCGAGTGTCAATGATAAGCTTGCAATTTTCGAGGGACTGAGTAGTAAATAGTAGGGACAAAAATCAAAATAGTCCAACAGAAAAAAACGGTGTACGGTTCATACGACTACGATGATCGAATTCAGTCGTATGAGCAGGTGGGGGATTTCATGGATCGGAATTGTTGTTCACGAACGTCGCAACCGAACGTCGTCGTTGGTGGCGTCACTTTCCCAGCGTTTCAAAATCAAATGTGAGTATGAGTTCAGCGATTGAATGATTAAGTTGTATAATATTCCTTCGAGAAAATAAGCGATGATTGCGCGCTGGCACGGAGGCGAGACTTTCCGATTATGCCTAACAGCTACTGCTAGCGGTATTTCTCCAAAAAACTGAAGTTTAGTAAATCAGAAACAGATAAAAAAGAAAATGCAGAAGCGGATGGATATTTTGTTCCGTTATTGAAAGTGGAGGGATTAATATGCAGAATGTGATTTTGATAGTCATCAATGGCGATAGAGTGGATGATCATAAATGAAAGTCTTTTTTTAAATTTATGGTTGTTCTTTTTATTTATTTTTAATTCTAAACACGTGTACATTCTTTCTATATGTTACCGTAGTCACCAACATTGATTAGTGTGCGTGTGTTTGTTCTGTTACTTTTTTTTTCAAAGATGTCCCTATAAGAGTGGTACCCGCAGCCACTCTTTGATGATGGACCATTGTATCGCATTTGCACGAGGACTCAGGAAAACTGCGGAAAACCTGGTCGATACAGTTCATCTTACTTTCCTCAACCCTATGCACGGAGAACAGGCCATTGGCAGTGACGTTCATTACTCCGAATTAGCAATCCTGAACCATTGATATGACTTAGGCTGATTCTTGTCCAACGCATATTTCACGCAGTCACCGGTCGATCTATAAACACAGTATTTATACATGTAGAAAAAGTGCAGTTTCATAAATGGCCGAAGGCCCTTTGGGTCTACCTGACTCATTGACTCTCGCTCTCGTTCTCGTTAGAAAAATATAAAAAAATCCGCCGGGTTATAAACTTACGCCGAGAAACGTTCGCATCTGCCTATAGGATAGTTGTTTTCAAAGCAGGTTCCAACACGCGCGAGGGAAGCGTCAACTTTTGCATCAACGTCCTTCTTCGATTTTCGCAGACAGTTCCAAATTTTATCGTGGCAGTGACAGTCGACCCTTATCAATCAGATCAAAAAAATTCAATGAGTGTTTATACTCCCAAAGATTGTAGCACAGACGCTCTCGAACTTTGCAGATCTATCATCGTCTACACAATTCTCCCCTCGACCTTACCCCTACGGGAGTTCACGAAAGTCGTAAGAAAGATAAAGCTATCGACTTGCGACGAAAATACTATTCTGCAAAATAGTTCAAATTCCGTTGACGAAAGAAATATGTCTGGCACTATCGAGTCAAATCATAACGGACTTATTATTCACAGTACGATTCTCAATGACAGAAGCGAAACTCCAAAGCAAAATACTATGAATATTATTCAAAAATTAATAATAATTGTAAATATTTGAATATGTATTGTAGCATACATAATTATGAATAATAACAATAGTTATATTTATAATGAAGAAAAGTTTCCGAGTTTCTTAGTTTTGTCGTCGAATGTGCTGTTGACATTTGTCTATGTTCCGTAAAAATGATCTTTAAAAAAGAAAAAAGAATAGTCATCAGACCTGATATTGAGGCCAGTGTTGGTGAGATTGTATTTGGTTTCCCCGGGGTTGATAAATCCGTCGCACTTGCCGTGAGTTCGACAACAGCTATCCCACACGCCGCGGTCGCCAGCCTGTGTGGAGATGCTGTCGGATTTGCACCATTCCGCTTCTACGTCCACAGTGGACACACTCTCCGTGTCACGTTTCTGCAGAACGCGTGTAGCTATTCGGGCTAAAGTACACAGAGAAATTATTTTTTGTTTCAAACGAAAACTTAATCGAACAAAATTCACCGCGTTTTTCATCTTTCGTTTTTCTCCAAGTTATTTTTCGTTTTTAAAATCTGGTTTTGAAAATTCGATCCTTGATTATCTTACTTGCTAGCTGGATATAGTCTGCCGCCGTCATGTTTTTATGTACACCATGCCAAATAATTTTTTTCACCGCTCGACCCGTTTCGGATGACCAGGCCATGGTCACACACAACAATAGCATCAGCACAGAAAGCTTCATTCTTGTTGTCTTATTGAGAATCAGAAAAAAATTGACGTTGAAATTTTTTATTCGAATATCACGAATAAGAAAAGACGAATCTATTTTATAGCTCTTGCACACTAAGTGAGAATCGCGGACTGTGTGGTATACCGTTCAATGCGTTTCTTTTTATTTATATGCGCGGATATATCGGTGAGCATCATCTGGAGCACGTAGTACGTGCAATTGCAATCCCTGCGTTGGATAACGTCGCCATTATTCGGCTAATATCAAAAGTGTTATTCAACGAAGCACGCACTCTAAATCCGCCGTGTAACCGATAGTGACACCGATGTAATATTGCTTTTCGTTATCACTACGCAGATTATTCGACTTTGTGCTTCGTTCGCGGTGCGCGTGCGATTTTCGGAACCCTACGGCCGACTTATGCAGATGCATTTGCGTTTGGTGTATCGCGGTCCAACGCTGCGGGAGATAATTTTTCGAGGCTGTGCCCTATCTTGGAGGTGCCAGAAACGTGTTCGATTTTTGTTAGGAAGACGGAGAAAAGGGGGCCAGCGGAGATTAAGTTGTCGACAGCTCGATTGATGCTCCTTGCATTGTTGAATGCAGGTACGCTGCATT
This sequence comes from Sussaba pulchella, assembly GCA_963971145.1. Taxonomy (NCBI): domain Eukaryota; kingdom Metazoa; phylum Arthropoda; class Insecta; order Hymenoptera; family Ichneumonidae; genus Sussaba; species Sussaba pulchella. The sequence continues at coordinate 13,037,501 of OZ020171.1, read as the reverse complement.
CGTAACCAACACGCGTCTCTGATGTCCATGCTTCCTTCTTCTTTCGAGCTCTCATGAATCTGGGAGCTGTCAGCGTTCTTTTTTTCGCAAGGACAGCGAATACGAAAACCCGAGACGATATTGACACACAAATTCTCAGCTGGTCACAACAAAAATTTCATTTAAAACCTTGAGGAATAAATAAGTAGTTGAATAAATAAATCAATCGATCGTGAAAGTAATAATAAAAAAATATTCATTGTTGATACCAAGTTTTGTGGGAGATTTTAATGAGACATATGTCTATTATCTTTTCAACATTTTCGGAGCTCAAAGAATCACCGACTTGAAACTATGGAAGAAACCGGAAAACCGGGTAAGTAATTTCATTTTATTTTGAAAAAGCGTAGCACGAAATGCACATTTTTAGTATAAAATCCGACCTGATTTCTAACATTTTTCAAGGATCGTTAAATTTCAATTACTTTTTCAGCATTATTCAAAGAATTCAAATAAATTTCCAGATATACGTCTGAAAAAAATATATTCGAAAATCCAATTGCATTATTCGTCGAGACGAAATGCAAGGGCTTTAATAACGAGATTGAATTCACAGCGAATCGTGACATCATTCGCGCCAGTGGCTGATGGAATGTGCAGCGTTTGCTTCGGAGTCGGTGGATTCGAAGAGGCGCAACATGCGTGTAGCTCCGAGAAAGAAAAAACATACGAGAAAGACTGACAAAGAATATCGTTTAGCCGGCGCCGTCGAGTTTCGTCGCTATCGTCGCAGCGAGCGGATTCCAAAGTCAAACGGCACAAAGCCGTAAGACGTTTATTTCGCAAGATCCCACTATTTCCCAACGGCTCCGCTTCCCAAGCATGTCAGCCCCAACGATTTAGCAAATATTATTCTTTCGAATAAATGCAACGCGATTCGTGCAAAGTCGATTTTCCATCCGATTGGCGAAAAAACCCATCGATACTCTCGCTGCTGCCACCATTACACAAACGCACGTATATAATTTACTATAATCCTTCAAAGAAAAAAATAAAAGATATTCTCGGAGCCAGGTATTAGCCCGACAATTTTTTTTCATTTCTCGATTCTCAACGTCGTTAAATCGCTGTAATTCACGTCACGTGTTAAGCGAAAAGCCAAGTTGAGCGACAATTCTGGTTTCCACGTACGTACCGGTTGAACAATCAACTTTGATAGCGAACACGAGGGTGGTTGGCACCAGTGAGGGAAGAGAACGCGAAGAGGGATATTGCAGTGCTATGGTGTTGCATCGACGGTATTTCGTTGGTAGCCGAGAGGCGGAGCAACCGCAGAGAGTGCACAGGGTGCTCGCATACATCGAGGGCTAAAGTCGTTAAGCATTGTCCTGTAATCTACGATGGAGGTTGGGGAGAGGGGGGGAGGGTTGAGAGGACCGCCGAGGGAAGCTGGACAACCAGCCGCGTGGTCCACACCGAGCGACGTGCGCTGTATCTCGATGGCCGGTGCTGCTCTGCAGCGGCGATTCAACGCGAGGCAGTAAATGGAAGAGAGTGAGAGAGCAAGGGAGAGAGAAAGAGAGAGAGAAAGAAATGGATGAAGGTATCTCGGCTGCTAGTGCTGCACATCTCTCGCTCGTTCAGCCAGCATAAGGCCGGCTTTCGATAGCATTTCCCTCGAAAAAGCGTTGCGGGTAAGCTTGTCGCTTTTGGCTCGTCGTGGAATCAAGCGTCGCGACGGAAGTTCCAGCAGCGAACGAAGGTCTGGCGAGTGAGCGAGTCGGCTGCCGCGCTATCGCGCTCTCGTCGATAAATTTGAACCGAAGCGACGAAACTGCTGGTGGCCCTCCTCTCCGGCCTCTCTTTATCCGACCTCGGAAAGCTCCGCACTCGTACACGCCCGCCGGTATTCCGAAAGTAACCAGAAGCCGCGCTCCCGATCGATTATCACTGCCCCTCCCCCCCTACCCTGCCTGTCCTTCGCCTCCTCTGGCCCCCGCCTACACAGCTCCTACACGGCGTACAGTATGTGCCTCAGAGCTATTTCATTTTGGAGCGTTATCGTCGAGATATTCCTCTGGATTATCGCTGATGCTTGATACCGTGAATCGAGAAAGTTTCGCATCGAGGGAATGTGATAAATCCGCTGTAATCTTGCGGCGGACAAGAATATTTGGCCGAACGGTATTCCCTAATAACAAGAAAAGTGTATGAATAAATTGCGAACAAAAATAAATATATGAGAAATAATAACGTATATAATTTAATTCTTCGGATATAATACGATCGATGGCGTTGTTCTCGGGCAATTCCGAAGATTAGGAACGAAAAGTGCACTTTTTTAATTAATAAATACATCGATTCAAAAAATGACTGTATATATAAAAAATATTGGGATCAAAATTTCTAAAGTTTCTTATCTTCGATCGAAAAAAGTGAGAAAATTTCTCATAAAAAACATTGATATCAACGCGTGCGGAATTTCTGTAGGTAGACAATCGATAGTCGGCGCATACATATATATATACGTGCTAGCAAGTTCGACATCACATGGGTACATAATAGGTATCTAGAAGATTTTATATAAGCCGTTGTGTACGGCTGACACGGCCTTGTCGTCGCCGTCGTCGTCGGTGCCGTACCTACTTCGACGGCGTCAGCCGCCGCCACATGTCGAGTGCAGAGCCCTAAGCCCGGGGAGTACCTGTAGGCGAGAGTGTTGGGTATAGCACAGAAATTCATCGTGAAACCGGGTTACACTACTTTCTTTCTCACTCGATGCCCCCCCCCCCCCCCCCGGCCCTCTTCCGCGTCATGTCCTACATGGTTGTACGAGGGGGGAAACGGAGGGACGAAGGACGGAAGTGAGCTGAGGGAGGGAAAAAGGGCGACACAGGATAGAATCGCACTTTGAGCGACGTTATTTCTACGTGCTACAAGTACAAGCAACCTCAGAGGTATATACATCGTCTACGGCAAACTATAGGCCATCGGTAGAATAGGTGAAGGGAGGGAAAGAGGACGAAACTCGAAGCGTGAAATATTAAACCTCCGGATTACCGGGAGGCCTGACGCTCTCGGAAGCCTCTCTCCGGAGTTTCGACGCGATTTGACGAGCACTCGGTTTGCCTCTGGTGCTACGTGTTAGTCGTGATACTCGTACCGGTGGATGCTGCGGGTTACTGCTGCCGCTGACGCTCTTACTGCCAGTATACTCTCGAGGCACCTGCCAGGGCTCTCATTTGCCCCGGGAGATCGCCGGAATTCTGCTGCGACTGCTGCTACTGCTGATCCCATCGCCGGATGCAGTGACAGCCTCGAGAACACTGAGAGCCAACGAATGTTCGCCCAGCATCCATCGTCCAATGGGAAAAAAAAGAACAAAAATAGACTTTTCGTACTAGCTTCATTGGCAAAAAGTTTCTTCGACGGAAAACGAGAAAACCCGTGAAACACATTACAACCGAGGGAAAGGTAAATCGAAATACGCTTGGGATTGTCGTTGATGCAGGAGTGTGCCGGACGTGGCTTTCGGGTTTCCATATGAACGACATTTTTGATAAAAAATTGTGAAACGTTTTTATTTAAGCTGAAACAAGCGATGTTCGGATTAAAATGCCCTAAATTGAATCTTTGAAACACCTCCCGTCATCCCGATATGCGATAGCTTGGCAAAGTGAGATTTTCCGTTGCATTTGTCAGGATTTGAATATTGGATGTTGCGTAATAACCAATCTTTGGACAATATAGCTTGCGTCGATGGAGCCGTCCTCATTTATTGCGAATAATCGATACAAAACAGTTTTTCATATGTATCTACATATTTTGGAGTGGTATTATGACCGTCCGACTGAAATTGCTTCTCGAAGAGTTGTCAATTATGTACACAACCGAGCGCGCTGGCCAACCGAGAGAAAGACGTTTTATTTTCTTCGGATGATATTGAAGAAGAACGCGAATCGATCGGAAGTTAAGAAACGATCAAACTTCCTTCGGTTCTATAAAGTTAAGTCGCCGTTTGCACAAATAGACGTGCAAACGATGGTGAATTAAAATTCAGTTTTCCACACGAAATTGTTTCCTACGATTATTTCATTATTCAAAACAATAGTAAAATTATTCGTGGGTTGATTCAAACTCACGATTGTGTTGCAATACGACGATTCTTTTTCAGCCATTAATATTCGTGGTGTCAATTCTTTCGGCAAAAATTAGTTTTGCCAAAATCTGTGTCAGCCTCTCGTTTTGTCTGATATCGGTGAATCCTATTCTCATCGGGCAGATGCATTTTCATTATCGGTAATACCGGGATTATTGGATTGACAGAAACGTCGCACATCCAATTTACCGTCTATCACTGTATTCGTTCGTATGCACATAAATCTATAAATAAATGAGATTCCCATTTTTCCGGATAATTATTCGAAACAGCTTTTCCATCGCAAGCGTTATTAAAAATGAAATGAAGACCGATCGATCGTAAATACGACCGGCGAAACTCGTCCATAATTTAACTGCAGGATTACCTCTCAGAGGATTTACTGAAATCTCCGTAAATCTGGCTTATCAACCAGTTTGCCAAATACGATTTTTTGCAACTTTTCTAGCATACATTTCCATCGACTTTTAAATCCGACATTACCACAAAAAAAAATCCAACATTAATCCGCGGTGAAATTTATTTTTAACTGAGAGCCTGAATATAATTTATTTCTTTCAAAATTTACCTCATTATTGATAAAATATTTTCAACATCATGTAAGTCCGTTAAATTTTCGAATATCCGGCCGAATGTTCAATGTGCGGTTCGTATCGTTGCGTCCGAAGATCCCGGAACAGACACGTCCATGGGGTCTCGTTATATCCGAGCCGTTGGCGTAATCGAGAATGCGAGACTCGTGCCGCAGCGTTCATTCTCATCTCCGGCACGCGTGCGCCAGGCACTGGCGTAGAGCCCGATATACGTACTCACGAGAGTAGCTTCTAACCAGAACTCCGGGTCTAGGCATAGCGTTATTTATAGATATAGAACGAATACGCGTAACTCGTTGTACAAACATACGTACGCAAGCTCACAGAACACTCACTCGTATCACTGGTATCCATCCAATTTACGCGTTGTGCCGTAGGTCGGGGGGCCCGACGGCGGTATTGCGTCACAGGAAGCAGTAAAAACGAAACCAAGGCAGGTGGGGGGGAAGAAAGACACCGGGAGGGGTCAATGTGTAACTCGAATACGCGTAAAATTACAGCTACGAAAGGGAGAGAGAGAGAGAGAGCGAGAGAGAGAGGCAGCGATAGATAAATTCAAGAGACGTCCCAGCGGAATGGCGAATACCAAAGTAGATCAGGTGAGTGAAGATCAGACTTGGAATTCGAGCTGCCGCAACCAAAGGTTGCAACCCCGTCGTGACATTCGCATTTTCCTGCATACTCGGGTAAAAACCTTTTTGCCTTTTCGTTCACCGTTTCTCTCGAACATAGCCTTTCCACGGAAATCGAGAACACGAGAACGCGAAAGACCCAAGAAGATAGAAAGCAGAAATACCCGACGCGTTCGCATACTTCTCGCAAGCGTTCAATCCAATTTCACGAATACCTACTACAGTTTAGTTCAGCGATGGGGCGGGGGATCTTTGTGTCGGATAAACTATGCAAGGGCACGAGTACCCGGTAGGGACGGCGACGTTCTAGAAAGTAGTGGAAAGAGCCAGGAAAAGAGAAGAAAAAAATAGACGAAAAAGAACAAAAAAAAGAATGAAGCGAAGGAGAGTAGACAGGCCGGTAGATATAGGCTGCGCTGAGAGTAGACGTAAGTTAGAGCGTCGTTCGATTTATCGGCGCAGGCGAACCAGCTACGATCGCGAGTACTCGAGAGTTTCGCGTTTGTGACCGAGCACCTCTGCTTACACACTTTATCGCTTCTTCTTTCTGTCCTTTCCATTCTTTTCCATTCCAGTCCCGACTACTTTCGGCCCCTCTCTCCTATTCATTCTTTTTTCTTTCGTCTCAGTTTTTTTTTTTCGCGGAATAGCATATAGACCGGAAGCTCCATGCCCAAAGGTACATAGCAGTCGATGGTTCGGGTTTACCGAGAGCGAGGAGTATGCAGAGCCGTGGACGAACGTAGAACTGAGCGAAATGGCGGAGGATCTAGGGTTCCCGGGTGGAGGTTGGCCCACACCCTTCGACCCCGAGGAGGGAGAGTTCCAGAGTCGAGGTGGTAATCCTTGCCGGTGGATCGAACGAGCCTCTCTCTCTCTCTCTCTCTTGCTTCTTTTCGTCCTCGTTTCTCCTCCATCTCCCGCCCGGCTCATCGTCTGGCTGCGGACTATCGAGAAACCTGAGAAAAGGCAAAAGCAAAAGGGATGGAAGAAAAAAAAAGGTAGAAAGCTTTGCTCTCTCGTTTTCACCGTGAAAATCGCATGTTATATACCGCCCAAAGGGTAGAGAAAAAGCTTTGCTCGGTGAACTGAAAACGTTCTATCGGCGTATAGAATTTCGAATGGGAAAAAAGGGGTTGGATAATACGAAGAGATTCCTGTGTGTGTCAAAGAATCTCAGGAATTCGCAATGATATCGAAATAATTCGAATTTTATTCTCGCGTTAGTCTCGACGCGAAAGCACGAGCAAACACATCGTGGATTTGCTTCATTTTTCGTTGGTGTGCGGTTTTACCTCTCGTACAAGATGTACGAGGCGGTGACGCAAAAGGTTCTCCAACCCCCTCGAATCTCGAGTACGGTTCGCGAGAGGTGTGCATTCGGGCGATGTTTCACCCGTGGCTGCGGTTGTTGTCCGTGCCCGGAAACACGAAGGAACCCCGCGAGCGAGTACTCGAGAATGTTTGCTCGAGAAAATGTATAGCAGCCCAACCCATTGTCGAGAAATGAGGATTAATGTGAACGATGCTCGTCCGTGGAAGAATAAGACGTTTGTAATGGTAGCCCGCATGAGAGTCTGTAATAATCCTCGACCGCGGACTTCCGGCTCGATTTTCACACAATTTTTCATCATTAAAATTACTTCTGAAAAAATCATTTTCAACGCTAAGATGTGAGAATGAATATTTTTTGTTTTATTTCATTTTCAAATCCGGTCTCGTGCGACAAACAATCGATGTAAAAGATTTTCGTTGGATAAATCTGTGAAATGACTTCGAAGAAAAATAGATTTCTTTTCCGTTCTGGGACTTCGCGTCGGTAATTGGTTCGTAGATGCCCGTAGCTTTTGACTCAACCAACGTGGGAATCCGAGAATGAATAGAACATCTCGAAGCTTCCATTGAGTGGTAGATTTCTCAGGAGAGCATTTAACAAGCTCAATTCCGAGATCAATTAATTTTAAATTGTCAGAAAGCAATTTTTATCGTTCAACAATTTTTCTTATTTGACATAAAAATACAAGAATATTAGGGACACATGGTTTTCGTTCTGTAATAATCCTCGTATTGGGTATGCTCGTCGAGATTCGGACACAAAAAGTGTCGCAAATTGCGAGGACCAACGTAACCCTCCTGTCGACGAGCGCAATCCGCGAGCCAGATTCCAACATCGGTGACCCTCGTCGTGCTAACGCGAGAACCAATGCCAGGGACTCCGGGCACGATGTAACATCCGCCGGGACTCTCGGCCGTCATTTTCTCGATGAACTCCCGAACGAGATCTATCGTCGGGGCTGGATCAGCGTAAGCTGCAGTCGTGCGATTCACAGTTTCATTCGTCGGCTCGAGACACTCGCAGATCCCTCGTAGAACGTTTTCCAGACCGATCGGCTGGTACTCTGCCATGTTCTCGAGTCGTTCGTCCTTTCTCTCTTTCTTTTTCTTTCCTTCGCTTCCACTATCCTCGGACGATTCTTCACAACCGTAATCCAACGGATCTCCGGCTTGGTCCGCGTCTCTCCGACCTTGCTCCGACGAATCCGTGGTCTCCACCTTCGTGACCCGACTCGACTTATCGTCCCCGGTGACTTGGTCCTCGTTGACCCTAGAATCTTCGTGCTGCGTGACCAACAAAAAATGACAATTGTTTTTTTTATTTATTTTTTTTTTTTTTCAAAACATCGATAACACCTTAAACCCCAAGGACCGGAGCGATGGAAGTTTACATCGGAGAAATCGACTGGAGTCGACGTAAAGTTCTCGTGGTCCTGAGATGCGAGACAAGTGGCAGCCTTTAACAAGATCTGTTAACGTTAGAGAGGAAGACACACGGATAGAGAGGAGAGCAAAACTATGGCAACAGCCGCCACTCGTAGTCCTCAGCACTGTTTCCTTTCCCTCGCTAACTGTGCCATCGTGCTTGCAAGTACCTGCTTTCGTCAGTTCGACTTCGTGGCTTCTACATCCACCGCACTTGTCTCACAACATCGCCGCTCTGGTTTTCGCACAGACACGACCACGCGCGGTCCGAGTACGTACCAACATCAGGACTTCATCTCTTAAGGCTCAACAGCGGACATTCGAATTTCGACGGAGAAACGATTTCGCACAGCCGAGATTATAAACTACAAAGGTCAGTCGATTTTCGTGGTGACTGCAAAGCTTTCTCGGAAAACGACGGCCATTTCCTATACGAATGATGGAAATCGTTTCTTTCGATTTTCAGATGGTCCGACCGGTGGTTTTGACGTACTCGACGAGAATTAACGAGGTTCGATAACTAATAAAGAGATTCCGGGAAACGCGAGAGGGAATAAATCGATGATATAAATCGATTTCGTTGACTCGCCGGAATCGTTCGGACACGACCAAACAAACGTAAACGACGACGTTATATACACTTGATATCCGCCATAAAAATTTTACGATTGTACCAGCTTCGCGATGATTGAACGCAGCAGTTTGACATTTTCACGACGTTCAGCGCGATATCGTTTCAATTTTTCGAAACGATATTCGTAACGTTGTGAAATTGAAAATTGTTTTCCACGATTTTCCGAGTGTATTTGCAATTGAGGAAAGTCGATGGGTAGAGTCGTGTGAATTAATTTTCGCCCGCGCTATAGGAAAATATAAAGCAATAGTGATATTAAATTTTTTGTTTCAATTTCAAACATCGGAACAAAAAAAAAAGAAAATTCCTGATCGTCGTGTGAAAGGCGGAACTTTTACATCGTTTCGTTCAACGACAAGTCCCGAGAGTCACGTCCTTCAAGTCAAGTCTGGATAAAAAAAAAAAAGAAAAAGAAAAGGTAAAAATAAAATATGAAAAACTTAGTTACCTCAAAACTGTCTCGCGAAATTTCTACGTGAAATCTTTCGTTCTTATTTATATTCTTTTTTCGTAAGTCGGGTGACGCGTCACGATATTTCTTGCTCGTATTTTCGTCGACATCCGAGAGTTCGACATTACCATTCTGAGGTGTTATCGAGCCGACGACGGTAACCGTTGGAACGGCACTTGGCGAAGCTTTTTTCGCGTCTCCGACACTCGAAACTTCTTCGGGAAGTTCGTGAGAACGCGTTGCTAATATTTTATCAGTTTTCCGATGGTGCGAGCCGGGAGTGTCGGGAGAAGAGGCTTTAACGGGTTCGGAAGGGCCGACGTGACTTTTGTCGAGCGACGGAGACGACGAAGACGAGGAAGACGATGAAGACGACGACGAAGAGCCAGCAGCTGTAGCTGCAGCAACAGCAACAGCAGAAGCAGGCGAATCGAGCAGTCTCAGTGGCTGTGGCACTGCAGTTGCCTCGCCGTCCGACGGATTCACCTTCTCCGTGCTCGAGTGCATCTCGACGTCGCGACGCCGACGTCGTCGTACCTCTTGAACCTTCGTAACCTCGGCTGTGGCAGTGCCACCACCGAGTTCCTCGACAGTTCCCTCCGGGAGTTCTCGTTCCAACCGTTTCTTCTTATCGTCGTGAGTACACTTCTCCCTCGGCATTCCCAACTCGAGCTTCGGTATTCCCGTCGGCTCGGTTTCGCAGTTGGATTCCGTTGCAGCAAATCCGTTTCTAGACGAATCATTCGGACGACGAGCTGCCGGCTTTCCGGCTTCCACGTTCTTCGAATCGGTCGTTTCGTTCGTCCGACAGCTCATTCCCGGTCTATCACGATGAGATAATGCCTCATCGTCTTCCACGCACCTCGTCTGCTTTGGATAAATGTGGAGACTGTGTTAAGAGTTTTTTAAAAATGAGAACGCATATGGCAGAGAAAATGTTGGGGCTAGACATAATTGAATGACAATTCGTTGAAGATGCAGCGACTTTTTTTTTTCGTACTTACTCGAGTCTATATTATTATTGTTATTTTTATTTCGAAGGAATTTTTTTGTTGCTGGTAAAACTGATTTTTGAAATAATGTTTTTTTCGAGCATTGATGAGGTGAACTTGTACACCCGATAAAGCTTCCGCAAAGAAATATCTGATCGAAAAATGATAGTTTTCTAGAATGAAAAATAAATTTGATCCCCATAATTCCATGCAAGGAGAAAAATATTTCTCAGAGATTTGAGATAACCATCCGGAGGACGATATTTCATATCCGTGAAATTCGATAAAATTCTGCGAACAAAAAATAGATTCCTTAGACTCAACAGTCATTTCAATAATTCAGTTGTAGTGAGTATACCTCGAAGTGGCAGCGAGGTGCTTCGGTATCCGTGTCGTCCGTCGAGGCATCGTTGGTCCCTTCTCGAATTCGCATATCCTTGGAAGAAGCATCGCCAGAGCAATTGGAATCGTCATCATCATCGACACAACAGGCGGACGATGTTTCGTGCGACGACGTTTCAATCGATCGACTGGCCGAGCAATCGAGATCAGCCAGATATTCGTAGAGCTTCATGAATATCTTGACTGGTATCATCCCAGAACCACCGTCGGGCTCGTGGGTCAGCAACTCGCACACGTAAATCATCGTCTCGAGGAGATTCTGCTTCGCGTTCGATGTCAAAACCCAACGACGGATACGATTGAATTAAAATTGATCCGATGACAAAAAAGAAAAAAAAACTCGTGCGAAGCACCGAGAGTATCGACAGCTCGCAATTTGGTTGGAGATTCGAATTGATCGTCACGTTCAATCGGCTCGAACGAAGCTCGAACGAAGCTCGAACAAGTGCCCGCAATTCGTAACGATCGTAAGCTCTGACATTATTCACGTCGCACATTCCTCCTGCGATTCTCCGAGTTAAATTCGATCGCGACCGCAAAACGAATATTGACAGTAACCTCACGATTAATATTGCAATGAACGATATTGTTTGAAATTGATCATAAAAGATTCACAATGATCCAATAAATCATTGAAATGTAAATCGGTAAATCTGTTGTTATTATTTCGATTATTTTTCTCTTCAGACCCTTCGTGCCACGTTTAATTAACGTAGAAAATGCAGCGAGAGTTCATTTACCACCGAGTCCGGTAATTCATATTGAATAAAAATATATATTGAATAGAAGTAAAAGATCAACAAAAAAATCATAAAACGAAATTCCTCACAAAAATTTGTTTCCCACCGAGAAACACTTTTCTATCTACGAATGAGCGGTTGATATTTTACAATGGGTTTTGGTATTCAATATGAATCATAATTCATGATTACTCAGTAACAAAAGTATTTCAAATACATTTTTATTGAATTCATGCCCCAACCCTGATAGCATTGTGCTATCGCTGGGAATGACAATGAGGATGTTAAACACAGAATCACATTCGAAAAGCGCGAGTATGCTGTTTTTGGTGGTTCGACAGTTGATACCATTTTTTTTTTGGACTACATCGTATATATTACGATGGGAATAAGGTCGACGACAGGTTAAGGGTATGCATCGTCCGAGCAAAGTACGAGCTGCGAAGCCAAGCCAAGTTACGGGGGAGAGGCTTACGTTACCCAGGAGACCGCAAGCTATCGCAAGAAAACGATAAAAGTCGCAGTCCACGGAATGTTCGGGGGACCCTCGGAGCAGCCGACCGGTCATCAGGATTCGGTAAAGGCACGAGTCCGACAGGCCAGCATCTCGCCAACGTCTCAGAAGGGATTCCACAGTCACGCGCATCGACGTCGACGTTCTTTCCGTAAGACCTACTCGTTTCTCGCGATCCCCATCGTAACCGTACTGATTGAGCAGACTCTTCAGCAAACGCGGAGTTATGCCCGAGGGATGGATGTGAGGGGGATACTCCAGACGTGTCTGCAAATAAATTTCATTCCCCTCTGATAATAACACACGGGCTGACTCGACGCTTTCGACCGAATACGTGCGGGGAACCGATTTTCCGACCGATCTTTCATTTTTACCAACTAATCAAACAAAGAATAATATCTTACGTTTTCATTTATTTATTTTTTATAATATTTTATTCATTATTACGTATTTTTCAAATTTATTCAATCCACGATTATTCATTTTTTTTTCTAAAAAGTAAGGATTTTATTCACAGACTTTTAGGCGGGTTATTTCTCTGAGAACTTCTCTCGGGAAAAGACAAAAAAAAAGCCCGGTTCGAATTAAGAACGAAAAAGTCGAAAAAGAAGAGAAGTATTTCGATCAACGCACTTTGACTGGAGGAAGTTCGCCGTCGGCGAGAGCTCGGAAATAAGCTGAGGTCCACCGTAGCAAATCGTATGGCTGTGTACGTATAGCTGCTTTTGCATAAGACTTGAGTACGTTGGGTAACGTCACGGGAATGTTTATCTGTTCGGCGCAATACATGTGTTCGTTTCGTTGGTGATCGCTCCGGGCGACAGGCATTTTTGGGATGCTCCGTGGTCGTCCGCGCTGTGTACACGTACGGTCGAGTGAAGACCGGATCTCCCGTAGATACACACACACGTATACGGATTAAATATGTATAAATATGTGTATATGTGTTTGCTGGCCTCAAAGATCGTGCCGAGCAGCCCAACGTCGCCCGTCCGTTCCGGAAGTAGAGAGCTTTGGCAGCGATGCCGAGACGGGAGGGGGTGGGGGGTGGACAAATGTAACGCGAGAAGGACAACGCCCGACCTCAGAGTGATAACGTGAAACTCGAGACAACCCCGCGTTTACTTGCTTCTAAACCACGGTTCCACCGTGACACAAACGTACCGGCCACGATATGTCACTACTCCCTTGCCTCAACTAAAACACACTCACGCTGTCGTACTTCGATCTCGAATAACTTTCCGTGACGCTCCGGAGTAACTACGAAACGGAAAACTCGACGGTCGAGTAATGTCACTCGCGACAATAATGACGATATCAGCGAATTCATCGGAAATACTTTTCGAACAGTTTGCTTCACGTTGGTTATTTCCGTGTCATCATCGAAATATCGAAATTTCGTGGTTGTTCGTGAAGTATGCGCATCGTTGCGGATAGTTTCAGTCTGTTGATGCAACGCCACCTGTGTCTCGGGGTTATATCGAAATATCGTGGAGGATCGACTGTCAAACCAAATTTTATCAGATCGTGAAGTGACCGTTGATTATGCACTACGTAATTGTAATTTTGTTTAAAAAAGAAAAGAAGGGAATAATGGTATTGAGAATTCGATCGGAAATGCATAGCAAAACATTCTTTTCAATTCAACGTTGAGAAAAAAAACCAATTGATTTCATTGTCCCGGAACAAAAGACTCATTAATTATAAATTAATCTCGACCGATCATTGAAACCGAAATGTATTTAAAATGAATCGTGATTTGTGAAATTTTTCGACCCTGGGAATCATGATTGAATGTCAGAATTGCAATGACACGAGCCTCGTCATTCCCGCTGAACGGACTCCACCCGAAGCTCCGAAATATTTGAAAATTACATTTCCATCTCGAAACGTGGTAGAGCCACGGGGCCTCGTGGAAAAGCACAATATATCGATAGTTGCACGTACATACATATATATGTAGCGAGTTCATAAATACATGACCTCGTGACGGAGACGGCTGACTAGCATAACCCAGTCACAATAATAGAATAAATTTGTATGAGACGAATCGTCGAAGACATCCGGAAGAATGAATATCCCATTCGTCTGTATAATTTCCAACACAATACAATAAAACCAACCAAACGACAATAGCCATTATACATAAAACCGTACCGAGTGGTCTTCAGCATTTGCCTCGACAAACACCGCGCATTGTCAACTTCATCCGGAGCTCCTCGTGTTTCCCTCGACCGGTGATTCTTGTGTTTGATAAGTCGAAGGAGGATCGTCGGCATCGATAAAGGAAGAAAAAGGAGAAAAAAAAAAGAAACCAAGACGACGCCGCGTAGCACACCCCCACGTGCTGACCTAATTTCGAGTTAGCGTGGCGCACACACGAGGCACTACGCGTGCGGGGGCGCCTCTGGCGCACGAACGTGAAACACGAGGAAAAGCGCAGAACCTCCCACAGTCCCGACGGACTATCGTGAAGCGAGCCCCAGCTAGTGGTTGCTGCAGCTACGCACACGTATATATATAACAGCCCTTTTTCTAGGCTCGCTCGCGCTCGTGCGTGAGTCATCGCACGCCGCTAACATTATTATTATCGTAATTCACGTTCACGTACATGCACTTCGTCAATGTAACGTATATAAACCGTCTCGCTTGTGCAGCGCGGTATGTTGCGTATGGATGCAGCGTCACGACGACCGTGTAGGCATAACCCGTAAGTACGTATTAAGCCGCGAGAGAGGGGCGTCGTACGTTTCCTGCACACTTTGTTCGGGAACCGCGCGAGTCGAGCCGTACATACGAAACGACTTGAACGACTTGTCGGAAACTCTCAGCGCCCCCTGCGAGAGATGCAAATTTTCCGAGCGATACACACGCAGCCAGCAGCAGCAGCATCAACAGCAGCGGAAGTGGCAGCGGGAGCACGGCTCGTTTCGCGACCTCTTGATTACAGCCACGGAGGAGAATGGGGAAAACTGGCGTGCAAGTGTTAAAATGTTAATTAATGAGCGGCAATAATACAATTGTAAGCTCCTTTGATACTTACTCGGGTGAATCTTAACAACGTCGCTTGATGATGACGCGCTCCGGGTATTGCTGTAATTACGATGGAAATCGTTGGTTTCCGACGTGCAATCTTGAATACGCGTGCAACCGATTTATGTAATATATTTGATTTTCGGGTCTCATCTCGTTTTTTCAAAATTTTAGGTTTTATTGTGAAATCGTTCGTTGGGGTTTTATAGACCCGGATTCGGGCAACACCTATTCGATGTCATGACGTGTCATAATAGTTGAACAATAATTGTATTAATCTTTACATGTATTCTCCGACAAATAATAATCTTCATGATAATGATAGGAATAATAAACGATAACGATACGATCGTTCAAACGGCTAAGGAAGCCTCGAAAAAATGTATTGGAGATTGCACGAATCCTAACACCATGGCTACTCGATGAGAGAAACATCAATATATGTGTAAACATGTATACATGCGTGACACGAATCAGGGAGGGTGCACAGCTCGTGTTACGCGAAACGTTGGCCGCCGGTAGTTCTGGATCTGCGAAGCTTATGGCGGTTGAGCCGTAAGGGATTCGGGTGGGCGACGATATAATCGAGTGAATCGATCCGCGGGCTCGTAGCCAGAGAGCGTATGCACACAGAACTGCGTACCAGCCGTACGAATTCATCCGAGAGCTGCGGATGCACACATACACACACGCCCGCACACGCACATATATGTATATACAATTTGGGCTAGACACGGCCCGCACACACATACAGAATCCCGAAACGGAAGTGGCCCACAGAGATAATATAATGGAAGCGCCAACGCAATCGACGCACCGCCGTGCGGGCTATTAACGACGATTAATTCGGTATGCGCGGGGGCAGGGGGAGGGAAGGACGGACGGTGAATTTCATTGTAGCAACGCGATGGGTATGAGGATGCGGGGAAGGCGTTGATATAGTGGTAAATGAAAATTATTGCGACGAAAAGAAAAAAGAGAATGAGAGAAGCACGATTTCGTCGATAAACATACGCGACAGCCAATGAATCGTCGATCGTCGATCGTGAACGGAATAATCCATGAGCTTTTCCCGGGATCTGGGGAAAATGGGGTTTCGAATCGACGAACCCGTGAGACCGGAGAATTTCCCGATATTCGTGGCAATTCAGCATCGAGAGGTTCTCTCCGACCGATATTCGATTCTATTCGATTCGTCTGTCTTTCTGCTCGTTGTATATCGCAAGTTTTGCGTGTTTGCGGTATATTATAATTATCGTGACGTTGTATATCACGGATGGGAATTGATAATAATAATATTATTATAGATTCTCATTAATAGGTCGTTTGTTTTCACGTCGACTTAAACGGGATTGGGATTGAGACCTTGGGTTGAGCAACGTTGATGCAATTACATCCGATGGACAATGAGATGTTGAGATGTAGTGAGAAAAATTATCGTACGATTGGTAGGAGACTGTGTGAGTGTGTCAGCGGTGCGGCACCACGTCATAAAGGCTCTTTGTTCAACAAAGGGTTCATCATATGCATGGAGATGAGCAGAAAGAGAAAAAAAATTGGCCATTCGTATGAGTAGGTATCGCATCGGAAATTCGATAGATTCTTTTTTACGTAGATAAACGATCGATCTCTCGGACCGCGAGTCAGCACTGCGGAGTTCAGTCATGTACGTCAGAATTTGCGCAGGCATTCAAGCTACCCGAGCTTTTTCTACGGAATAAACTATCCCGGGTTTATTATCGCGCACGATCGGATCGATATTCCCAGGGTTTGATGTTTGAATTATTTTGGTTTTTCGCTTTCCGGGGCAAAAACCGTCCCTATTTTCGTTGAAACGAGACAACGGGCTGAGCAAGTTTGATGAGAGACCTCATGGACGGTCACGTCGAGTCGTCATAGTTGACGGTGAATTATTCAATTAATTTTTTTATCGGTTCCGTGATTCATTTAAATACATGCCTGACAGTAGCCGAACCAAAGATATGTATATACTGGATGTGTGTATATATATTCAATCTGATATTGTTGCCACTTGTGTTTGGATTATCGCGGGATCCCGACATTTTTAGCTGTTCGAGCTTTCAGCGGAAGAGAAGAATAATTCGCCAAACATATACTGCAATAGAAACGGCTCAAAAAGAATATAACATTTTTTTAATAATCAGGCTTAGATATAGGCAATCAATCTCAGATCTGGGCCGGCGTTTCCGATTCGAACCTTGCCTATAATTCATGATGCGATCTCCGATCAATTGCCACAACTTCTGAAATTGATAAAATATAATTTTCCCCATTTTTCCACCGGCAAACGTTGTACCATACGTCGACGACGCAGATATCGCGACGAACCAATAATACCCACGAATTTCCTGCCCGCCCTGGTACACCACCGTCCACCTCCGCTGCCGGCTGCAGTCGAACAATATTGGCGAACGAAAAAAAAAAAAAATGAAAAAAAAAAAAATTCCGCTGCAAACAAGGGCCTGAGAGAATCCATTTTCAAGAGGAAAAAAAAACAACAGAAAACCAATTTCTAATAAAACACTCGAACATGGAATATAGTACTCGGCCTGCCGTCTAGGCCGGGCAAAACTGGCAAATGAATTTCGCGCTCGTTTCCACCCGGGGATATATATAGCGCGGCGTAACGGCCCACATCAACGACGGGAGAAGGGTTGGAATGCGTTTAAAATGAATTTTCCCGTTTATACGTGTGCCCGGGCCAATAGACGGGAAAAAATAAAATGAAGCGAAGAGTAGAGCCGGTAACTGGGGATATGGGAAACGACAATGGAACGAGTTTCGATGTGCGTGGACACATCTAGAGAAATAAATTTGCACCACATATATATGTCGACATCTATATGTGTATGCTTGCAGAGAAAAACGAATTGAATATCGGAGTGAATTTTAATCGGACGAAAGGCGAGAACCGGGATTCTCGTTCCCCGACCGACGGTGTTGAAAAGCTTGCGAAAGCTCTGATGGACTCTGAACATCCCCTCTAACTTTAAACCTCGGCAATGCACGCCAAAGCAAAGTGAAACGAAATCGGGGGCGGGGTCGGTTGGCCGGGGGACGAAATTATTTTTGCAATTTCCTCGGTTCGTTCGTCCGAGCTGAGGAATCTCCGATCCCCGCCATGGAACTCTCTTTCTATTTCACCTCACTCATTCGCTTCCGTTGCCTCGGCTGTCTCCCCCAGGGCCCACGCCGACAAGAATAAGAAATAATAAGAAAAAGAGGCAAACGAAGAAGAAGTAGAAGGCAAGCGCAAAGCCATCTCGGCTCAATCTCGCGGCTATAATGATTCTCGGCCACCGTAAAATTAATCCGAGATTTAATGAAAACCGACGAGAAAGGACCCACGGGGAAGAGAAAGAGAGAGACGGAGGGAGAGAGAGAGACGACAACGAGAGAATGTGAAAACGAAGAAGAACGAAAAGTAAAGGAAAGCAGAGAAGTGGAGGAGATCGAATTTACTTTACTTCACTCGGTATAAACCGAGTTTCCATGGGCTCTATTATCTATACATATATACATAGATAATATGTATGCATAATGTATAATAATGCAACTATGTAGCAGTGAAGAGTTTACATAATGTACCGGGGATCATAATAATATATGCTCTCGCGTGTTTCAGGCGCGAAGAAAAGTCCTCGAGGGTCTGAGGCCGAACGAGAGTAGCGGCTGCACCATCTAGAAACGCGACGAAGGAATAAGTGCCACTCATCCAGCGTACAATCAGCCGCGCCAGACTGGCCCTTCGTCTGGGTACGAGCCGTGAAGAATCCGAGTGTGGCGGAGTTAACTCGGGTTTTCTTTTTTTCTTGCACGTGAAAGAATCTCGTCAAATACAAGAGACATACGAATACTTGGGTGAGATGTGCGGATGAGAAGCGGGCAGAAGCCGGTTTGATAAGTATGCATAGCTGGAAAGCTCGCGGCTTGAAGGACCGCCGGTGCTCGGAGGACGAGATAGTGAAAAAAAGTAAGTGAGAAAATGTTGAAGCAGCCCGCGGCCTGACGAACGAGACGGAATTAAACATTTAAGCACGGAAATGCGGGTCGGGACGAGGAGAGGCTGCATACTGTGTAAAAAAATGAACGGATAATTGAGACTGCCACGTTGGATCTACAGGAATATAATGAAAATGAACGGGAGATATGAAAAAAGACGAGAACGAGGCGTTAAAGTGTGTCTGAAGTGGTTAGCGAGAGAGTCTCGGAGATTTCGCGCCTTTCGTACCATTTTTCTAGCAACTCTTATCAAAGTAATATCTTCCGCTTGAGATGAGAGCCACACGAATTGGTTTAAGCATAAGGTAATTTCGAATATTTACTCAGTCATTCGGTTTTGAGCTTATTACGGTTTGTTTTTAACTCGTCGTTGCAACGGTTATGAGAAATTCGATTCGCGTAATTCTCATATGTTTTTTTTTCGAGAATGATGGGTTGAGGTTATGTGCCACACAGAGATGATTTAATGGAGTTCATACTTTCTACGAGATACGTTGGATACGCGGGAAACAAATTAATTTTGACCGCGTCGGTCAGTCTTTCGTTGGGAGCGTATAATTCGTTGTTGTCCCAAATATGAGCCGTATCGCGGAGAAAGTATGGATCGAACGCGTTATCCCGCTCGAGTATGTCATACCGCGTCGTGTCGCAATTTTTCATTACCTTCGTCTCCTGTGATAAATCAAACGCTCTACCTCCAATCAAATTGAGCGTTGACATAGCACCCCAATTCCGGTCCTGGGTGAGATTTCCTGACCTCAGCATTTTCAGTATTCAAATTGGAAAAATAGCTCGATATATGCATTGAAATCATAAAGCATCATTCTATTTATTACTCCGAATAAAATCTAAATTAATCGGTGCAATATTTTATTCTTTTTTTCTTTTGGAAAGCAACTTTGTTAAGTTCTGTAAATTGCTACGAATAGCAATAGTCCATCGCCTTGAATTAATACCGCTAGGGAATAAAAAGAACGAACTGACAATCCGTTTACAGTTTCCGCCTCGATAAACTCCAAAAGCCAGATGAATAGAAAAAAATAAAAGTCACAGATGGGCAATAATTTCACTTCCACGGAAAGTTGCTATTTCCTTTATAACGATGATGATTATGGTGCTAATAATAATAATAATAATAATAATGATAATAATAAAAATTCCCGGGTTGCAATGCGGATTCCTTTACATTTATTGCCCTCCGATTTGTCGTCTCTCGTCGTCAAAGAGTTTTGCCGTTGAACGCAGGGAAAGAGATAGAGAGGGGGAGACAGAGGAGAGCGATCTCCAAGTTAATTTAAATCTTATCAGACTCGATGGTATATTTATCTCGCCAGTGAACGACGTGAACTCAAAACGATTGTAAGCCGAGCGTTAATTCCAATTCCGTTGAGCACGGCATGTAAAATGCTGTCACCCTTATTCACCGTCGTACATGAAGAGGGGGGAGGGGAAAGCCAAAAAAAGGAGATTGACTCCGACAACCGGTAAATATACCTATATATATATATACACACTAGGGCGGTTCTTATTTGGGTCATTTTTGAAATGTGATTGGAGAGTGGTGTCAATCAATGGCAAAAAAAAATGTTGAGCCTAATTTGAACCTCTTAGTCCAACTCCTTCACCTTCCGAGAAGCAGGTGAAGTTTTCCGTTTAAAATACTCGCAATTTTTCTCCATCCCGGTAATTATATTAGTGGGAGGACTAATTATTCTTGAAAAAATCCAATACTACATGGAATTCACGGGTATAAGCCCTACTTTCAGGTAAAAAATATGACACATGGATCATTTCATGCCACATTTATACGCACCGGTCCCTGACGATCGTCCTGCAATTTATTAGGATAATTCTGAAATAAATAGAATATTTGAGCGTTGCGGGAACCTACATTGATTGTGATCGTTCGGGAAGGTTGAGTTGAATATTTTACTTCAACTTTGTCTCACTTGGCTCAGGTTTTATGCAGATTCATCAATTTTTTATTTAAAAAAGAGTGAAAAAAATAAAAATCACCCATCCATGTGTTATATTTTTTTCCTGAAAGTAGGGTTTATAACCGTGAATTCCATATAGTATTGGATTTTTTCAAGAATAACTAGTCCTTCCACCAATATAATTACCGGGATGGAGAAAAATGTCGTGTCTTTGAAACGGGAAACTTCACCTGCTTCTCGAAAGGTGAAGGAGTTCGACTAAGAGGTTCAAATTAGGCTCAACAAATTTTTTTCTTTTTGCCATTGATTGACACCACTCCCTAATCACATTTAAAAAATAACCCAAATAAGAACCACCCTAATATACACATACTCGGGCCGTTTCATAAAAATAGCCGAGGAACCTGTAAGAGAATAATCGTACGAAATAAACGTTCAATTTCTCGAATAACGGTTAATATTTTATTGATGATTAATACTAACGATAAAAATAGATCCATGCGTCAACCACCCGTACATACATATCTAAATATACGAGAATAATAATATGAGATGCATGCTCGTAGGTTCGAGAAATTTGATGAATCTGGGAAAACTCTATAGCCTCAAAGAAGCAAGGTGAAGTCGCATTGCAAACCCGCGTACTACATGCATGCATCCGCCAAAGGGCGAACAGCAGAGACGTGCTCGGCGACACGACGTCATGAACGTGAGTTATTACATCTCCGAGGTATAAAATCGCCCGGGGAGTGCGAGGACAAGCTAAATAAAAGTTTATACAGCGAGCTGGAATAATCCCAACGAAGAGTGATGTTACAGCATTCGGTGATATGAAATTCCGTGGAATACATCGGGGTATAATAACCACTATGAGTACATATGCGACTGTTAATGCTTCAAGAACAATTCTGCATACCGGAGCAGCTGTGATACCGCTGTTAGCCACTGGAAAATGCCATCGGAAACGTTCCTCGAGGCGCTCCGCGCTTTTACGTACGTTTCCCAACGTGCGTTGCTGAGGGCGCCGAGGCAGATCGTAAAAGCGAAGGTGGGGTGTCGCACGAACACAATCTGATTGGTACAAAATTTGTTTGAGCCTGTACAACTCACGCTGAGAGCTAAAAAAATAAAAAACTAATAAATGTATCGTTGAGTAATAGAAATTTTCGGAAAATACATTAGGAAATTATTCTCGTTCTACGAAAACATCGAATCGCAATGCTTTAAAAGAGTTTGTGGATCGACGAGAAGTTGTGAAAAAGCTTTTCATCATTGCGAAAGCTATCGAAAACCTCTTTATGCTTACTCGAGCATAGTGTTATATGCATATAATATATACACAGCGTGTGCGTTCTCACGGCACGCTAAAGGGGGCGCTGCGGTAACGCGGGACCGGTATAAAGGCAAAAAGTAATATTGCGATTGAAATGGAAATTGTAGTGGCTCGCGATGGCAAAACAAACCACGGCTGTTGGCGCTACGATTCTCCGCCACCCTACACGTCAATTAAGCCAAAGGCGAAATCCATCCGGCCCTTTGGAAAGATCGGGCGTGAGAGCTCTTTCGAATTTTCATCGATGACGTTACCACTCGTCGTCGTCGACTGCCGTAGCGACCACTTCACCCAAGAGGGAGCAACTCGCACACGGTCGATCAGTTTATACGAGCGCCATATGCAACGTTCAAACTACTCTCGACACCCCTACTAACGACTCATAATTGCCATCGACGCAATTTGATACTCGACCGCGACTCTTACCGCAAGCACATGTACACATCGCGTTCGCACAGCCATCGCTAGAAAATCTATAAATCCAATTAATCATGAACAATAATAATCGAGACTCATTGCTCCGACTAATTGAGCGTGAACAATTGTAATTACTCTTTTTTTCTCCGTTGTTCCGCTTGAACAAAAGCTCCATTGAAACGATTTTGCCAAAAGAGGAAAAAAAAAGGTCATTGTTGGAATTGATTAATTCGAACGACAGCCGGTACTGCCGAGGTGTATCATTGTAACGAAAAGCTCTCGCGGAAAGCTTTGACGCGAGGCGGCTTCGATGTGTGCATATTGCTCGAATGAACGATATATATTTCAGCTCGCTTCGTCGTGGATCGCCCACGTAGCCGACGCTGTATACTCGCACGGACGATCCTCCGGAACTCGACGTTGTATATTTTATAACTAACTCCGAACCGACGTCATATTTCCATACGAACAAACGCCCGACTCTTCGTGTGAAGCGAAATTCCTATTTACGTACGGAGCGACAGCGCGCAAGATTATAACCAGGAATGATGAAAAATACGGCATCCTCTTCCTTTCTTTTTTCCTCATTCTTTCTTTCAAAAAAGCGTGAATATCTTTGTATAATTTATTTTATTTTTATTTTATTTTTTTCCATCTACGTTCCGAAAATTAGTTTTTTATGAATATTGCTCTACATCTTTATACAGTCTTCCCTTATTTTCATTATTGCTTTAAATTTATATACTTCTATTTTATTATTATGATTTCATTTTTTTTCATCCTAGCTTGTGTGTCACAGAACTTTCGACAGGCCCAAGTTCACTAGTAAATAATATTTAATCCAATCGCTCTCTGTCTCTCGCTGTGCCGTTGTTGAGATATACGGACCGGTCAGGCACAGACTACACACACGCCGCTATATCACCGCTTCCGACTGCGTTACGTACGTCCGTATGTATCAGCCTGGTGCGAAATTCGCATGGCATAAACATGCTATCCGACTATTGCGTGTTCCGGGCAATGGCACTCCAACCGTTAAACGTACATGTATTACGTATATATAGCGAGAGCGTAGAGAGGGGAGGGATGTGGAAGAGAGGATCGAGAAAATAGAGAGCTTTTTGACTATGGTCCGACTACCCACTAGCCCGTTTTTATCAGAAATACACACACACACGGCCGCACATACAGCCTAACGAGCGCAGTCATGGAAAATGTATAAAAGAGTAAAATAGACCTGCGGGATGCTAGATCAAAGGGAAAATACACGCAGACGGAGAGAGAGCGGAAGGATGTAGGAATGGATAGAAAGAAATGTACGGAGTGAGAAGAAAGCGTACGAGAGAGGGCGATGAATAGAAGAGAGCGAGGCAAATTCGTAAATGATTGTACAACAAAGTAAAAAAACGAAAAAAGCGTAGAGTACAGCGTAGGTGGTATACCAACGGAGAAAAATAGAACGAGAAAAGTTGCGGGTGCGAGGGAGGAAGCGAATGAGGGGTAGAAAACCACAAGAGCTCCGGGAAAACGAAGACCGTGAATGGTAGAGGATGTCGTCAAAACGTGTGGAATAACGTCGTTGAGGGCGGGATGAAATCCGCTTTACGCACTTATCGTTAGTTTGCTTGCATTTTTTTTCAAGTCTTTTTTTCGATTCTACAGCCGAGAATGTGTGTTTTGAACATTTTCTCCGGGCGACCCGTACTACCCTTTATTGCTATTCTTTCCGACACTTGGTGGTATTCGTAC
The DNA here is from genome assembly GCA_963971145.1 of Sussaba pulchella. Taxonomy (NCBI): domain Eukaryota; kingdom Metazoa; phylum Arthropoda; class Insecta; order Hymenoptera; family Ichneumonidae; genus Sussaba; species Sussaba pulchella. The sequence continues at coordinate 13,013,153 of OZ020171.1, read as the reverse complement.
GATTTTTTTTCTCATTATTATTATTATTATTATTATTATTATTTCGTTGCAGTCACCCGTTAGCGGTAATTGTGTATTATGCCGGTACTCGAGCCCCGTGTGTGCCGCAGGTCGAACAGACGGCGGCGGCGGCGGCGACGACGGTGACAGGGAAACAACCGCACTCGTTAATCACTTCGGGCTCAAGTGGAGCACAAACCCCTCCCGTCTTTATTCTCTCGCTCTATCTCTCTCTCGCCGCCGAACCTCGGGGTCGTTATCGCTTTAGTTTTCTCCCTCGCGCGACAAGCGCCGCTGCACCAGACGAGCCGAGGCCCGGTGTATAAACGCGATATTATGTGTGTTTGAAAACACCGCGAGAGCGATAGAGAGTTGAGAAACAACCGAGCAACACATAACGCGCCGGATTCTCGTTCACCCGACCGGGTCCCGAAAAATACGATATTTCGTAATTTATTAGAATACACAACGTTGATGGATATCCGTTGCCCGGAGCCGCAAAAGTTTCGTGCAAAGCCCTCGAGGGACTGGGAAACACCGCGAGCGCGAGAGAGCTTGGAGGGGAAGAGGAGCAAGACATTTATTTGAATACTGTGAAATATGGAGTGCCCGGGGTTATTTGAAACATGTCGATATCCTTGTTGTTTTTGGTTCTCTCATGATATGAAAATTCGTCGGGGGAAGAACTCATGCGCTAGATGAAAATATCAGATATTGAGGGAATTTTTTCAAAAACATGCATGAAAAGTAACTCAATCAAAAGTAAGTTCAATTTGATCATTATTCCGATAATATATATATTGAAATACGTACTACATATCGTTATTATATTATATATTATTTCTTGTTGTTGTATATTTTTCCTTCTTATTATTCGTAATAACAATAGAAATATTCCAACAGTCACAGAAGTTGCAATTAAGGAAAACCTCGACTAAAGTGAAATTGAGCATTTGTTCACCGCAGATGCGGACGACGGCTAGCCATTTTCCATTTATCGTGGCAACTCCAGACGGTCTAATCTCAATTTAACGAGGTTTTTACGTCGTCAAAGGGATCATCGAACCCCGGTGCAAATCCACTCCCATTCTTCCCAGACCGTTCGCAACGTCCATTAACGCGTAAGTCCGCAAAGTCCTCTTTGCTACTGACATAATTTTTCTTCAAATATTGTCAATTCTACAAACTCACACAAGCTACGTCACGTTGACACCCATGTGTTATTTTGCCCCGGTCTCTCGCGCCAACGTGGAATTTTCGTTCGTTCTTTTTTCCGTGGGAATGAAACGGGCAGCATCTGTCTCGAAGCTTCGAAAAGAATTGCAAATTTCCCAGGGCGCGGAGGAGCTATAATACCGAGGAAAGTAGGGAGAGAGAGAGAGGAAAAGAGAACGATAGGAAAAGTGAGAGAATTAATAATCGTGCACACTATTCCGTAAGGCTGGGGGGAGGGGCAGAGGTATTCCGTTATGTGCGAAAGAACGTTTGGTGCGCACGGGCTGTGGCGGGCCAATGCTGACAAAACTTTTCTCATAAATTCGGTCCATCGATTTCGCCGAGACCGAGACAGCTCGACGCGGTTCTCGCCGGAAAGTGGAATTTCTCTCGGTCGATGTGCCCCACAACCTGTTGTGCGATTGTTCGCGTTTCATATATATATTTAACAACGAAAACGAGGAAACGCGGAAAACCGTAAAGATTTTTCCGATCGCAAGATATATGATGTATACTTTATATATATCTGGCCTCGTGCCTCGTAATATCTCTTGCTTCCGCGCCTCTTCCCCGCCCGCACGTTTCTCTCGACCCGGGAAATTCGTATATCGATATTGGCTACCGGACCGGACGTTGCGATAAGAGCTACGCTCGAGAACCACGGTCGATTGCCCGAGACGGAAAGAAGACTACACGAATCTCGTAGCCGGCGTTATCTCCACCGCGATTGACTTTTGTACTCGTTCTCCGAACGAACTCACATTATTGCTTCGTTCGCACTCATCGAATATTATTTTCTAACTCCGGGAAAACGGCCCCGGGCGGGCTACGGGTGAGTGAAATACTCTGGAAGAATATTGAATTATCCATGAATAACTGAGGCAAAATACTTGGCGATGTCTATAGAGGTATGATAATGAAAAGTCGCCCGAGGCTGGATGTAGATAATGTAAGAATTTATTGGATAACCTTATTTCCCACCCGTACATAATATATTTAATACATAGATTATATTTATATTAATTTCATATTTTTCCGATAAATTAATCATCTCAGGAAAAATGAGAAAACTATTTTTCAACAATGAAATAAAAATAATCATCGCATTTCAAAGCAAGCTGTTGGATAACGAAGAAAATTATATTTGTTTCTTAAAATTAATTCTTCGATTATTCGATCGATGACTCCGTCCTGTGACGCCCGGCGTGTCTACCGCAAAGTCGTTGACTCACCGTTGTATTATTCATAATTGACCTCTCGCCGTGACAATGCTCGGCGCCCAGTGTCAAGCGGCTTACGGACAACTCTAGCCGTGCCTCATAGAGTTGTATCGCACACCAAATTCGATATAATATCTCGCCCAACCGAATTCGAAACATCTTACGTGTTGTACCCGACATCGTGGTTGAACGGGGAATGACATTGATATCTCGTTAATCTTTCGCGAAGACTTTGAAGCGAAGCAGTCGACCGACTTGTGTTAAGTATATATATATATATATAGTAGTCGTGAGCGGGGTGGGGCCGCGGAAGTTTGCGGGAACAGCATGCGGCAGCTTCGACCGGCTTAATCGTAGTTTAAACAACCGTTTGTTGACAGTGTCTGGTCAACCGAAGTCCGGCGCAAGAGCGATCGGTTCGAAGGCGATAAGCATTCCGCTCAAACGAGCCTCAATATATATATATATATATATATTTATATATATATAATATGATTGCGGCTGTGCAGAGACAGGCGCTCGCTCCCTGCATATACATATATATTTATATATAAACGTGTAAGTGTGGACATTGCTGGCTAACTCTCGGCAATGAGTTTGCTATAGCTAACAAAACGGCAATCGGCCAATTTGTCGAACTAATGGATCAACAAATTAATTAACCCATCGACAAATGCGATAATCGTTTGCGATCGAATCTTCGTTCGTCCCTCCCGCTCTCACCTCTTTCTCCATTCTCAATCATTACTCCCCGGTCTATCGTCCGATAGGAACGAAACCCATCACCAACGTTCGAGAGTAACTCGGACGGGAGCGCGAATCCGACTATCCCGCAATTCTCTCGTCCTACACGGCGCTGGATCCAATTTTCTCAGAGTGCTATTATCAAACAGCCCGGGTATGTAATACCGACGGCTCTGGCTCAACCTCCCCCGCTATCCGTAAATCCGATTGCCGCGCGAAGATTCGCCTACCCACCAATGAAACGCTCACGAAATAGCTATTTTCACAAATTCGATCCTTTTTTTGTATATGTTTTTTGTTCGTTATGTCAACATTTCTCTTCGACTTCGTTCGAGGTACAAATATAACATACTGACGGGATATACGGGCTTTGAATTCTTTAACATATTCTTCCTTACAGTCATAAGAAAATTAATATATGTTCGTTTAAAAAAAACAATTCATCGAGGAAAAATGAATTGTTATTCCAAAACGAAAATCATTTCGCACAAATCGTCGTATTTATGGATAATCGCTGATAGGCTACCGAACGCGCTGTTGCGGCAAAAAGCTCGTCGTTATCACCAATCGCATATCTGCTACAAATTCTTCGGTGGCATTCGCGATATAACGTCGCCACGTCGATCATCCGATAATACAGATAACGAAAAAACCGTCGCTATCAATCCCGCGATACATCGAATTTTTTTTCATCTACGACGACCCACCGACGTCTCGTTACAGTAACGGACGTGACAAAAAAAAAAGTTTCATCGTAAATTGACAACGGGCCATGCGTCAGCCCCAAGCGTGAAACCGCTGCGTCACATTGATGACGGGGTAGCGTGCGAATGCCGGAAACGCTGCGGAAAAATGGGTTACGGAAAAAGGGGAGGTTGTCAAACGTCGACTCTCCGTTTTCCGTAAACTCCGCGGAACGAGGCGCGTGAGACCGAGAAATTTCAATTCACCGGGAAATCCGCAATCCGCCTCTGGGGTCCACTCGCGGTTGTAACCGGCAAAGCCATATCCTTCCACCGACCTAGGTGATACACACACATGGAAACGCATACGGATTCATACGGTGCACACGCACATTAGTTTGTACTTTTCGTTTTCGCCACCGCGTTCGTCGGTTAGAAGCTTCGGCTCGGCGTATTCCACGGTCCAGTGTACGATGTACACCTTGTTAGAGTTAATCCCTTCTCTCCTCTGCCTCTTACCAAAGTACGTATCCGATGCATGAACCATGCGCCAAAGCCTCTCTCGGCAAGCACGGGGCTCCTGTGATTTACCGGTTAGCACAAACGTATACCAAATGTGTGTTCGAGCGTTATATTCTCTATCTCGAGGTCTCGCGGCTTTCCGTGTACGCAAGTCAACCTGGCGCGTAGCTCGCCAATAGCGAGGCGGAAACACACACGGACAAACATACTACACATACACACAGAGAGAACTAGAAACGGAAGGTAAGCTTGCTAACCGCTAGCCAGCCGCGCCGCGTAAGCTTCTTTCAGCGGCTTCCGACTTGCTCTCGTTACGATTACTACTCGTTGGTTACGGTTGCGGGGCCCTCGCGATGTTTCTGCTGCAGCTGCAGCCACTGCAGTCCACTGCCGCTTACGTGGGTTTCGTGAATGAGAGATACGGTCGTTACGTTGACCGCGGACTTGACCGCTTCGGCTTTGACGTTTCTTCGAGAATCGGTCAGTGAGCAAAAGCACCGTCGGACCCCTGGGACGGCTCCATGCTCAGGACGACTTTGGTGGATGCAGCCGTGCGCTGCGGGTATGTGCGCCTAGTCGGTGCTGATCGGGTTGATTCGATCGCCGCTGGATACTACGTTATTGACGCGGTTTGATAAGAATAATATATTCTTTTTCATTAAAAATGCATGCGTATTTCCCATATCTTTGGGATCTTCTGAACTTGTTTCGGTGCTAGTTTGTTCGACGCCTCTACTATGACATTAAGAAATATCTTTGCTCTGATTTACTTCCAAATCTTGCCTCTCCTTCACTATGTTTCCCGAAACTTTGTTAAATTCGTTCTTATCAATACTACTGCAATTTCTGGCTGTGAATTGTCTATACTTACTTCTTTTATGCTCACACCTAGTTCAACTTTTATCCAAGCATGGTTTGTTATCTCTCGTTCATGTTCCACCTGGTAGTGTACCCTCTTATTCGCAAATAGTAGATCTATAATTGTTATGTTATAGTTAGTTATTCTTGTCGGCTTATTTATATATTGTTTCATGTCTAAGCTTGCTATTTCTGTTATCAACCTCGTTTTTTTTTAAACGAATCTCCCTTAGATCGATATTGAAATCTCCTATCCCTATACATTCACGTCTATCAATAGCTCTTCCGTTACATTCTCTAAATATCTTATGAAATCGGGATCTGAAGTGCTTGGTAAATGATACACGACCATTTATTACTCCTTTGTATATTGTATCGCAGACGTCCATTGCTTCACACCACACAATTCTATGCGGTCTTGCTCGACCGTACTAACTCATGTTTTGTACCGTCTCTGGCATATAAGATGACCCCTCCCGTGTATCTGTTTTGTACGTCGCAGCTGATAAAACAATAACCCGGTATCGCCACTTCCCAGTCTGCAAATTCAGCGGTCAGTCGAATCTCGGATAACGCTATGATTGCAGGTTTCATTCTGGCCACTATCTGATGCCGGATTTCATCCTTGTGCGCTACCAAACTTTATGCATTCGTATACCCTATCACTTAGTTGGGTAGAAAATAAATGAATAATAAAGCAGACCGCAGTTAGCACAAACTGAGGTCGTCTGCACAACGTTGGATTATGGTTCGGGGACAATGGATATTCGATTTTTACATTATAATCCCGAGATATGACATCAATTATAAATGCTAGGTTATAATAATAGTCTATCGGGATAGGCCGAAAAAAAAATCCTCTTCGTTCCAAAGAGTGGAAAAAAAATGTGGTTCGCAGCTAGGTAAGCGAAAACCCGAAGGATCAGCGTCGGCTGCTTACCTACGGTCCCGGTATGTCTTACGGGGTTTCGCACACGCCGGCAACAAGGGAAAAGAAAAGGGACAGGGCCTCACGGTTCGGCCACGCGGAGGAAACATCCCGAGTCGTGCTCGAGAGAGCGCCGCCCTGAAGGCTATTACAGACAGACGCTGCGGAAATGAAGAAGAAACCTCGCGACGCTGTAGTAGTACGCGTTTGTAGCGACTGTGTATATATATATGAGTGGTGGTGTAACGCCAGCAGGCAAGAAAACTGTACAGCAAGAGAGAAAGAGAGAGCGAGAGAGTGTAGAAACTCTCGAGGCCGTTCTCGCGCTTACTTCAATCCTCGGGCGTATGGCTCGGTATGCCGGCCATCTGGTGGTCCTCCTGCTGGGTCGTACTTGTGCCCGTCCTCGGGCTCGTTACGTAGCTCACGATATTCCGTGTGTATAGTTTTGAGCACACACATATGTATATTTTACCCGTACACATATATCTCGTGCTGTGACACTCCCCGAGCCCTTATTGCGCCACGTATATATATGTGCGTATGTGTGTGTGTGTGTGTGTGTGTTGAGTCTCTTGAAAATCTGCGCTTCGTCCTGGCGCCGGCACAATGGCTCTAACGTTTCAACGACATGAAGGACGACGATGGGGCGAAGGGTCATTGCGAGCGTAGCGCCGGATACCCGAATGTGCGTGTATTGGAGAGGGGAAGGGGGGAGAGGATAAGCCTAAAGTGCAAGAGCAATAGATGCGAGCCTGCGGGATGAAAACCGTAGGGGGAAAAATTCACCGAGGGGATGAAAAAAAAATTATATACATACAAAGTGCCGACCCGGGAGGGCCACAAGGGTTTTTTCTGGCCACTCGCGCATGACTCGAACGCATAGAGTATCATTGACACACGCGCAGTTTTGAGGGGGGAAAACCATCAAACCCAGTGAGAGAGAGAGAGAAAGATAGAGAGATGGGGACGTGTGAGACTAAGCAGAGATTTCGGCCAGCCGCAAACGTACGATGAGAGGAAAAAAAATAATAATAATTTATCTTAGGGAGATAAGATTACGCGGCATAACGAACGCACGGCTCAGGGCGGTACGCAACGTTACTCCCGTAGGGCCTCTCGTACGCGTGTATATTACACTCATGCCGGGCTGCGGCGTCCCGATACCCGCATCTCTCTATCGACTCTTCTCCCCCGACGAACGAATCCTGTAAATCACAGCTTTGTCCTTTTCGGTTTGAAGTTAACGATTTATATATTAACTGCGGCAACCTCTGTTTGTGTGTATGTCTCTGACTCTCTATCTCTTTCCGACTCGTCGTGTGTGTGTGTGTATGTGTGCGCTCTTCCCGGTTCGTTGCGTATGTTTGAACTCGACGAGACTCTGAGGGTCTCGGAAAGGGCGTTAATGGCCGCTGGTACCGTCGAACGACACCCTGGGTCGTAGAAAAATCGAGCCGCGAGAGCAAATAGTCAAAGCCGTGGCAAGATGGAAAAAAAAAAAATTGGACAGAAAAGGAACCCGAAAAAAAAAAGAAATTCCAACGTTTTATATACCTGTTTGTGAAGTATGGCTGAGTCGTGTCTCTGATGGTCGTGTTACACAAAGCTTTCGTCCTACTCTCTTTTGATTTACACTCGGGATCTTGTCTCGTCGTCTCCGTTAAGACCACACGAGACCCATCCGGCAAAAGAAAATTCTCGCATTCGCGAAGAAAAATTTCTGCTCGTATATCGCGGCGCCCTCTCGTGTACGAGTGTGTGTCGGTGTGTGTGTTGGACGTGCGGTATTACGTAGCGAAAAGGGGATGGAGAAGCGATGCTATGGACACGAGCCAGGTCACGCGAGTCGTTGCCCGACGCGTGACTCCCAAACCGATAGAGATTTTCGTTTCGAATTTCTCTCCCTCTATCTCTTCCTCTCTCGCACTCTTTTTACATGTCCTCAATTTTTTTTTCTTTCCGTTGCGCTGGCGCATTTTTTTTTTTTTAAATATAATTTTTTTCTTTTTTGAGATATCTTACTCTGGAGTTCGACGATACGATTTTCTCGGATACAATGCGCGATGGGCTTTTACAGGGCCGAAGGAAACGAAAACGAGCGGAGATACGCCGCGTGTTAACGGTACACAACCGCGTCTGAGTCGATATGGACAGATATGGAAAAGGGCGGGGCCCTCGTGTGTCGCATGCAGAACAAGTTTTTCAGAAACTTTCGTACACGACCGACAGCTCTAAAACTCTCTTACGGATAAGGACTAGTTTGCGAATGTCATTTTCACTTTTTTATCATGAATCTTCGGAAAAAGATTTTTTCTCCTTTTGGTATCACGTTAGTTGCGTGAGAATTGTGTACTTAATTTTCAGAAGCTCGTTATTCGTCGACGAAAATTAATCAATTTCGCATTCTCGGACAATGACGATGACGGGACTCGGCTGATTTTTCTATCCCCAGCCATTTTCATTCAAATGCTTAATGCGTGAATTCGTAAACTTTTTTCTTTTTTTTTATCTTCTTAATGAGCTCGCAATGAAAAAATTAAAGTCATTCGTTCATTTTGATAATTTTCATTCATACGCCAAAAGCAAAAAAATAAAATTCTTTCAGTCGTTGACGGGTTTAACGGAAAAAACGATTACGTTTTATCGCGCTAAGCCTTCTATCTCGCTTATCTATCCTTCCTATGCATGTATAAAAAAAATATGAAAGAAAATTCAAACGGTATATAAAAATAATTTATTACTCATTGATTTATTTATTCATCAATAATGCTTTTGTATTTAACAACCATATATAGATAAAGATAAATATGGAGTTAACCTCGAGTAAAAGTCAAACCCGTTGCAACGAGGCGTAATCTCCTATCAGACGTTATACATTCATGAGTATCGTTGAACGGCCACAACAGGAATAAATAATCCGTTCGAGATATGCGTCACACGGTCGCTCGTCAAGACGAGCGTCACGAATCGTTTCTACATGCATATATATTTTTATAAATATACCATTAACGGCGCACTATCGAGTGTGTACCTATCGCCAGCAAGACGTCTCTGACTCACACACACGTACATGCGCCCTCTCGTCCAACCAGAGTTCAAAATAATCCGACTTTTCGCGACATGTGCGACACAAACGCATTCCCACCTACATCGCACATTCGATACACGCCGCACAATCACGCATTACCAACGTACGCGTCCTCGAGCAAAAAATTAAGCCTACATACCGTGCAATAAAATTTACCGTATTTTGCGTATTAATAGCGACAACGCTCACGCAACACTCCCACGCTCGTTGCTCGATCTCGAGTGCGCTATCATGAAAATGAAAATATAAAATGAATAGTTCTAAAGAATACACCTTGAAGATTATGGCACAGATATCGATAAAAAAAATATAGATAAACAAAATCCGATATGATATAATTAGATACGAATACTATTTCTTTGAAACTAGCGTCGAGTCAATATTGTGAGATAATATTCTCCGCAAAGGAGAACCAAAAAGAGAGTAGGTAATCCGGTTGCAAATGACACCGGGTAAATCATTGCGATGATAATACAGCAGTCGAGCAAGCAAATTTATTTCCCCTCCGGTGAAAAATAAGGAAATGAGGCCGCTGAAAGAGCTTTCGAGTCTTCGGGTTGTATACGAAAATGGGGAAAAGAATAATATATAGACGTTATACTCCGAGCATCGGGATGCAGATCCCGAACGAAAGCAACACAGAATCCCGCAGTAAAATCCCGTACACACACAACGAAAAAAAGCTCTTTGGCGTCGTTCGATTCACCCTCATTGCGATTTAAAATATGCTCGATGAAGTTTAGCCTTATTTTTTCCTTTCAATTTATTTCCTCCTTCCTCGTTTTTTTTTTATTATCTTTTTCGTCATTCGGGACACGCGGAGCACCGCATTGTCGGTTGCGAATCGGCAGTGCCAATAGCGGATTGACCTCAAAAGAGTGAAAGAGACGGAGAATCTGCATAAGCCAAAAAAGAAACTCGACAAAGAGATTGAACGAGGAAAGGAGAAAAAAAAACGAGGGAGACTCATTCCCTCCCTCTCTCTCCCTCTGATTTTTTGTCTTTTTTCTTTCCTCCCCGGAGGTTCCATGGCGCGACGTCGAATCCGGGCGCAAAAGGGTTTTTTTGTGTACGCGTTGCGGTCGCCGGTGGGCGGAGCGAAAGCGGGTTTATAGTTGCATCCGCACCGCTATATCGAAGGTGTTTGCGTGTTTGGGTGGTTTTCGGTACGCGTAACGAGTCGACCTGCAGTCCACTCCACATATGAATACCACGTGTATATATATATGATACAGGGTATAGTGGTACAGTGGCTGCTGGGTCGGTCGTCGCGCGTTGTTCCTCTCGGTTGCTGATGCTGCGGCTGCTGATGCTCCTGGCGCTGTTGTCCGTTGTGTGAATGCGGGATGCACCGTAACGCAACCTTCGTCGATGCGGGAGAAGGCCGCACACGTCCGGGGCTCTGGCACACAGCCTGGGCGGCGGTGCTCGGGCTATATTCCTTCTGGGCTACCATCGCGGTTCCATCGCGAATCCACCGATCCACCGACGAGCGCGGTCGAGACGACCGCCCCGAGACCGTTGCACCGGACCGAACCAAAACCACCGACGAACTGGCTCCGCCACCAGTTTCCATATTATTTTTATTATTATCGTTTGTTCCCGGCACTTGTCACACGGCGGTTTTTTCAAACAACTTATTTTTTATCCATTCATTGAATAAAAACAAAATATCATGATTGTTTTGCAGCTCGAATGATATACAAAAATGTTAGAATTTCGAAATTCACCGTGAATAACGTAATTTTCCAATCTAAAAAAATCGACGGTAGAATCGACAATTCAACGCGTTTGACGGAAACAAAAAGGATGTGATTTTTAAAATTCTACACGAGTAAAACACGCGCGCAAATTCCAGAACAAGAAATAAAGAGAAAGGAAAATAGTTGTCAGCAAGTGTGGAACGTGAATGACGAAGGCTCGAACGAAGGTGGAGTAGCAAGAGCAATGGCATGAGCCGGGGAAGCTCGTGTCGAGCGTCCGATGGCGCGTTTGTTATTTAGTTCAACAGCGAGTGAAGCCGGTACATAGCTACAAAGGTATAGAGAAGAAGCGCATAGCGCGTAACAGGCGCCACGTGCGTACGTGTGTTACGATATAGGTGGAGGGATGTACGTGACGAGACGTCGGTGAGGCGGCGCATCGTTGGATGAGTAGATTATTGGCGCATAATGGGTGTGCGTAAGGCTCGGTAGCTCGACGGGACACGTTTTTATAATCCGTGGCTCCTTCCACGCGCACACACACACACACACACACACGCGAGCGCATATTTCCTCTTCTCCGAACGAGCTCCTCGCGCCTCTCGTAATCTTCTGTGCAGTCTCACTCGTCGTCCGGTTCGCTTGTCCTCGGTTGCTCCCGGAGCGCGTTATCGATTACGTACCAAAATATACGCATGTTACTCTCATACCTTTACGGCGTCTTGCTATATATTATATAAATCCTAAGTATATACACGTACATTACAATATATAATAATTATCGTAATATAATAAGAATTACCGATTAATATGATGGATTTTTTCATAATAATTTATGATATGCACAATCGTCATTATAGTAGATAATATATAAGATATAGATATATAAATTAGATGAATGGAAAGTCCGATCGAATATCGCAGCCGGAGCAGATCTCCGCTGCTTATCGCCAAAGCCGAGGATACGGAAACGCAAAACAGCAGAAATAAAGACACTCGTTGAGCGATGTTAGCCGACGCATCCGAGCAGAACGCGAATCCATGAACAAATTGCAGAAACGCGGGGAAAAAAGAGAACGCACGAGAAAACAGGGAATAGAGAAACAGCGTCGCGCCGTTGTTCGCCGTAGGGGTTTTAACGCTTCACGACCGTAAATACCGTATTACACACGCGCGTACGTACGTACGTCGAGTGCACGAGCGTGAGCTACGTATCGGAGAGTATGACATAGTGGCCATTTGTGCGGCGATCGTAACGATCGCGCAAGATACGGGAATATTTTTCGAAGCGAAAGACGTAGCGAGAGCGAGAGAAAAAGAAAGAGAGATAAAGTGGCTGTGGGGTACGGAGGAACTCGATGTTGCATCGCATAGTATGCAGACGGTTAAGATGTGCGCTATGCGCACCGGGATATGCGATACGTAGAGCGGGTTTTTAGCTCCGGGTGAATCAGAGCGAGGTACAGTCGATATGTAACTCCTCTGTGTACGTATATACGTGTAATATCTACGTACATACAAATGTATTCATGTAGCTACGTGTTTTATAAAGTACTTGTCTGTTGTACGTACAAATGGCAAGCCACAATATATCCGTAGATATACGTTTTTTTAATCTGGATAAGTAGAGTACATCGGGCAAACAATGGAGACTGCAAGTATACCGCATGGTGGGTAGATTGGCGAGTAATTCGAGGGTTCGTAATGAGCCGGCACGAATAGCAGCAGCAGCAGCAGCAGCGGCAGCTCATCTCCTACAGCTTTCTTACTGTCTTCCGCTTTGTAAATGTGTATCTTCCTTGCGACCATCACCCCCTTCTTGCCTCTCACTCGAAAGCAAGATGGAACAAGTTGGTTGTGCGCAAAGAGGAGTAATTGAAAGGGTTGGCAGGAAGGAGCGTTCCGAGCGGTGGTTGATACCCGAGGTAAATAATTCGAAAATGCCTCCTTCAACCTTACCCTTCTCCCTCCGGACGTATTACCGCAGTTAAATCACAAAACAATGCGAACGCAACGCGTATTCTCTTTCTTTTTCGTCATTTAAAATAAGTAACAACTCGTATTACGCATCGATCGTAATGTTGGAAACGATCTTACAATGAAACATATTCAGCACAATCCTGCAGCTTTTCGATAAATAAATCGTTAACGTAAGAATAATGAAATTGTTGGTATTATTTTGGTTCCAAGGTACTCACCCGCTATCGCGAAGACGAGTAACAAGACCCACGCATCCATGAGGTAGCCGGTTTTGCGATCGCGCCTCTCAAGATTATCCCGTCGATTGCGACGCTCCGGTTCGTGAAAATAATCGAAATTCTCAAACCCGTCCATCACACGAGACCCAACGTTGCCCGTACGTCCCGATCGGAGCATCTTTTCGCGATTACTCGCGATTTTGAAAACATAATAATCAAAACACTCGTCCGACGATGATAAATAGAAATTAAAAAAAAACGAAACGACTCAAAAACTCAAACTCCGCTTCTTTCGAAAACGATCGCGATTATTCCGAAATCAGTGACACACTCAGCATCTCCGAATCGAACCCGCTGCACTTTTCAATAAATAACAACAAAAAAACGATCGCACCTAACATACACGAGGCAACGCAATAAAAAAAGAAAATTGAAAAGAAAAAAACGTTATTAATTACACTCCCGGATATTACGAAAGTCGCGTGGACGATTTATCCCTCTCGCGTTTGGCAGCTCGTCGCCCACAAAAAAAAAAAAAAATAAATAAATAAACGTCACTCGTTCACGTTTCGCACGTTTACGTTTTTACGTTTTACTCGCGCGTCCGCGCGCGCGTTTACACACGCGCACGCAATAAAAACACGCACACACACACACACACGCACGAGCGTTGTCGGATTCTCTCAATCTTCCTTTCTCTTTCCGTCGGACCCTCGTAGTCGTTCTTCCCGGAGTTGCTCTTTCAACTTGCTCCCGGGCGACGACACGAGACACTCGACACTCGCACAGCGTGTCACCGTCGTCCTCGTCCTCGTCGGCGTCGTCTCGCTGGCCTCCACCGTCGCGCTCTTCACGCACACGCAAACACACGCGCCCGCGCGCCCGCGCGCTTTCTCGCGTATTCTTTCGCTTCTTCCGAACGTTACCTTGTTTATTCTACTCGGCTTATCGCTCATCCGTGGTTCATTCACATGATTTACACCGGTTTTCGCGGATAAGACACAAGCGTAGCTGCTCGAGCCGAGCGTACGACACGACCCCCATTATTACCGGCGGTCCACACCGCATGCCGTGCCGACGATCACTCGCGTATGCAACGTCTTACAGCCTCCGCGTTATTATTCCCGATTGACGCGCGTGTCCGTACGATGCTCGACAACGAGGTGTAATTAGCGGCAATGACCGGTTCGACGCGGCGAGCGATCGTTACCAAAATTCTTTACCGCAGAAAACAATTCCGCGTACCGATCGGAGAGTCCACGAAACGTGTACTATAAATAGTCTCAACGGACTTATCGCAGCATCCCGAATGAAAATGTCCTGCTTGTTGAAGAACGAATGTACGAAGGAGAGAAAAAGCTTTGCGACGTTCGAATTTGGCGTATCCACGCGAATCCACTTGGTCCGGGTGCTCCGGTGTACCAAGCGAAGCGAACGACGTGCCTCGTGCGAGAGCGAAGGCCTTACTAATACCACGCGTCCCGGCTCCCCGCTCCCTGTGCCGCTTCCTGCACCGCGTTCGCCTTCTTCTTTCACTCGTGGCTGCTCGATATATATATATATATATATATATATATTTTAATATGTATACATCCCTATGCGTCTATTATTATGGCAATACACCGGTGGCCGAATCCCCGCTTATTATTTATTTTTTCCTATTTGTTATTTTTTATTTCTTCGATCGTACGGCGATGATCGATCGTTCAAGGATCTACGAAATTTCACCGTAAAAGTCTCATCATTCCGTATTTTCGTTTATTCATCGATGATGCATTATCTTTCGAAAAATAAACAATGAAAATAAATAATTCGATGCCAGTTCAGGACCGACGATGGATCGGAGCACGAGAGCACAACCACGTCGCGCTAGATATGCGTTTTTATATACGTCTGCCGATATATATATGTATTATCGTCGTCGTCGCTACTCTCTCGGGAGAGACCGAGAGACTCGCGATACTGCTGCTGTTGCCGCTGCTGCTGCTGTCTCCGCCGCCTTGCGCTGCGTGCGACTCGATTGCTCCGTTTGGTTGGCCACTCGTTCTCGCTACCTAGACTCAACGGCGGATCCCCATCCGCCCTTCACCCCGTGTTCGTCATCTCTCTTCCCTTCAACGTTTAGTTTATTCTCCGTTTCTATCCATCGTCCGTCTCACCCTTATGCCTTGATACCCTCGCAGGTTCTACGTTCGTCCTCGTCGCTCTTCAACGATTCGCCGCTCCACCACCAACAACTCCAAGTGCCGCCGCGTTGCCCGGAGTATTGACCGGTTCGGCGCGGCCGCGTTGTGGTAGTACGTCGACGACGACGCCGCCGACGAGAAGGCAAACCGGGGGACCCACGAGATTCATCCGTCTCGCTCTCTCTCTCTATCGTTCCGCAACTACGCGAGCAGCGCGCGCTTGTGTGTTCCTCGTCGGTGGCGGA
>OZ020171.1:12730060-12992560 GCA_963971145.1 Sussaba pulchella | reverse complement strand
ACACTCGCCTTCGGCTCGTTCTGCAAATTCACACTCGTCAAAAATTTTTTTTTCGTACTAGTGACATAATGTACTATTTGCCAACGATATTGGATTGTTTATTCAAGAAAAAAGCAATGATTCCTTTTTTGAGAGGATTCGACATTTCCCGAACATTTTTGCCATCCTCAGGACAATTTAGGTTATGTACACGAAAAAAAAAAAAAAACAACGTTCGTAGTGTGAAATATTTACTTTTTGACATTTGATACGATGTTCGTAACGATGGGAATGTAAAATTGCATGTTCGTCCGTACTTCGATCGTCAAATTACGAGCATATCGTGCATTGACCTTTGATTACGCGAATTGCCGATAATTTGGCAAGTCCGATACCGTCGATGCACGAGGGAGAAGGGTGGAGAGACCGAGCGGATTCGCGATAACCCGTAATAGAGTTAACCCCGTGGGTCGCATATTCATGTTTATGCTGATTCGACAATTCTGATAGCAGTCATTCGATTGTCTCGTAATTGGGTATAGAAAATTAACGCTCGGGATTATTGTCATTCTCGATGATTGGCAGAGTTTCGAATTATTGGAATTATTAAAATGCGTGGAGGTAATAACGAAACAATGCGAAATATCGTGATTATTGCGTAATAATCATAAACAAATGAATGAAAAAAAAAACGAATGTTATTACGTACATTTACATAAATCGTTGTTGGTTAATTTATTTGATTGCTGATTGACTTTTAATGGCGAATTGTCGTCTGACCTCGAAAGCCACGATACCGAGAGCCATACCGGTGTTCAGACTCTCAACGTCGTTTGTCAATGGCACGTTCACACGAACGCCTTTATTTTTCCGAAGCAATTCTATACTCTCGCAGCTCAAACCTTCCGTTTCGCCTCCGACTATGACAACGACCTCGCTGGTCGTGTAGTCAACTTCGTAATAAGGCACAGACGGTATTTCACTCGCAAGCTTTTTCGGATCGACTCGTTGTGTTTGGACCACGGATTCCTCATCAACCTCAACGTTCGTATCAACCATATCATCGTCCAGAGATTTTTCGTCAGTGTTTTCATTCGAATCTTCAACGTCGGACGGTGAATCAGGTGACGAACTTTCGTCGTCGCTTATCGTTTCCGTTTCCTCTTCCGCGATTGGAAGATCGGACATTTTTGCAGGATTCGGCGTCGCGTTGTTGTCAGCCGCGAAGATCTTTGCCATCGGGCTTATCAACATTTTAACGTCTTTCCAGTCGACTCCTTTTGAAATTGATACACGGAAATGCGCACCCGCGGCGCTTCTCAATACTTTTGGTTCCCAAACGTCGACACAGCCTGTTGGATCGATTTAATTAATTGTAGATAAAACTTAGGATATTGGGGTGTTGGGAGATTTGCAGTTTTGCGTTTTGGTGATACGATTGAACAACCTTTGGTCAATATAATTCGTTCGCAGCCTACTCCGGCTGCTGCTCGCAATATCGATCCCAGATTTCCGGGTTCTCTGACGTTGTCGCATATTATTGTGAGCGGTATCGACCTTTCCGTCATTTCCTTTTCAAAGGTTTGAGGACACTCGAAAATACCTAGAATTAATTATTAAAATTTATCAGCTCGATGGAACGATTCATTAATATTGATTTTTTTTGGGATGGTTTTAGTCTGCCTCGTTACAGTTTGACTCCGTGAGTTTGACAGATGAGTCACTATCTATCTTTGAAATTTGACACTCTCTCTAAATTTGACTGAGAAAGAGCCACTCTATCTGTCAAACTCGAGGAGCCAAACTGTGACGCGGCCGACTGAAACTATTACATTTTTTTTAGGCCAGTATTTTGTGCAACAATTACCGATCATTCCTGGACTCGTGGTGAGACTGGACCACAACTGAATAGTCTGGTATGGGACTTTGTACAGCTTCACACCAGTTTTGGGTAACTGTAACTTCAAAAGGTTCGGCGTTCTACTGAATATTATTATTTCTGGCTTCAAACCCGCTTGAATGCCATCCGATATAAGCCTGTGACCTTCTAACAGAATGTGATTATTCCTCTCTCTTAATTTTCGTGACTTTAATGTCATCATCAAAGATCTGAGGAGAAACAATAATGACAATTACAATTTGTGGAACACCCTTAGCCCAGAAATTTGAACAAAAAATATTATTTTATCTTTGCAATAAAGCATCAATTTTTTCCATGTTCATTAACGGCTATAAGACAATAACTTTACGTCAAAATCGCATCATCCTCCATTAATTTAGTGATATTTGGACTCCCGTCTTCTTTGTAAGTATCATCAGATTCGTAAACAGGGGGACGTCTTTTGAGTGGCCTGTGCCCCTTTCTGGGTCTAGTTTTCAAAGGACGATGCTCGTCAACCTCGGCAACATATTTTCTGGGTCTCGGTTTTACTTCTTCGGCATCATTCAAAACTATTTCTTCATTGACTATCGCCGACGGTCTGCGATGCACCCAGTTGTTGTACTTTTGGGTCTTTATCAGCATCTGAATATTTTGCGTTCGCAAAACGTTGCTTCGAATGCATCGCACGGATGACAGTAAAGTACCGAATAACATTTTTGATGTAAAGTGCGATGTAATTCGATAAATTCCAAGTTCAATACACTGGTCGAACCCCTCTGACCGGTTTCGCACAAATCTCGCGGATTTCTCGTGCTTTGTATGTCACGTCTTGTAAAATACAAAAATCTCAGCTGAACAACTGTAGATTTCACATCAATGAACCATTTTTCAATCTTTGTGAATAATATATATCGTTTCCTCGTTATTTATATCGGCAAAAAAATCAGGTTATACTCGGTAGATTTTTAGGTTATAAAACGTGCGTCCATGATTGTTATGGCGGGTTTCCATCGAACGACGCTACGACGCTACGAGAAGGATACAAGCCATTGGTGGAAACACAAACCTAGCTGCTGAGTGGTGGGAACGAAAATTCATTCGTCCTATAGCGACGCACCGACGATCTTCGAGGGCCAATCGAATCGTCGCTCTCCCCTCCAGGTCAAAGATGCGCCCAGCTGTGAAAGTCGTGCTCAGTGATCGGGGAAAATCCCACTTGTGGGGCAGTGGGAACAAGATCACACAATCACAAGAGGCTCATCAGCAAGAACAGCAGCATCGTCTCCGCCAGAGACGAGTTGGCTTCGCCGTCGTTGAGTTTTGGGTGTATTGGAGGGGCGGTTCGTTTGTTTGGCAAAGTTACGTACATAGACATTGGGCGCATAACGTTTGGGGCAGTTTGGGGTGTTCGCGGCGACAAGCCCCGTGGGCAAACCTGCTGGTGCGTCTTCGGTGCGCTAGCGTATTCGCAATGTGCAAAGGTTAAACACAGTTGGACGTTTGGTGGGAGAATTGCACGCAGGAGAGAGTGAAGCAAGTCGACCGAGTGGATTTAACGACCGTCATCATGTAGATCATTTTCGATGGAACTTTTTTAATTCGACGATTGGGATTATTGGTTTCCCATTGTCGAGTACATCCGTGTTAGCCCGTAAAGGGATAACATGGATGCAGCGAACGGCCAGAAGCCCCTCGGTGAGTAATACGTTACTTTTAATGCATTTTAATGGACACTGACTCTGTATTAAAAAAAAGAAACAAGATCAACAATCACTCGCGTTGCGAATTTATAACTCGAAATAATGATCGTGTTAATTCTCATTTTGTTCTTTGAAAATAATTTTATTCGGGGTTCATTTAAATATGTAAAAAAAATATATATAAATTTATATGTCGAAAACAATCAATGGCATTATTACGAGGTTTCGTTGATTCATCGATTGATGATCTAGTAATTTTGTATTTTGTATACAGCTGGGCCGGTGCCCACGGGAGGCGGAGTTGGCACGGACAAGGCCAAAGAATGGCAAATGGAACTGCTTATGGAGAAGCTACGTTCCAAAGCTGCAGGATTCAAGACGTTGGTCGAAACTGCAAAAAATCTTAGAATGGCGATGCTGGTGGGTTTTTATATTTCTCTCGGATTGTGAAAATTTATTGATCGTCGACGCTCACGAACTATTTTTCATTTTCATTTGCAGGACAAAAGATTCGCCTTGGACAGCGTGGAAAAAGGACAGCTGCAAAAATGTCTGGATACTCTTCAGCATTCTATAAAGGTGACCTCTTTGCAATCCATGGTGGAGCGCTTGGAGAGTCTCAGCAGACAATTGGGGTAATGAATATTCACGCTTCAGATATCCAAATACTTTGGCATACCAGTTAGGATTCCTTATCTGATTCATCACGTTTTTTTTTCTCCAGTTTGAAGTTTATGATGTCCGGACCACCGGGAACGGAACTTTTTATAACTTCCGACATGTTTTTTGTGGAAGTTCTGTTGGAACCCACTGGGGTGGTGAAAGATGTGAAAATTCATCACGAGGGAAAGAGCGAACAGCAGGTAGATCAATGTCGCATATAACAAATTATCCAAGCACCAATGATATGGAATTTTTTTAACGTCTTCATTTTATCTCGCTGCAGAGTTGCGAAGAATTGGTGTCGTGTCTCTCGCGTGGCGATTTTGTCGACTTTACGGCGCAATTGGAGGGTCTTGCTTCTATTTATCAGCTCAATGCAGATAAAAAGGTTAAGTGCAAGGCCTTTAGCGCATTGCAGTCTCTCGAAGCGGATCTTGGGGTTCTGGCGCAGCTGCAAACTTTTATGAAGGAGCCGTTCAATCTTGTACACAAGAGTCCAGTCGGTTAGTCGCAGGAACTTGTCGTGTAGCACCGAAGTGTTTCATTTTTTAAAAATGGTTTTTCATTTTATTTTTCTTCACATCGATAGGTATTCTGGAGAGGCGTAAGGGCGGTCATGCCATGAAATTAACATACTTCGTTTCGCCGTACGATCTGATAAACCAGGAAAACCGGATGTGCGATCAATTGAGTCCGGAAGCCGTTATACAACGTAAAATCGGTCATTCTGTTACGATTTGCATGGAAGGCTCAACGGCTCATAAATTGCCAACTTCCAGCATAATCACCGTCAACAGAAGTCCTTCGGGAAAGAGGTTCGTAAATTTTTTTCTTCATTCATCCATCGAAATATTTTATTCCAACGGTGCTCATCTATTTATTCGTTTATTATTCAATCAGCACGCCGTCTTACGCTGCTCTGATCGGAGCGAATTCGTCGATGTTACCCGCCTGTTTCGTTCTCAAACTCGCCAAAAAAATGCCAATGTGCATGGAACTGGTCCGAAGAATACAAAAAGTAACGGAACTCGAATGCACCGACATATCGTCACCGCATCCCCTTCTCAGTCTCATAGTTCAACATTCGAGCGGCGGTCAATTGGATTGTCGAAACAATCGAGGACTTTACGTGGTAGGTGTTCGACAAGAAATACCCTCGTTCGTCACAAGCTATAAATTTCATCAACATTCGACTCCGTTAATTCTAAATAAATAACAATTTTTAAACATTTTTTCGTATAAAATTTCATTCGAATCGATTGTAACAATTTCCACACATATTTTTTTTTCAGACTTTGCCGGATCAACAGCACTGTTACTTCATGACGGAGAACAAGGGTATGGAAGGCGTGCTAGTAGGTAGCATTCCTTTCACACATCCGGCGCACGTGCCGCAAATACTGACTTATCTGCGTCAACAAGCGTTGTTCAATTCGTTGCTAAGCAGTTGCGTGCGTTCGATGGCTCGTCAAGAACCCGAGCACACGACGATGTTCGAGGTGAGCGCGTTATCGTGGCAGCACGTTTCCGTGAGTCTCGAACATCCGTTCGAGGAAACAATGGCAACCGCCGAACTCGATCTCACCGATATTTCGGCTCTGAAGTGCAAACTTTACGGTGTGAGTGTGAAAAATACGGAAGCAACGTCGGAAATAATTGGCAAAGTGTTGCAAAGGTGCCTCAGCATACCGTTGACCATGAGAACGTTGATCAAAACGTGGGAAGGCCGTACGAATTCCATACCGATTTCGGGAATCGGAGGTGGTGGAGGGGGTGGAGGTACGGGCGGTGGTACACCGAACGGTGGGAATTACGGTGTTGGTAGCCTTGGTTCCGGTCAAAACGGTCACGATGGTAACGTTCAACCGGGTTTGCCGGATTTTAACGACGGTGGCGAACCAAAGATAAAGCAGGAACCAGGAATGAACGGTAGCAACGGTAGCAATGGTATGAGCAGGAATCCATCGTCTCAGCAGCAGCAGCAGCAGCAGCAGCAGCAACAGCAGCAACAACAACAACAACAACAACAACAACAACAACAACAACAACAACAGCCGCAGCCACCGCAGCAACAGCTACAGCAACTACAACCTCAGCTACAGCAACAGCAACAACAACAACAACAACAACAACAACAACAACAACAACAACAACAACAACAACAACAACAACCACAACAACAACAACAGCAGCAGTCTTTTTTAGATGCCGGAACGGAGAATAGTATCGGTTTTCCGTCGTTTTCCGGCCAATCCGATACACCAAACACATCAGCCATGCTGAATCCCCTGCAGCTCGGAGCTTTGCTCAATCAGGGTAAAAGTAATTCACCGGTCGGTGGAACGTCGACGTCAAATCCATCGTCCAGCGAACGACCGAAAAAAACGCGTAAACGCAAAACCGCGGACGGCATGTGGCGTAGTCCGAAGAGCAAAGGCGACGATTCCAACGAAATTTTGTTGGAAAGTTCGAGTTCGGACTCGACACCCCTCGGAACTCCGACGGGTCGTGACAACGCCAATGGCACGAGAACTCCAACTCCAACGTCCGTTGCCGTTAGTCTCGTGAGCGGTTTGGATCTGTCGAACATCGATGCCGCGGATTTACTCGGCGGTGATACCCGAAGTTCCGACTACGACGTCGAGAACGATGCCGAAATAATGGAGGTTCACGATTTACCCGATGATTACGGCGAGATAATGAAGCGTGAAAGAAAATCCCGAAAGAATCGTGAAGAAAAAAGAAGTCCGAATGTTTTTGATGAAAACAAAGCGTCGAGTTTGGTGCCACCTTCGGTCAGTATAACTCCGATATCGAGCGCGGGAATGGGTCAAACGACGAATTACAATTCCGTGCTTACGGGAATTTGTTTGGAGAGAAGACCGGGAATCGAAATAATTCCTATATCAGCGGCGCCGCAGACGACTCTGCCGAGTTCGATCACGATAACGCCCATTGTTTCGCCGTCAATGAAAGGTTTGACGGACGATCGACGCGACAGAAAGAGCAAAACCAGCGATGAAAAAGGAAGACTCGAGAAAAAACGCAAACGAAAACGCGAGGATAGTCCGATGGGACCGCCCGACAAATTACCGCCGAAACAGTCGCAACAGGATCCATTGTCGAAACCCGTTTCCGTCAGTATAAAACCCACGGAGCCCCAACCTAACGTGAGTTCAAGACCGTCTTCGCCGGCCACGACTCTGAGAAAATTTAATCCATCGCCAACTCACACGAGTCCTCTGGCTCTCGTTGGGAAATCAAGCCCGACGTTGAAACAAAACGTAACCTCGTCGAATCCAAGCGCATCGACTTCCTCGTCCGGTTCTTCGGTCACCGGAAAATCTATTCAAAGCCCGAAACATTCGCCGGTTTACAACAGTCCGAAACACGCGCCATCGGGAGGACCGACGAGCGTAAGCCCGAAACACGGGACGTCGTCACCGAAACACGGGAGTTCGGCGAGTGCCGGTAAACCCAGTATGTCGGCTTTAAAATCCGCAGCCGCGAATAATTCACCTTCGTCGTCCAACAAGAGTTGCAACGAAACAACAGTCACGACTTCGTCGACCACGTCGACGTCCACATCGTCTTCCAAACAAAAATCATCGTCGAGCAAAGATTCCGGCAGAGATAAGGATCGTAAAAATGTCTCGTCATCGTCGTCCTCGTCGTTGTCCTTCAGTGCGAGCGGTTCGGGTCGTCAGAGTCCAAAAACAAAATCATCGAGCGGGAAGATGAAACAATTGGAGATAATTCCGAGCACGAGCGGAGAAACACCACCGACTTCGCTTCCGAGCAGCGGTAGCAGTACTCCTCCTTCGGGAAGTTCGGATCTCAGCAAATCCGCAACTGCGCAGCAGCAACAACAAGCGCGTAATCGCAAAGGTTCGTTGAGCGCGGTTATCGACAAATTGAAAAACGCCCAACATTGTACGGACGAAACTGGCGCGGGTGGAGGCGGTGGTGGTGGTGGCGGTGGTGGAGGTGGCGGAGGAGGTGGCGGAAACGGTGGTAGTGCCCCGAAATCCGGCAGCAGCGGTAACGGAAGCGGCAACGAGAGCGGCAGCGTGGGAAGTCAAAAAGAACGAACGCCAAGCTCATCCAGCACGAAAACAAGCGGGGAGGGCAAAAGTACCGGTAAAAGCAGCAGTCCATCCATGGATACGAAAAATCCCGCGGAATACATGGTCAAACACAGTTCGGACGGTATGAAAATCACCATAAACAAAACTCGGGCGAAAGACTCAAAGTCCAGTGGAAATATAAAAATTTCTTCGAGCACCGCATCCGCTGTCGGTGGATCTCTCGGTGTTTCCGTTTCATCCTCGGGATCGGGAAACGGATCGCCGAAGACTCATACGGGTTTGAAACCAGGGGTGAATTCAGGACCGGCGTCGAAGAAACCGCAAACGCAGTCGTCCTTGAAGGTCACGACCCAGGGAACCGGAATCTCGTCATCGGTCGGAAACAAAATCAGTGTTTCCGGTCAAAAGATATCCTCGACGACGAAATCATCGTCTTCATCGGGTTCGAGTTCGACGGGAACCGGAAGCGTACTCGCCAAAAGCGCGTCTTCGAAATCGTCAACCGGTTCGCCGAAGATGTCGAGTTCCGGTGCGACGGATCTCAGCAGAAACCGGGAAAAAACGAGGATTCCCAAGTCTTCGGAAAAAAGTGGTGGTTTGTTTGGATCTAAAAGTTCGGTGGACGGCCGGAAAGCGAGTCCGTCGGCTTTGCGAGAAGAAAGCGAAAGCGAGAGAGCTTTCAAAGTCCTCGCTGCTCACGTTTCACCGTCGAACATGCCGAGTTTTCCGCCACAACTCGTTGTCGAAGGTCTCATAAAGCAGTTGGATACGAAGTTTCAAATTCCGAAACTGTCTGCCCGTGCGAACGCTGCCGAGACCGCTGAGAAAAAATCTGCCGCCGAAAAACTCGCCCAACCATCTTCAACCGTTGAACACACGAGCACGAAATTGCTCGTTGACAGCATGACGTCGACCAAATTGGAACTAACGAAAATACCGGTATTGTCGAACGTTTCCACGAGCGGTTTGGTCAACAATCCAAAATCTTCGCCGTCGGAAATACTGGACGCCACGACGATTCAAACCAGACGAGAATTGACACAAACCAAAACCGACATTCTCTCGGTCGTCGCGACTTCTTTGCCTCTGATGAATCTTGGAACAGCGATGAGTCCGGCGAGTCACTTGATGCTACAGCCGCAGGTTCTCGCGGCAACGACGACGCCACCCACGGTCGGTCTTGACCCCGACATCCCGACGAATCTCTCGATATCCGGAGACGAGGTTCGGGATTCGTGTAAGGACATAATGACAACGCCGTCGGCGACAAGACCACTAACCGCCCCGAGTTCCCAACAGCCCTTTCTCAAGAGCGTCGTACCGGTCATCGGTGCGACTTCCGGTGTCATGGTACCGCCGGTCGATGACATGGTCGCCGGTAGCTTGACTCACGTTCCCCTCGACGTTGCGACGGTCGCCGATCCAATCGTCACTGCAAAACTAGCGAGCGTTTCCACCGGAGTCACAAATCCGATCGCAGGTACGGCGAGCATCCCCGAGAGCCTCAATCTCTGCACCAAACCAGCCGACGCCGCTCTCAGCAAGTACAACAAGTCGTCGGACGAAACGCGAAAATCTCAGGAAAAAGTTCAACCAACCGTACCAACGATAGCTCCTCCAATCGTCGGTTCGTCCTCGCCTATCGACGTCAACGCGACAATCAACAAATTATCAACATCGAATCCATCGGGAAGCTCGCAAGACGTTGCGGAAATGCTTTTGGACTTTTCAACTCCCAAGGACGTTGCTAAAGTCGTTATTCCGACCGTACCCGAACGAGCGATGAGTCTACAGTCGGCTCCGGTTAGAAGAAATACTCCACCGCCGCCACCGCCCCCACCCGCTTTTCCACCGAGTCCTTCGGTCAGTGTTCACATTGTTAAGAGCCCCGCGCCCTCGCCACGAGTGCTCACGCATTCGCCGCACTCGGTGGCTTCACCGTGCATCACCGACGATGAACTCATGGACGAGGCTCTCGTCGGTATGGGCAAATGAAGATTACTGAAACTGCCGCGTTATTCGACGACGAATCTTCTCGCGTTTTGACGGACGATCGTATCGTTGATACCACGAATGGTGGGGGGCATTTTTTTAATGGGAATTTATTCGAATTACATTCTTCGAAACAATAATCATAATTAATTATGCAAATACATAATATTATATTATATATTATGTATAATATAATAATATATATTAATTATGCAAATATATAATATATATAATATTATATATATAATATATATAATATTATATTATATATATTATATTATATATCATATATTTGCATAATTCATTATAAATATATAATATAATATATATTATATATTATATCATATATAATATATAATATAATTAATTAATTAATATTTAATATAATTAATTAGTTAATTATATAATATAATATTTTTTCCCATCGCTTGAGATAAGTTGGAATAATTCGGATGAATTATTGTTTCGCATTGGATTATAATGTTCGATGGGAATTATGATCCATCATCATTCAGTAGTCGAATGTATGACCAATACATTTTCATTGAACGAATCCGTCCCATCCATGGCTATCGACGACCGCGATCGGCGGTCAAACCTATTCACGAACATTCGTCCTGACCTGACTTCTTGTTTATTCGTTCTGACAATTGTGCCGTCCCCTGGACGTTCGTCGCTGCCACGGCTTACTCAATTCATTCGACCAGCGGCCCCTTCGTGCTTCCTCTCTTCAACATAACTGGACAATAAAGTACGTTGAGTCTACGAGCTATCGACTGCCTTACATTCGACGCGATTTCTTCCACGGTAGTCTCCAAGTTGGCACGCGTTCGCATACTCAAAAAAAAAAAAATTGAAAAATAATCTACTTTAACCGTTGAATCTGTTACTCTCTTCTGCGTTTTTCCCCATTTTTTAAAAAATTTATTTCTCTCTATTTCGTCAACAACAAGCACGAGAAATTCGTTTTGGGCTCGGCGACGTTGTTCTCATGACTGATACTCGCAATATTTTCACTGACAAAAACGTTAAAGAGAAACAAAGCGTTCGTACAAAGGTCTAAAAAGATATTTTAAAAGAATATTAGGAAAAAAAAAATCGAGATTGTCCACTGCCAAATTGAACGGGATCAGCAGCGGATTTTTGACAAGACTAAATGGACCGAAGATAATTAATCTCGAAATAGTCGACGAAACGAAAATTGTAAGGTGACACGTGTGTCTAATCGAAGCTACGAAACGATATCTTGCGTACACGCGTGTATACGGCTGCAATATATGTATACATGTAAATTAACCAGCGTATGATTAAATAGTTGTGTACAGTCGGATGGGCCAGGGGATTATAAACGCTCATATACCATACATGTATATATGTATGCAATTATACATAGATGTACGGACGATGTACATATGCATAATCATGTTGTACTATCTTTGCGGATGTAATTGCGACCTACGAATATTTATGTAAGTCACGACGATAAATATATTAATTTGTTTTCAAAACTACGATTCTTATTTTATTTCATTCGACGATTGATTAAAATAGTTTATTGACAATTGTGTTGGAAATAATGGTTTTTTTTTTAAATACGTTTGTGGGAGAAAATTATTTTGGCGACAAACGAAGAACTTCTTTCCCCCCGGATGCACGACAAATCGTGCAATTGATTCATTTGTACAATTGGGTTAAGAGGAAACGTCAAAATTTACGGTTTATCGTTGCTATCACGTTGCTCGATGTTTGTCGATGCAGGAAATTGTTCGCGGTAAAAACAAGTCCGACAATCCTTCTTCGTAAGGCGGACAATTAACGCGAGCGAAATATTCGATGGAGTAAAGACTGATCATGAGACCGCTTCCGGTGCAAAGCGTGAGCCACATCAACGTATTTCCGGCCTGGCTGCTCGTGTGCAACAAAAATGTCAAGAGATAACCGGCAACGCCGAACAAGCAGAGCATGATCGGACAGAAAAAACCGAACGCGAAGGCCATTATGTATTCGTGAAAAATGGCGGATATGAAAAAGACGGAGAAACCGGAAACGCAACGATTTCCACGGGTGACGATTTCGTACATGTCCTTGTAGACGTAAGTGTACAGCCAGTCGTGCACAACTACGTTCCATCGACGATAGTACGTCGAGTACGACGTGGAGTTCCACCAGTCCTGAAAAAAAAAAATTGAATAAATGATTGAAAATTCGTTAAATTCGCATTCTACTTCAAAATTAATTCAACGACGATTCTGAGTGTTTCTGAACCGCGTTACATCAATTTAAAATTTATTCTTCAATTTAAGTTTCCATATTAGCGTCGAAAAAACGTATCGGTCATTGAATCTTTGATTTGCAAATATAAATATTACAAATGTTTCGATAACGTAGAAGAAAATTTATAACTGTGAATAAACAGAGGCGATAAAAAATTCTTGAGAAATAAATCTGTCGACTGACTTTGTAAAACAATCGATCGCCAAATCTCGTGACTTCGGCTGCGGCGTTCATCCACGCGTGGAGAAGGACGTAAAATCCGCTGACGAATATCAGAAGACCCGGAAACGAGTAGCCGAACGCTGTGAGGATCAAGGTTCGCATTTCCACGGGTCGTTTGCCGAATTCCTCGAAGGGAGGAATCAGCGTGCGTTCGAAAACGAATGACATCATGAACATTCCGAGGACGACTTCGGTTAGATGCCAAAGAGCGAAACCCCATCGAATTTTCGTTGTTCTGAAACGGACGGATATGATTATAATTTTTTTATTATTCATTATTTTTTGAGCATCAAAAGCATGACGTTTGTGATTTTTACCTGGGGTAGCTGTCGCGATAAATCAGCGTCGGAGCGAACATGAAGTAAAGAAATTTGGAAAAATCTGGAAAAGCCAATACTTTGTCCTCCACGTGTGGCTTGTGAGATACGACGACCGGAACTACGCTTCTGACGAAGGCGTGAGTCTTCATAATCATTCGAATCTACATTGAATCAAATTATTTTTATTTTTGTGCACTCTGATTTATTACATTTTTATTTTTTTTTAAATCACGGTGGAACGACAGATTGAGTTTTCGTAATTATCGAATAAATTGTTGCATTCTGACCTGTTCGGTGAGGATTACAACCCTGGAAACGGGGGGAAGCCCCGTGCAAACAATTGCGTATGGTGGAAGACCGATGAAGAGAAGTTGATACACGACGTAAATAAGAATCCAACCATAATCCCAAGCTCTGAGTGCGGACGCTGTAGAAAAATATTACTCATCATCCTCTTGTCCATGTTTTTTTTTTAAATCTGATTTATTCGAATTCTTACATTTTTGGGAAATTTCCATACGTCTGTGAGCCCAGTAATAGCTGGCGGAATAAATGCAGAAAGTTGTAGCGATCATGACCAGCCAAATTTCTATCACTGATGAAAATTTTCCGAATCCCATGATGATAAGGTTCACGCCGAGTTTGGTTCTGAAGAAAAAATTTTTGAAATAAGTAAATGAATGAATAAATAAATAAATGACATAATTTTTATGGAAAAACAGGTTACAGAGACTTACGAGCCGGTGTAAAGCAAGTCGTGGGCCGCTGTGTTTAGTAACAGCACGACAAGGAACACAATAAATATATTGTAGATCGTTCTGATATGCTTGTTCCCGTAGAGATCGGTGAGTACTGAATTTCTGCGGAGAAATTGTTTTTCCGGGAGGCGGTTTTTATCGTCCGAAATTTCCCTGCACGAAAATAGCAATTAAAAAAAACGTAAATGAAGCGTAATTACAAGAAACGTCGATGGGACTCGAAATCGAATATTTATGTAGATCCTTCGATAAGACGAAACAAAAAAATTCTTTATCGAACTACGGTGGCGAAAAACATTTGAAAAAAGGTTCACCTCTTGTCGCAATACACTTTTTCATTTTCGTTGAGACGAAGAGCGTTATCGTTCTCGTATTTGTCGACCGGGGCCCGGCCGTCCATTACTTTGACCACCATCTCGTCGAACTGATCGGCAACGAGTTTTACGAAATCCTGTCTCAATCTCTGTGAGAATAAAAAAGCGAGATACGATATCACTGACAGCCAGTGTGCGAGTATTTGACGATTCAAGAATCATCGACAGAGTAGGTTTGGTTGTTGAAAAAAATTTAAGATTAAAATACTTGCGTTCGATTTCTCCCTTTTTTTTACATATCGAATCGCCGAATCGAAGGCGTTCTTTATTTATTTGTTATTTTAAAAAAATTCAAATTCCAAAAATAACCATCGACAGTAATGAAAAAAAAAGGTCAGCCGAATGAATTTTCATCATCCAGATAAGACAATGTGTTTATTAATGGAACGTAAAAGCGATATTGCCGTTATCACAGCAATCTCGGAGTGGCAACATTGTTTCGTGTCTTCAAAGAATAATCTTTAAGCATGTGTTGAAGATGTAAGAATCGGAACAAACGAAACAATTGCCGACAAGCTGGTCCATTGTCGAGGAAAGTGATTGAAAAAAGAAATTGCTTCGAGCAGCGATTGCCCGCAGAAAAATATTTCAGGATAGATAAGCTGTGTGTATATTCTAGAATACAAAGCGGCTAATTCTGTTGACGTCCCCACGTGGCCGCTGGGCGGCTGCGTTGAACTCGACATTCCGTGTTATCGTGATTATGATTATTATTTTCTTTTTCATTGCGAAACGCAGTAAACAGGCCGGTTAAGAATTGCTACAGCAACGACTAATAATTTATGAAGAAAATAGAAAATATCTCACCTTTACTTGTTGTTGCATGTTTGACGCTGACATGTACGAGCTAATATCTCCAAGTTGCTGCGATTTCGTTGATTTCTCCATTCCTGCAAAGTTATTACGAGTCTCATACAAAACTCTGGAACGGTTAGATAAAAACTCGAGCGATTGTACGACCGCGATTCTTCGACCGACGATTCCAACAATTTGACTTTATTACCAGTATTATTGAATGAAGATGTGTAAGAATGTAATGGATTAAACCATTAAGAACGATGATTGAAGCGATTAATTTGTTTACAAAGTTTTATAAATCGTCTCATAAAAGTCTTATATATCCATACCCCTAAATAAATAGTCAGGTACAAGTTTGAACAGCTTCTAAAAATTTCAAATGATCGAATTTTTAGATTTCGAACCTTTTTCTTTTCAATTTCAACAATCTTACCGGAGCTGGTTTTGTTGCCGTCTCTCAGTGGGCTTTCGCGTCTAACGTCGCCGTTCGTTCGAAGCTTTCTGATCATCGATCGCCAATCCATATCGCATCTCTCGGATCTCCGTTTATAATCGCGCTCCGTTTCTGTATATTCGTGCGATCGATCGATGGTCAGAGAAATACCGTTTTTACGATCACAACACGAGAAAGCACTTGCCCGAACGCCGTTAACTCTCAGTCGAGCAAATCGTTTGTCAAAATGGATCTGCCATCAATGGGTAAAAATTCTCCGTCTCAAGACGCGTCGTTTATATTGATCTTACACCCATGTCGTGACCCTAAGCAACATGTTTCATAATTTTCCAGCGAATGGCTCATCGTGAAAATGAGATTGAAATTGAACGAATTATTCTTATTTTTTCAGCTGACAATTGATTTTAAATTGCGCGTGCGAACGATCAATGATTCTATCCAAGACGTGGATGGATTCCACAAGATGGCGAAGCCGTTACTCGACCGGCAATGGCTCAGTAGGGTTCAAATTACGAGAAAATGTATAGATTTGGTCGTAGTACGAATATCCGACGATACCACTGTTTTTTCGACGATCACGAGCCGTACTGAACTCTCAACTCTACGAGCGAGATGTGCATCGGTCTCAATGCTATGTAATAGTAGCTTGTAGTCACGTACGCAATTCTTAGGCTGATGAATGGAGAGCAACGTTTGCTAATTGTGTTCAACGTCATCCCATTCGGTCGCTTTGGCCGACAAGTTTCGAGGCTCGTAAAGGATCATCGCGTCGTCATGAATTTATCTGTCTTTCGAAAGATTTGGCGATAAAGATTCGGGTGTATTTCGTTTTTGTATCACTCTGTATTTTGTTTATTTCTTAATGTGTTGTAAAATAATGAATGGGTTGTTACTTTTGAAAACAACAAGTTGTTGTGAAAAACTTGTTTGTCGTAAAAAGTATGTTCATGATTTCCTTTAATTATTGATTTCATCCCAAATAGAAAGAAATATTTTTCACAATTTTTTAAATTATCAAACTTTGCATGCTTCTAAAACTTTTCATCGATTCTTTGAACCTACAGAAAATGCTTCAAAGACGTTTAGAGATTCAACTCCTAAACCTTCTTCATTGTGCATTTCGAGTTAAAAAAATAATTCGAAGTCAAACAGCTTCCCAACTTCACAACATATAATTCTAGAATATATATCTATAATAATCGATGGAGTTTTTTCTAATATCGAGAACCTTCATTCAATAGAATTTCAAGGGCAAAAACTATTTCTATCTGTAAATCGCCCGTATATCTTATCTAAAGCCAGACAACTATAGGTTCGTCGTATCGGAGTGATTCTTTTCGGTCTTCGCGGAGATCTTGAATTATATGGATAAAGGGATCAGTATGAGACGATCCGTAGTCGTCGGTTCTCGTGCTTTTCAGTAAACATTTGTGTAGATATGACGAGAAATTCGGGAAAATCGTCGAAAGCGAAAAGCTCTCGCGCATCAGTACAGCCATCGGCACCATCGCTTACTCCCACTAACGAAATACCACCATACGGACCGGCAATGATGATATCACATCCACGACAGATGCTTCCAAGCTCGATGCCACTACCATACTCGAGTCAGCTACCCCCGTATACCGTTTACGTGAACGAAGAGGCATCCCAAAATGCGACGAATACTCAAATTAGTGACGTGCAATCAACGTCAAAGTCTAGCGAAAGTAATTTTATTTCATTAATATAGCAATCAATATTTCATTAAAGCCTTTGGTTAAAAGAAAATATGTATAACCATATATTTTCGGATCGTTTTGATCCGCAGGTTCGAGTGGGTGGTGCTGTTGCTGTCGATTATTGTGGGTGTTGATGTGAGTAGAAGAATTGTTACATTTATTCATCCGTATTGCGAAAGGGTTCATCAAATCTGTCTTGAAGAATTGAAAGGAAGAACATATGGAGGGATGCACGGACTTCTCGATAAGGCACTACTTTTATCAATCTCGGCATCCTCATAGGGGTTTATGTATTCCCCCAAATTTGAAGAAAGAAGTTTGCAAATTTCAACTTGCGCAGCTTGTCTCATTTCTTCGAACGGTCTTTAAATTCCATACACGAGACGGCTGAATAATATTCCACACCTTTACGAGTTTATTTTTTGTTGTTTTTTTAATTGTTCGCCGGAGATAATGGTTTGTAATCATGGTATCAGCGTAGCGATACCTCATTATCTGGGGGTGATCCGAGACGTGGCGATTATGATTTTTTTTTCCATTGGTCACTCCGGGTCTTGGCGTTTATTCGGTTCCCCAGATACCTGAGATAGATAGATAGATCATTTATTTCGTGCCCTGGAGCAAAGCTCCCAATATGACGAAGATCCTGCGTCCGAGGATGGATTCAGTCGCACCTATTTTTTTATCGCTTCAATAACGCCAACGGAAATTATATGAAGCAAGTTTTTTTTTCTCAGACGGATATTTGGCAACTCACATTTGAAGCAGGAATTTTTTACTTCTACTTTTACTACTTCTATAAAAAAAACAGAAAACCCCAAAGCTTGTTTGAACCAAACCCTGATGATCATGTTTTGGTTAATGACGACGAGGGTCAGCTTCCGTCTATTTTTAATTCATTTATAATAAATCATTCACATTCATGAATAATCAGCTGAACTAATTAATATTTTCGTGTAAAGAAAAAATGTTAACTTTTACGTTTCCAGTAAAATTGGTCTCGCATTGCTAATCCTCGGGATCATCTACGTACTGAAGTTTGCAGGAAAGGTTCTAAGGCGCGTGCACGTCCATAAACCAATATCGTCAGTAGTAACGCCATTGCCGCCTCATCAACCAGCATGGGGAGGTCATTGAGGCGAGGAACCGTTGAGTTGATGTCACTTTTGTTTCGGTTGTTGACCTTAGTCGAATGATATATTACTGTTGTAAAAAAAAGCAAATAAAAGCCAAATATTCTGTACGGAATGCCAAGGAATGAGTGGTTTTTGTCATTTATTTTTCGTTCCTCATACTCTTATTCCCCTCTCGAAGCCCCATCGACTTTCCCTTCTCCAGTCGCGAAATTTTTTAGCTCGACGCGACCGTCAATGGCTCCTCAATTACGAAAACTTAAGGGAAGATCGGGGTTTAAAATACGACATAATTTATAGATTTAGTCGTTGCACGAATATACGATGATAAAAATCGTTTTTTCAACGATCGTCAGCCGTACCAAACGCTCAATCCTACAAGCGAGATGTGCATCCGTCTTACTGCGATAAAATAGGAGCTCGCGGTTACGTACGCAATTTATTGTTAAGCTCGTGGATCAAGAACTCTGTTTCATAATCGTCTTCGACGTCATTCCATTCAATCGCTTCCCCAGCAATTTTGGCAACTGCAAAGTCAACCTAAAACATCAACGGTTGAATTTGGACAGCTTGAAAATTATAAAGTCAACCGTAAAAAAGAATCCTAATGGTTGATTCAACGGTTGTTCAACCAGGAATGGACTGGAACATGGACATGGAATGGTTGGAGTGGAATGATTGTGAACGCAGGATGGTTGACTTTCGAAGATGAACAGTTGAGAAGCTGTCCAAATTCAACCGTTGAACTTTTACGTTGACTCAACTGTCTTTTTCAACCGGTTGACCGAAATGACAGGGTTTGACCGGCAACAGTCTCGAGGCTCTCACATCGCGTCATCACGAATTTATTCGTCTTTTCAACGATTTTGCGACAACGTTTCGGATCAATTTCATTTTTGTAACCCTCGGTCGATTCTTATTTTTTACGATTGGGTTCGAAGAATTGGTTTCGATGCTTTCGAACGGTATTCATTCGACGGGTAATAACATGCACGAGTAATTCCAAACCAATTTATCGACGAAATTTTTATTCTTGTAATTGAATCACATAACCTACAATATGTACAAAGGTATAAAGTTTCTTTCACGCGCAATCGCGAGATATTATGATCGCGCGTCGGAGATTTCGTCGTTTCACGAACCGTTGAGGAATCATCAGGTGGTCTTGTAGTGAAGCGACCCCGGTGGCGGTGGAACTGGAAGATCACTCGTGAATTGCGTCGATTCCGAGACCTGCTTGCAAAATTGAATCCATTATTCTTCATCGCTGGCTCGGAAGTTGCGGGGTTGCAAAAATTATACGTAGATTTTTGTGGAGCAACAATTAATCAGTATATTCCATCTCAGACGCCAATAGTAGCAAAAAACCACAACCTAAATAACCTAAATAAACAAATGTATACCTGAGGTAGATGTACCAGCCCATTGTTCGTCGAGTAATTAGCCCGCTGCGGGTACGTCGCCGTCACGTGGTTCGATGATTGCGGTAGACCCGGGGGAATGACGTTTGGTGGTTTATAACCGGTGACCTAAGTAAAAAAAAGAAGAATTATCAATCTCCCCTGAACCAAAACCCTCCGCATCAGTTCTAAAAAAAAAACAAAGTCGAAACTTTCATAACCTTGTCATTGATTTCAGGAAAGATGGTGCTCAAATTAAAATTCGTCAGACTCGTTCCCGACGGATGATGATGCGTCAACGCCGCAGAATTTCCCGTTGCATTGGTTCCTCTCGTAATCCGATTATGATTCGTCGTCAGCGCGCTTGGATGCGGATGATTCTGATAAAGCGGATTGCCATGTGGCGGAGGTGCGAGAAAAGTCGTCGCATGACCGTGATGATGATGATGATGGTGATGATGATGCGGCGGATGATGATGATAATCGTCGATTGGCGTGGCAACGGCCGACAATGGAAAATCCAAATTGTGCATGCTATCAGTTTTTCTTTTGCTCTTCTTCGACGTGTTCGAATAAGAATTTCTTTTTTCGCAATTTTGATGCTTTCCAGCACCGCTCGCGTAATGATGCTGATGATTTTTCGCACTCGCAACAACGCTGGCGGTGGACGAAGTCGTGAGTCTCGTACTCGACGACGAGGTCACCGAAGACGACGTGTTTATCGTGGTTTTCGACGTTGCCGCAACGTTCGACACGTTGGGCAACAAAAACGAATTCGCCTCGAGAAAATCCGTGGGATTATCGTGCAGAGGCATCATGTAACTCGTCGGTGTATTCGATATGCTTGTGATAAAATTCGTCGTCGGATAAATATTGGTATTGGGTGAATAGCCGTACGATGAATGATTGAAATTTTGATTGACCACCTGACCGTATGCGGTCGAATCATCAGCGGCGTTTGAGAGATAATTGATAGGTGGCATAACCATATCCGTCGTCGTCAATCCGCTGGGATATTTATTTTGCGTATAATCCGAGGTGAACGATTTAATCGTCGACGTTTGCAACTGTTTGTCCTGATTGTTGGCTTCGTGAACGCTGGTAGTACCTCCGATCAACGATTCGGCCGTGTAATTGCTCTTGCAATGACGATTTCTCCAATGTACATCGTTTTGTTGATATTTCTGTTGCTGGCTCGATTGTTGCTGGTGATAATTCTGTTCGGGAAATGGATGAGCGGTCGACAATTTTTGTTCCTCGGTGTGTTGAGGAATCAACTGTTGAGGATCACCGACGGTGGTTTGTTTTCTCGTTTCGATTTGACGCTTGACAGCTCCGCGAGGACTCGCATTCGTTTTTCTCTGATTTTTCCTCGGTTCCGGTGGCTGCTGAGGCGCAGGATGATTGTGATGATTGTGAGAATGATGATTCTGTTGTTGATGCGACTTTTCCGCCTTTTCGTGCTCGACCAGTTGGCTGACGGACAAAAAAGACGTTCCTTGTGCGGGGTGTTGAACGTTTTGAGTGTTGATCATCGTTTGATAGTCTCTACTCGCGGCATTCGTTTCCTTATCCTTGATAGCCGGTTGGGTAAGATCCTTGTTCGTTCTCGGTGGCATCTGACCGAACAAGAAGCTCTGCTTCTCGGACACGTTGGTACCCAGAGCCAAATCACCGACCAAGGTAGGCAAAGTCGAAGGCACAACGACGTGCTGGTCCATGGACTTGACGGTTTGATTGTGCTCGATCGCCTGAGGATTTTTCGTCGGTGACCAAGAAAACGGTTGTTGATCCTCCGAATAAAATCCATCGGGAATTCTACGCGGATCGCTCTGGAGGCTCGTTATGTTTGGAAATCCGTGAGGAGCGTTCACAGCCTCGTAATTATTGTAAAATTGATGATTGGGCGGAGTTTGATTGTACGAAGGCGGTTGAGTGAATATATTGTTTTGACAAAATTCGAGCTCTTTACCGATTGGCGGAAGAATAAGATCGGAGATGTTCGTATTGTGTTTGATTTCAGGTGTCATCATCCAATTGACGGGAGGTCGGATGGGTTGTTGTTGTAGCTGCTGTTGGCCTGCGGTTTTGGTCTTATTCGGAACTTGCTGTTGCTGTTGCGGCTGAGTTTGCTGCTGCTGTTGTTGTTGTTGTTGTTGTTGTTGTTGTTGTTGCTGTTGTTGCTGTTGCTGTTGTTGTTGTTGTTGCTGTTGCTGCTGTTGCTGTTGAGGCTGCTGTTGACTCTGCTTGGAAACATTGTTGTAGTTCGAATTATTTTGGTGCAAGATCGATGCTTGGCTCTGCACATGAGGCTGGTATTTCAATTGTAGATTAGGATCCTTGCTGTCGCCGTATTTATAATTGCTTCCTTGATAAATCTCACCGCTGCATTTGATCTGACCGTTGGACTCAGCCATATCGAAGGAAGGATGAGACTCGTAATTGGGCATCGTGTAATTGGGCTTCCCAACTTTGGTCGAAGCTGTTTGATGAGCCTTGGAACCGTGTTGAAGAGCCGCGAATTCGGTTTGCGTGTAATTCGAACCCATCGGATACTTGCCATTTTTATTCTTATTCTCACCCGCGAATTTGTAATCCTCGTTATTCGCAGTTGGATTGTGATTTCTGCCGGGCTTCTGTTGGGAAATCGCCGACTGAACCGTCTTCGTTTTCGAAGGATCTTCGAAATTTTGCTTGTGATTATCGACGTGAGGAAGCTTTCCTCGAGCCTTGTCGATCACCGGAATCGTAGAATTCTGCGGAAAACCTTCGCCGGGCAGCATATTACCATAAGTAACGTTTTCTTTGTGAATAGGAGCATAACTGTAGTTCTCGCATATCGTTTTGTTCTCAGTTTCATCAACTTGATTCGTTCCAGGCTCGTATTGCACAAGATTGTTGTTATTGGGTGTTCCACCCATCGTCGTCCACGAGAGGATGCTGAAATTCGACGAATTCTGAGCCACCGTTGTCGTCGATTTAATCAAATTATCGGAAACCGCGGTTTGTACATAATTCGACGTAGCCACGCAGGTCTGTTGTTGTTGTTGTTGTTGTTGCCGCTGCTGCTGCTGCGGCGTTTGCTGTTGAAGCTGTTGCGGATATCGAGAAACCGCGGAGTTTTGTACAATCTGAGTCTTGCTCGACACCTGACCGGTCGAATTGGCAGGATCGAATACCGATTTTTTCGTATCTCTGCTGTAAGGAGCGTACGTTTCCGCTCGTTTGCCTTGAAACATCGTGTCAGCCACGATATTTCGCTTGGGATCTTTGGTTACGAAGGTCGCGTAGCTGGAACTTTCAACAAAATTATTGGAATTTATTTTGCTCGTAGCAGGTTGCGTCGGTGCAATTGGCTCGATGCGTTGATTGTCCCCTGTGTTTTGAGCTGTTGCGCCATCTTTATTGTTCGAGCTCGCTGTAGTTATGTTATCGTTTAAACGTGAAGTTATGTAAGGTCTGTCCTGCTGCGTTAAATTTCCGTCCAAGCCTGAAGAATTTTTGCTCTGAACAACCGGATATCCTTGGAAAGGTACTTGTCCGTTGCCCTCTTTACCGTGAAGGTCGTAGCTCTGCACGGGATAAGGTTCCTTCGTTCTCGTCGAGTATTCCTGCTGAGTACTCTGTGAAATTGGAGGAAAAGTTCCGTAGGCCATGGGTTCTACGGAATTAACGACAGGATCTTTGCTTCCGCTTGCGTAGGTTTGTTGGGAAGTCTGAGGTTCTTTTCCCGTCGTATGAGCGACGTAGGCGCTTTGAACAGCTTGGGAACGCACCGACGGATAATTGGTCATCGTTGAGCCATCCGGTACCGCGGAGGGCGCGGTCGAGGCTTGGGATGAGCTTGGAACAGAGGTTTTTGCAGCTCCAAAACTCGTTCGAGGCTGATTCGCACCGGTCCCGCTGAAATTCTGATATCCAGGCGGGTAATCCGGAATACCGGGGTAACGTGTGACGGAATCGTATTTCGGCAATTCGTTGGGAGCGATTGAAACTGGTGCTCGCATCGATGTCGAATTTATTCCGTCGTACTTGGGACAAGAAACGTTCGATGATTGCGATTCGCATTTTCGATTGGAATTTTCGCACTTTGATGCGAGACCCGAAGAATCCAATGGGTTTGATAGGTGAACGGAGTTTTGAGCCAGCGACGTAGGCTGTGTAACGCCGGTGGTAGTCGACGTTACGACAAAATTGTTGTTCGTGGTGGTGCACGTCGAAGTCTCGGACAATTGAACGACTTTGTACAAGCGATCTTTGATCGGCTCGCTGTTGACGAGTTTAGGCAAAACTTTAGTGACCATTGGCTCACCCGAAGCTTTGACAATCATGTGATTCTTATTGGAATCACGTTGCTGAAAATGATTATCAGATTTTACGGCTGATCCACTTTGCGAAGCCACACCAGTGTCGGCTTTGACTTTAAAACTGTTTGGTTCTATAGCACCGATTTGCAAAAGCATCGGAGGCGTTTGACTGTGATACTTCAAGTCCTCTTTCATTTCTTCCTCGAGAACTTCGGTCTTGCCGTTGAGCGACGAGACCAACGGAAAAGCCATGAGAAAAGCTGCCGTTGGTGATATCGATTCGGGATTGTGCGAGCTCGAAGGAACTTGAAGGGATGCAAAAAGATCGTTCGAAAGATCCGAGTGAAGTCCTTCGGCTCGATTGCTTATTGGCACGAAGCTGTTGCTCGAGCTGTAGGAAAGAGACTTAAGGCCGTCGTCTTTCGGTTTTTCCACGACTCTTACCACCTCCCGGACTTGCTGCTCCACCGCCATCGTAGCTGTAGGTTCCAACACGGGTGGAACAGTTTCCTCCTTCGATGACTCGACGACCGTAGGAATATCAGGTTTCAACGTCGTTGTGGTATTGGTATCAAGATTTAAAATGATTTTATCGTTGTCAACGATAGTATTGTCGTCCATTACAGCTTCCGACTTTTCCGTCGCAATGAGAAGTCCGTCGAATGGAATTGGAAGATCGCAAACTTCTTTTTCCTTTACGGAAACGATTTCACCCTCGGCGATGACTTCGACGACCTCGGAAAGCGTCGTGATCGCCGCAGGCTGATCGTTATTGGACTCCGGTGGAGATTTCGCTGGTTTTTCGGCTACGTGGATGTCGACTTCGGACGTCGAGGAGTCTAAAATCTTGTTTTCAATCAACGGTGACGATTCAACAGTGTCTGTGGGTTCAACCTGAGGCGTTTCCTTATTCGCGATTTCGGGGCTTACCGCAACGAGTTCGGATTCCGAGGGAATCGTTTTATCCGTCGCTTCGTCACGTTCTTTGGTTTCCGGGATATTTTCGACTTCGTTCGGTCTCGGATATTCGCGAATTACATCTGTAATCTCTGTAGAATCATTGGCGTGACTCTCGCTTGAAACGTTCACTTCTTCCGGGTTCTTTGGCTGCTTACTAATTTCGTCCGTATTCTCACCGATTCTTTCGACCACGTGCCTCAAACTTTCAATAGATTTACAGGTTTCCGGAAGTGCCGACGATTTTGTAAGCTTCGGCTGCGTAACGTCCGTAATTTCGGAATCTTCGGTGGCTTTTCTTTTTCTCTCCACGACGTCTACACTTTTCGATGCTTCGTTAATCGTTTCTGCGCTCGATGTGGAAACGACCGAACCGTTTTCGCTCGATTCGCCCTTACACGTAACTTCTTTGACTTCGGGCTCGAGTTTATCTCGTTGTTGGTTCTTTTTGCTCCTCGTCAACTTTTTCGGTTTTGATTTTGGTTCTGGTGTCTCCGTGATATCGTGATTTTTATTTTTAATTGGCTCGCGATGAATCGCCGGAATCGGAACTTTGTACGCCATCGTCGTTGTCGTTATTTCTTTGCCTTTTGGCAAAATTCCTTTGCGTCCACCGATTTTGGTCGCCTCGATGATGTTCTTGACGTTGGAAACCCAATCTCTGGAATTTATACCGACGCTCGTCTGTACATTCGGCAAGGCAACATTTTTCACCGTTTTCACGAGCGTTTGATTGCGCAACGGTAAGACAGAATTTTTAACCCGATTCGATAGTGGCTGCATCACGATCATTTGATTTTGCTGCGGGCTGTTCAGAATAATTGGATTGGCCGGTTGAGCTTGAGCGCTTACGATTATATTCGGCGTCAGAGGACTTATGGGCGTAACCAGCGGCATTAGCTTACCCGGTGACCATATCAACGTTCCTGGCAACAAATTCGTTATCGATTGACTCTGCGACGATGTTACGTTATTTTTTCTCTGTTCTTTCTTCTTTTTAATCTTCAAATCAATGAGCTTTCCTTTTCTCTTGACCTTTTTCCGTGATTCCAGCTTGCGAATTCCTTTGCTCGGCTTCGAACTGGCTGATTCCAAAGGCGCGACATTGGGCGTTGTGTCTGTGACAAATATTTTTAACAATTATGATCGCTAAACGAATTTTTTAGCGTTTAAAATCTAATTATTCGCATACCTTGCACACCGTGAGCGTTTGAATTGACGTTTTTATTTGTCGCTCCGGTGGACTCCCGCGCTTCGCCGCTGTCGTTGATGCAACTATTTACAAGATTCTCCTGATCTTCGATCAGTTTGTTCGGACAGTCCGGCGGAGCTTTAACTTCCGTGGTTTTTTTTGGTGAGCCACCGGCGAGGCCGACTGTTTTTTGTTTGGAAGGCACTTTGTAACCCATTTGCTTATTTTTATTACGTTTCTCCGGCTTCTTGCACTCGGCTAGTCTATCTAAATACTTTTCTCCATCCTCTAGATTGATTTTGTTGGACCATTTCAACGGTGAAATTTTTTCCAACGCCGGTTCTGCCGGAACTGTTATTCCGGCGTCTCGCAGCAGCGTAGACAGAAGCTGAGTGCGGGAGAAAAGTTGGGTTACCAACTTTTTCAATCGACCCAGTTCTTCCTCTGAAAATAGATGTAAATTATCTTTCAAACACACCCATCGAGGCTTTAGAACCTCTTGTAAAGTACACTTACTGTGAGCCTCTTCGGCATGAGCGTTGAACAACTCTTCGGTGCGATTGTTCAATTCTTTTATGTACTTGGATGCGTGAATAAGAATGTCGACTTTGTTGCGTTTGCGACCTTCTTGATAAGGAGGTAATAAATCCGACAGAGTTTTGAAGTACGTATTCATACGATTTCTTCTGTCTCGTTCCCATGTTTTGGCATTGCTGAAACAAATAACAACCGATGAACCAATAATTTTATTTGGAGCCATGTACGCAAAAACGATTTGTTAAAAAAGTCTGCATTTTTTTTTCGCAGGATTGATTTTAAATATCCTGCAACTAGTTTGAAAATATATAAATTGTTTAATTATTGTAATAATTTCTTCTAAATTAATTCCCGACATTCTATTCATGCATACATTTCTATTGTTTCAACGCTTTCAATACTTTTATTGTTGATTTTTTTTCAGGATAAAAGAAATCGAATCTTACATCTTTTCCTTGCGGGGCATAATTTAATCCTTCGTCATCATTCACGGGACCATCGATGAGCCATAAAATACACGAGCTTACTTCTGTCATCAAAATCATTTCGTCGATTTTCGATTGACATTTTTTTTATCCTTCTTCCGTTGTCGCAATCATCGTGACACTGTTCCAAAGAACGTAATAGAATAAACGTTTCTGTTTATCGTCCAGCCGAGAATCGGATGCAAAATATTCAGCGTCTATGTAACATAATATTCGTGCGTATTTAATATTATGTTTGATTCTCGATCTTTATTTACGACAGCCAGAAATACGTTAGCGGAGATGATCGTTTCGATGGCTCTTGTTTGACAGTTATATACAGTTATACATATACAATCTTCTCTTGATTAATTCTTCGGCGGACTAGGGGGGACAACTCGAATGGTACAAGGTGGCTGCAAGTTAGTTCAAGTTAGTTCGAGTTTAAACGGTCGGATATCCAGATGTCGCTAGCGTGCCTCGAACGCTATTTCCGGCTCATCGACATATTCGTATGGACCGATAATGCGGTGAGAAAAAAGCGTAATCGCAATAGAAAGGGAAAAGACTGTGGATGGTTCGAACCTCTCTCTTTCTAGTTGAATCTGATTCTGGTACTATTTCTTTGGCTCTATTTCTCCCGGTTCGCTCGGTTTTTTCCGTCGGTACATACTCGTTGATTCGATCATTGGCCGCTACACGAAGAAGGCGCCACCACAAATTGCGTTGAACCGGAGCGTTACTCATCTCCCTACTCATCTCTGATTACACTTTTTGTCGCAGCATTATTGTGGTCCATATGTATCTGTCGATAAGGCAGATGCCATTCTCCCGTCACTCAAACAATTCGTTAGTGTAGGTTATGAGCGGTCCACTGCAATAACATCGTAAGCGTATTAGATCACACTATTTCGGTCTGCTGTGGAATAATTATCGTCAGCTTATCGTTGCTCCTTACATTTTATTTATTTTTTCTTGCACCTCCTTAATCAACAATCTCATGCAGACGCTATTATCGAATTCGGTCTATAGAATGCAGCATCAGTGACAAAAACTACTGTCAACTGTTGCAAACTAGTTTTGGGACATTGTTAAAAATGGTTCCACGTAAAAATGACGATGGAGTCAGATCGCACGTATTG
The DNA here is from genome assembly GCA_963971145.1 of Sussaba pulchella. NCBI lineage: Eukaryota > Metazoa > Arthropoda > Insecta > Hymenoptera > Ichneumonidae > Sussaba > Sussaba pulchella. Next base: position 12,964,203 of record OZ020171.1, on the reverse strand, counting down.
TTGCCGGTTTTACTCAGCGCTTTTGCAATTCCCGTGTCTATGCTATTCTGGATCGTCAATGTCGTCTATTCGATCTTTAGACCCATCGAGGATCCTCTTCGAGAAGGTAATTTCATGTCGCACCATTCAGGGCATTATCGACGATGAACATTCATTAGCGTTACATTTTTTTGCCAATCAACAGGTCATCCGGTAATTTCTCCATGGCGATGGCTAGCCGCTGTTGTCATTCCAATTTTATTTTCTTCGTGGGGTCTGAAGAGACGCAGTTTGGATCTGAGTGGCGCAATTTTAGGTACAATTTATCCACAGAAATTGGCGGTACAACGGAATTAGCAAATCGTAGTATTTTCTTTAAAAATTTCAGGTCTCTTCATGGGTTTCATTCTGACGCTCACAAGCATAGCGCACTTGGCTTGTCTCATGACGTTTTTCGTAAGCTCGTCTCTGGCTACCAAATTTCGGAGCAGAAGAAAGAAAAAACTGGAAGCTGACCATAAGGAAGGAGGTCAGAGAAATTGGATCCAAGTTTTTTGCAACGGAGGAATGGCTTCGCAACTGGCTCTTCTGTATTTGCTGGATGTAGGATGCGGAGACAGACCCATCGATTTCAACAAGGATTACAGAAGTTCCTGGCTCTCTATGGGAATATTGGGTAAACGTTCTGTTTGATTGAAAAATAAAAAAAGAACAAATCATTGGGTATCCTTCCAAAGGCTTCCAATCGATTTTGTAAATACAACGAATCGAGTTGACGGCGTTTGAATATTTTTTGCAGGAGCATTTGCTTGTTGCAACGGAGACACCTGGGCCTCGGAATTCGGGACTGTAATCGGTGATTCCGATCCATTTCTCATCACATCGCGTAAAAGAGTACCTCGAGGTAACGTCGTCAATCAAATTGGAAAAAAATTGCATAAAAAAAATGAAATTGAATGAAAAATAAAATAAAATGCCAACATTTTTTTCTTCTAAGGTACAAACGGGGCAGTTTCATGGGTAGGTCTGCTGGTTTCTTTGCTGGGCGGAATTTTAGTCGGGTTGTCGCATTATCTCGCCGTTTTGTACAGCGTGGATACGGCAATATTGCAGTCGGCTGCTGTCCAATGGCCGATAATAATCGTAGGAGGAGCCGGAGGTTTGCTGGGAAGCTTGTGCGATTCTTTTCTCGGCGCTACCTTGCAGTATTCAGGTATTTTATTCGAAAACCATTCGCATCAATGGAAAACTGAGTCTTTTCGGACAATAAAATATATCGTATTCTTCCAGGATTGAACGAAGATCGGATGGTGGTGGAACATCCTGGAAAAGGCGTGAAACACATATGTGGCAGACAAATATTGGACAATCACAGCGTTAATCTATTGTCCAGCATCATCATTGCTTTTACCATTCCCAGAATAGCCAATTGCATTTGGCCGTGAACCCACAGTGATACACCAATTAGTCTGTCATATGAAACGAAAATTAAAAGAAACAAAAAAAAATCATAATTGTTCGAGCATTCTTTCGTGCTCAAGCGAATTTTTTTTTCGTATAGCTTCATAAGACTTTAAATTGTTGTAAATACTGGGACGCAGTTTCACACGATTTAACACGTTCGTCAGTGATCAATTTCATTGCAAATTCCGTAGAATGTGCGGATTGATGCAGAGTCGATATTAATGTATAACAAAAGAAAAATATTCTACAATTTTCTACATCTATTTGATACATCTGTATATATATGAAAACAAATATATTATATTTTGTAACGCCTCTGCTTTGTACATTTCGGGTTAATCTCCGCTACAGAAGAACCCGGCAAAGCTATTTCGTGAATAGGCTTTTATTAATTTCTCGGATTACATCGAATTATCTTTGAATTACAACGATTACACAACTTTTAGTTCGTCCTTCGGAATAATGAATCTTGCATCTGTGAATATCGTAGTTTGTGACTAAAAAAATCTATCGAAGCCAGACGTTAGTAGAATTTTAATGAAAAAATTTCGAATACCCGAGTAGAATCTTCGACTTGCAAAGATTGTTTGAAAAGAAAAATTTTTTTTAAAAAGCTGCAAGTGTTTACGTATTTTTGTGTTTCGATCTCAGGTACAGTTTTGTGCTTACGTTACAGCGCTCAGCGTATCTCCAATTCGGCATCATTTAACTAAACTTTCGGATCTTTTGTACGCTTTTTTGTTTTTTTTAAATACACATCTGTAGGTTCGAATTAGTTGTATCGACATTCACCAGCAGACTTATCTTTGACAATTTTACGTACAAAACCTACGCTATACGTCAACGGATATATATTTATATATGCTATCAATAATTAAAATTACGTTATCGAGTGATATGATGAATTAAGTGATTCGTTTTCCCCAAGACATTTTCGTTAGGCGGTAATTAACTCAATCCCAACGATTCGTTTACGTTTCTTCAACACGAATATACGCTTTACGATCGTTTTGTTTTTAAAACATTAGATTAACATATCCTTTACATTATATACAAAATTTTTCATCACTTTTCTATGTATTTACAATATAACTCTGTATGACGCTCTCTTTTTCTCTAATTTCTCGATTCTTTTTTCACCGTAAGTATTCGTTAAGCCTCGAAAGACAACAACAAACGTTATCGCTATGCATTGTTGATGCAATTACGTACAAGTGTGACACGTCACGAGGGATTAAATCGAGTGATACGAAGAAATTCGTTGCGGCACAGCCTCTTATCGGACTGAGATATACGTAAAAAACATTTCGTGGCTGTCGACAGTCGACAAGGCAATGGCTAAGCACATGCATCGAATAGTATTTGGCTGTTTTTCAGAGTGAAAGATAAAGATTCGCTTGTATGTATTTAATATTTATTACTTCGGGCTCGATTGTCATCCGATTAAATAAATGTGTTTACGCAAAAAAGAAAAAAATACGCGGTTACAGTTAGTCATCATTATTATTGTTATTATAATTCATTCTCCTATATTAGACACAGAATCGGCAGCTAATAGCGCGATATTTTTCGCAAAGGACTATTAATACGCTACGGATTAATTCTAAAGCACCGTCGTATCATTCGGTGCAATTTGCAGCGCGAAAACGGTCGAATGCGTAGCCAAATTTGAGCAATTCAGTGACAGAAAAAATGTAAAAAAAAATATATATTTATCCTATTTTCTTTAGGAATTAAAGTTCAAGCAATGACGAAATGAATTATTTTTTTCAAACCAATGATTTAAAATTTAATACGTCTCGTCGGAATGACGACGGACAGTTTAATCAATTGCAAAAGCGTCCTATACAGCGTTAAAAGAATTTACAATAAATCTACGTTAATTCTATGTACATTTTGGAAGGATCGAGACAGGGTGGTCATATTTATTATTAATGTTTTTTTTTCTTTTTTACAAATGTGCTATTACATAGCTTTTTAAAGAATAATTTCATTAGTAATCCTAGTAACAATATACAAGTTTTCAATGTCGACAAATCAACATAGCCAACGAATTGTTTCATCGAGTGCTCGAAGGAAGTTGATTCATCGTTAAATACATAATTAGACCATTTCGCATGAATCCGGAATATTCGTTCTCATTCGTTCTCATCGATGTCATCGAATAGTCATTGTACGTACGTTATTACAAATGTATTCATTCCATTTCATTCTTTCAAACGCTCGTATTAAGGGGATAGGCAGTTCCTGAGGATGCGGCAGGCAATATCGTCGAGAATCCATTCTCGAAGTCGTCTCCCACCTTCGACTCGACGCGTCAGAGTTCACTGACCGGAAGATCACTCAGCAGAATCGCCGAGGAATAACGCGAATCACGACGATCCTCCGGATCGTCATCGTCGTTATCAGCACTGCGTCTGGTACTGATTAAAATCGTGGGACGAATCGTTGCGCCTGATGAGGACGCGCGAGTTATTGTGGCTGTTACTTGCCCGCCGTGAAGTCGGAACGATCGTTACGGCCGTCGAATCACGATTCCCCACGTAATTTTCGTCCTTTTCTTCCATCGGGGCTGCCGCATGATAGTCACACCTTTTCTTCTCCCGCAATCGGACCTGCGGTCGAGCGGACAAACTGCAACAGTCAACACCCAACAATGGATTCGACTCGGGCGTTGTCATTGGCGCGATACGGACATCGAAACGTTCAAAATTTCGTTCCCCCCCCCCCCCCCCCCAAAACTGTTAGATCGTTCTTCGACCATGGACGGTACTCGACCGCATGTGTTTGACGATTATTCTGATAACCGTTATTATTATTGTTAATATTATTGAACATGGAACTGCGATTAATTGGTGTAACGAATTGATCGTGGAAGGAAATTGCATGTTAGTGCTTGAAGATCAGTCCGCATCGCACCATTGACGAATCTCGTGCTGTCGTAAGATACGATAAATGTAATAATTTCGATAACAGGCTTCGTCGTCCGTGAATCCAGAAGCCACCGAGATCCGATTCGGCATAAGAGTCTTGCGGTGCCATTTTTGGATCCGGGTGAGGATCATTTTTTTTTCAAGGACAATTCACGTGTGCCGTGCGAAAGGGTGGATACACAGGCTATGGGAAATTTCATACGCGTGCTTTGCGTGCTTTTGTGGGAAAGGATTTGTTTGAAAAATATATATTTATTATTTTTTTTTTTTTTTACAATTTTCATTGAAAGAAGTCTCGTTCAATGCGATCAAACACCTTTTTATTTATCCAATTCCATTATTTTTATCTTCAACAAAGTAATAAATAATAAAAAAAATACGAGTAATATTTATTATGGCGATAAAGCTTCGGCGGCTAATGGGACAAAGCGTCGTGCATCGGCATTAGAGTTTGCCTTACCGAGACGGTCGTTGCTGTGCACGAATTCGCACGTTTTCTCATGAACGCCGTGCCTTCCCATTTTCGTTTGAACTGCGATATCACCTGTGTACGATGCAACGACGAATAATTAAATCGAACTTTTTTTTTATTTTCAATTTTTTTTTTCACATTCACATCGCGTCGAGCCATTTGATCGCGAGCCAAAGTGAATTACGGTGTTGGCTTACCTCGCCGTTGCAGAAGCAGAAGAGAGTCGCGACGCAGAGACCCTGGCGGAGAAATAAAAGGTTGGGATAAAAAATGAGCTTCGGGATACACAAAGGAGGAAATAAAATACGATAATGCTTCTGACGTGGTCGACAGAGCTGGACTTTGCATCGGGGACGGGCTATCGTGACTGTGCCAATTCGATAGAGACGCAAATTCACGGGACAACGCGGTGTACTCACTTGAAATGAGGATGTTATGCAGACGATAACGTCGTACGGCCTTTCCCAGGGGTGTCCCGGGGGCGGTCGGTTCAGGGTGAACAAGTGCTGGAGACCCAACAGTGGAACCAGCAGCAACGTCGCTCTGTAGAGTGTTTTTTTTTTTTAGTATTTTTTTTCGCCAGTCACCGTTGAAGATCGAGATAGGGCCAGCATCGAGGAAAAAAGCTCGCAAAGAGCTTCGCGGATCGCGAAAGGAATTATAAATTGAAAATGGTGGGAATGTGGAACAGAATTTGAATGAGAAATACGAGGGTTGTTTTTCTTTTTTGCGGAGCAAAGTCAGCTTTCGATAACTGTTCATTTTTCCTATCAACGTGATCATGTTTGGATGGTCAGTGGGAGGCTGAAATGTTTTAGAAAAATGTGTACTCTGTGACTCACCTAAAAGCTTGGAGCAACGAACGAGAGGGTCGAGTACCGATCGCCGGACCGGCTCGCAGTTTAACCACTAGAACACGAATGATGTTGCAGAGAAACATCAGATTTAGGATTATCGTTACGAGAACGGGAATCGTCAGGATCAGCATGTAGTTTCCTTCGTTGTGCCAACATCTGTCAAAAAGACAAAATCTTCTTTTAGATAACTAATTGCGCAAACTTGGTTCATAATTGTCGCTTTGATATCAAACAACCGATAATTGGTATAACGTCGCAGTAATTTATTCGATACATCTGTTAATTTATTTACAAAGAAAGCTAACGTCGTTTTTCCTGTTTTTTTTGTTAATTGTTCATTGGACGGTTGGCTCGCTATGGTGGCTTAAATACGCCATGGAACGACAACCATTGCATATCGGTTACTCGTGTATGCCGTGTAACCGTGTTGGGCAGAGAGGACCCTAATGCAATTATTCGTACGCTCGGTTTAAGGTCCTTGACGAGAGTCCGTCCGAGAGCAAAGGCTTTGCCGTGGTTGGCAAGTTATCTGTCATGCGGAGCAATCGATTCTGGAGCAATTTACCCTTTGCGATTCTGGGCTTTCGTCTCTCCGCGTCGATGTTGGGCATTGTAACTACGCCGGCGTGAGGGGCTTCGATAATTTTCGTTCGGCCGGCCGTTCCTCGCCGGCCAATTGGAAACCCATCTGCGCTGTGTGCTATGGACTCATAACGTCGTTGGTTTATGTTGCATTCTCGATAAACCACCGAGCCATTATCTCCAAACCGTTCAGCCGTTTGATGCAACTTTCATTCAGGGCTACGAGGATTGCGATTAACAATTTATTTCACGATTCATGAAATTAAATTGTTTGTACACTTTTCATTCTAATAATTATGATGAATTCTGATAATGATAATATAGTGGCGATATTGATATCATTATTGAGTGTAATCAATATCATAATATTGTTATAATATTTCGTGTAATTCAAATTATCATGTGGATTTTGTATAAATTTTCTATTGTTAACATAACAATTTAAATGTATTTTTTTATGAATAAAGAATCTTTATTCGTCTAACTGCGAATGAAATTTCGGTTAATAAGATTTATTGGACGCAGCTACGAGTGCTTGTGGCGAAAACGTCGCATGTTGTTAGTACTTGCTCAACTGCATTTGTAGGACGACGTAACGCGGAAACTTGATATCGAGTTTCTTATTGCAATGCTTGTCCTCTGGAAATTCCGAAAAATACCATTTGTCAATGCTTTTACGTTTTACGGATACCACCGCTGGTGACCAGAGCCAGAGTCATTTCCGCTGTGTGACAACCGTTGCCTTCACCTTCTTCCGGACGTATAAACCACTTTTTCTTTTTTTTTTTTTCGTGATGGAGGAAAATTTACCGGCCACGTTTGCACGCTCTATTGATCCAAAGTCCGACGAAACTGGAGAACCCGATGTCGAATCCATACTCACTCGAGTTACACCAGCTTTGCACAACTTTTTACCAGTGGCTACCACAATTCAGAGCCTATACGATGTTTCTATTTTTGTTATTTTCATTTGGCAGTGGAACTTTTACAAAAAAATTAGTCCTTTAAGTTTTTTTCCCCTCTTTGTCTCATTAAAGAAAAAACAGCTGCAGTTTCGACTCGAAAAAGATGTATAAATGTGGAATCCGTTTCCGCATCTAAATTACGGAGTACAACACAGCTGTCATCCCTGTTTGTTATTGCCAAAGAGAGGATAAAAAAGATATTTTATTTTTTTAAATCTCTAATTTCACGAACGACACTAGAGCTAATCCGGGAAGACACAAAAGCAGGGAAAATAGTGCAGCAAGAACTGTTGCATTGTAGCAGAAAGCTTCGTTCCAAGTGAAATTTCGTTCGAGTCTCTTCGTCCTTTCCATCCTGTCTTTCCACGTTGGCCTTCGTCGGTTTCTCATTTCTCCATTGGCGAGTGACTCCTGATAAATTGCAGACCGACGGAAATCCTCTCATTACGTCGCACGCGACATTCCTCGCTGGTTCCGGCTTTTCTCGTAATCATGGAAACTTTTTTCTCCTCTATCTACTATTCTACGTCGTTCGTATACTATACCTGATTAAGCCGCAACGCTGTCGCTGATTTTAATGTTTCCTCTCGTACGGGCAAACTTCAATTATCCCTAATCGGTACCGATGCACCCACCCGAGGGCGATTTTTCCCTCTAATTTATTTGTCTTCCTCACTTTTTTCATTCCTTCGGTTGTGCCTTTTATCTCTCGTTTACCGAACAACCGTCAAGCTTTACTTACCACTCATTTTGATTAATTAGAACACGAAGATTGAGCGTTCTTCTGTTTTGACACAACTTTCCCCTTACTTCCTTGGAAACTGATTTTCTCTTATTATTCTTTGGCTCGAAGTCCGATTGCATCGGATTGTACGCAGTTGTTCACCAACCTTCTTTCCATCCTTGATTCAAATGAGGTTTTAAAACTACTCAATCCTATCGCCCGTGTGAACTTCAACTTTATTTGTTTAATTGAAATCATTCTGAATAACGTTAACTCGATTGTTTATTTGGGGTGACGTTATGGAAGACATTGAACGACAAAATGTCATGGCAGTGCCGGTAACTCACTGTGCATTGTCCTGGGGATCGTCACTGGTGGCTCGCAATATCGCGTAGACTGGGAGTAGCAGAGCCGGCGTTGACCAACCGAGGACGACGAGCCATTTTACCAAACTGTGCTCGCTTGTGAAAGCGTTTACAAGTATAGTGTGCAGATAAAAACCTTCGCACAATGACCAGGAATAATTCGTCAGGACGAAATAGAAGACGGCGAAGTTAAGCAGGCGACAGGGAATCTAAAGAAGTCGACAAAACCAATCACGAAAACATTTAAATTTAATTTTCTTTGAGCAATTTTTTTCATCAATTTTCGTAGGGTCGTTATTATATTGTTATAGTTGTTGGAAAACGACTCACCCCATTATCGGCAAGGACTTCCGTGTCTGAGATGACCGAAGTGTACCAGATTATCCAGAGGACGCTGCTGATTACGAAGGAAGTGAAAAAATTCATATGAAGCGTTATCCTTGCGCATCTCAGAGACCTAAAAAAACATTTTCACGTTAGAAGAAAAAGAACCCCGCAAGTACACCGGATGTTTTGTTCCGAGTTAAATCTCACCGGAAGTATGTAAAAATGCCGAGGGACAAGAGAACCGCTATCAGAGATATCGTGTAGCCAATCTGAAATATCATGTTCAGCCGTTGTTGCCACTGGAAAAAAGCATGAAAATGGTAAAACAAACCCAATCTTTACTCATAGTGACGATAAGTAAATATCCATTATGATGATCGAATTATAAAAATCTTTCGCATTATTTCGTGACGGTTGAATGGAAAAAAAATATTCGTACGATGTCGAGGAATTCGGGTGATAATGCATTATCTGGTTCCTGAATTCGAGCTTTGGCGGAACGAAAACGTGGAGATAACGCGACGACGATAGCTTCGAGGGAGTCGGTTGTTAGTAGTGGCGTGTAACGAGGACGACGGAAACGCGAGTGTTATGTAAAGACGCCGTACGCGCGATTGCGACGGAGTCGTGATAAAAAAAATGATGGGTATCGGAGGCACCTTCAATGTGTTTGTTTATACAGAGCAGGTACCACAAAGTGCGAAAAGTAAATTCGAGATTAGTCCACAATCACTGCGTTATTTAATCTCGCGGCCGATACCGCGGACGGCGCAAGCCTTAAATACACAAACGAAATTTAATTCACGTATGTACATGGATCGCACGTAAGCCTGTATGTACGTGCTCGAGATTATAGTTTATGGTATCTTCATCTATAAAGGTAATGTTGGTAACGGCGTTAATCGGACCAGTACTCGATTTTACGTCAACGATAGAAGGTGTCGAATTTAATCGTCTCTACTCCGAGTTAGTCGTATTTGGGAGTAAAGCGGAAGATTACGAGAAACTTTGCTTTTTCAAAGAAAACGGTGGAAATGAAGCTCTGTATATTGATATCTTTGCTAAGTGCAAGTTTCGGAACATGCTGGGCTGGACTAATCGTGGCGATGGACAGTGACACCTACGATCAGAATGATTCGTGCCAGAGCGAGCTTCGGAAGTTGTGGTTCGATTTAATAGTCCCAGGTGAGATTATCAGAAAAGGAATTGTTGGGGAAACGAATAAATCAATTTTGAATAAGGAGAGTGGAATACATGTGAATCATAATTATTATATATAATGGAAATATCTTTCGAACCAACATTAACAATCTTGGGAAAAATAATTGCCTTTTGATAAAAATAAAAAATAGAGCTTGTCGGGGATATCGGTTTTATCAGCGTTTTTATGAATCGAATTGTATAATCGACACAAAAAACGAATAACGAGGGTTGAACAAAGTTGACGTTTCAATTGTGGCTGACCATGCGTACAGTTTCATCCCTTCGAACTTTTGTTGAATCATTGTCGCTCTTAGTACATTGATATACATATGTACGTGAATATGAATGTGAGGGGACCAGCTTCGTTTAACGACGATGTGTGTTACAATATGTCCGCACTGTACACAGGAACAAAATGGTGCGGCGTAGGCGACATCGCGCAAGGTCATGAGGACCTCGGCTACTTCGCTGAAACCGACGCCTGCTGCCGGACACACGACTACTGCGACGACATCATTGAGGCCAGAGAAACCAAATACAATCTTACGAATCCCACATTTTATTCGAGGTACAGCGACTCATCGAATAATTCGATATCTCATATCACAATTGCCACCAACGTAACAGATCGTAACAAAAATACAAGGCAGGAATTGTCATTTTAACGAAAGAATATTTTCATTGATCACAGGCTGCACTGTTCTTGCGACGAAAAATTTTACGACTGCCTGCATAGATCAGAGGACGGTGCTGGTCCGTATGTAGGACGGATGTACTTCACTGCGTTGAACACAAAATGTTTTCGCAAAGATTATCCTATCGTTAGCTGCAAGCGCACCACCATGTAAGTTATATTTCTTTGGATTTATCTTTTTTATTCTACATAACGAAAGGAAAAATATTAAAAAATAGTAAAAAGTAAATTTTAAAACCGCAAAGTCTCGAGCGATAGTCAGACCCACGTTTATTTTAAACGTAAATATGATACGAAGGTGGTGGAAGCCCAAACGTTGCGCGGAGTACAATCTGGACCAGAGCAAACCAAAAATCTACCAATGGTTCGATGTTCCTTATTACTGATGCAACGAGTCCACGGATTTGGCGAGAGGATGGAACGGAGTCTTTCATTCCCTGGGAAAATCCGCTCAAGATTCAATCACGCGACGTAATTACGCCTTGCCTGAATTGGCAATGTACAACGAACTGAATAAAGAACAAATTTTTATTACGCAGTGCATTTCATTCCAAAATCTTTTTTGATATCGTAAAACATTTTTATGCAACGCCGGCTTATGAACATCAGTGATTCTACCGTCGAACGGTCAGCTATGCGGTCATTGCAGACCCGAACATTGTTTGCGTCAAAACATCGGATGCAAAACTCGACGACGTGCAGTACGAGATGGCCGGATGCTCCCAGAGCTACTACTTCAGCAAAGCACGTAAATAATTCATGGGACGCGAGCGGAAGCGCGAATGCGTTATTTCTCACGGAGCGTGTGGGTCCCTGGGAAATGCATTTCTGTTCGTTATTCAGTACATGGCGAAGATGCATTACACAGGATGAAATGCTGGTACGACACGTTCCTTCTCGGCCTTCCACTTGTCTACTTTGGCTTCGAGCTTTCGACCCTTCGTTATGCACAGTGTTCACTGTTGGATTGATTTCAGCCAATTATGAAGTTTTACCCCAACTGAAACAATGCCTCTAAAGTTCGAATGCTTCCTAATTTCGGTCCCCCGAGATAATATCGATGTTACAGGAAAATAAATAAGATTTAGATGAAGATTTCGCTCATTATTTGTAATGTTTAGTTTAAAGTTACGTAGGATGTTGGTAATGTTTTTTTGGGCGTTTTAAGGCAATGAGTACTTCATATTGATTTTGTTTTTTTTTTTTGTAACTGGAACCAGTTGAACCTTTTCGAAACATTTTTCGAAGTTGCTCTCTGAACGTGCGATCTCACTAATAGCTAATCAAGAAACGAATGAAACCGGTCCAGTTGTCGATAAATGCAATGAATCTACTGATTTCGTTCTCCCCGTAAATCACACGGAAAATGCCAAGAAAAAGAACCGATATGGGAAACGTGGTTTTATTGTATCCACTGATTTTATCGAGTTGCGTTCCGCAAAATACCGGTAATATTCTCAGCGGGGGGGAGGGGATAGGACGTAAAAAGTATAAAACGCGCGAGCAGAAGAGGAAGAAGAAGCAGAAGAAGAAGAAGAAGAAGAAGAAGAAGAAGAAGAGGAAGAAGAAGAAGAAGAAGAAGAAGAAGAAGAGCATCGTCGAAACGAGGGTGTCGATTCGGACGCAATCGACGGATTCGTATAAACCAGAAATCGACGACGTCGTGAGAATATCGGAAGCAAGGGTTTGGGGATGCAGAGTACGAAGTAGAAAAGGAAGTTGATGAACGTATCCCGAATCGGAATCTGATTTCTCGTTCTCGTTTCCAATCCTCGTGAATCTTATACCTCGCTGTCTTTTCTCATCGCAGTCTCTTTCCATTTCTTCTCCCTCTTTCTCTCGTTTCTTTTTTTTTGTATCGGCTTTGACTCTCGCTCTTTCGGCGGGTCTTCGACTTTTCAACGTATCCGAGTCACGATCTTTCCCTCAGTCATTTAATTTCCGCCAACGCTATCGTGATTATCGCGCATCACGAATTGCGTGACGTCGATCCATTACCTACACCGACCAGCGCGCCTGTTGTCGATACCTCATCCAACCCTCTCCCCCCCCCTCTCCTCTTCCCGCGTGCACGCTCCGACACGGTATAACTCCGCTCCCTAATCCCGTTTGGCCCAGCACGGGACCGAACGAGAATATAATTTTTCTTTTTAATATCGCAAGACGTAAAATGAGAAAATGCTTTGCTGGAGCTTGCTAACCATCGTGAGAAAACGATTTCAGACGATTGAAAGAGGGATTTATCACGTCCGGCTTTGCCGCGAATCCTCAACATTTGTCTCGTCGATCACGGTCCTATAAATAAGAACGAAGAAAGGCAACGACGATCGCACGTCTCGGCCGTTCTTACTTTTCTGAAATAACTTTTGCGGCTTTTCGATTGTGCAACCAATAGCAGAAGAATTCTTCGTTCAAGTTGTGTAAAATATTGCAGAATGAGTTAAGCTTGATAGGTACGACATTTTGCCGTTCCGTTTGGTATCAACTTTTTTTTATCGTTTGCTCGTACCAACAATAAACTCCGGAGGCTGATTTGAATCTTCGTGAACGCAGATTTCGCGAGTTTATGGAAATTTTGTTGAAAAACATTGAAGCTTGGGAAAATTACACGAGCGATAATGATGCTGGTAAAGTTGGAAAGTCTAACAACGGATGCAGTACAACGTGGAAAGTTCGAAAATCGAGAAGCTGCTTCCGCATCGTCGAGATAGAATTGCAATTACAGTCCCGCGTCGTGAACCGATTCGGTTACTTGATTTCCATAACTCATTGCGAACAATAATAATTATAATAATTCTAGTTATCGTGGAAACATTTTGTTCCTTGCGTTACACGATTATTTGCCAAAGCGTTGAATCTCGGCGAGGCGAAATGGTCGACAAAACTTTTGGTCCTGATCGCCCGCGCGTTGCTTCGGAGCGGAGAATCTCGCTCGTTTGATATTCTCGCATCAACATTTCAATGAAACGAATTACCGCGACTGCGTCGGTACTCGGCCGCTGCTTCAACTCCACAATGATTCAGCTCCAAGTGTCAGACTCCGTGCGGGACGTGAATAATTCATAGAATTTCCAAGCGTGTAGCTTGCACAACCCTCGCGGCGATGAATGTTTCAATAATTCGCGAACGGGTCAACGTGTTGGTATCCAAGAGCCGAGCTTGGCGGAGAAATTTGCGATAGATTATTTGTTCCACAAATGTGTCGATGCCTGACGGGTATTGAGTATATTAATTATGATATTGTCGGGGAATCAATTATTCGATGGCCTCCGTTCAATCTGTCGTTAATATCCGCTCAGGGATTTCTATCGCATTATGACGTATCGGAACATTTCGTTTTACCTGTAATCTCAACAATTACGTTAATTTTTTTGTTAAAAATCTTTTTGTCACTGTCATATATTTAATTCGTCTCAATTGTTTTTTTACTGTTAAATAATTTTAAGTTAAAAAAAAATGTAGTATTTTGCGCGCTATGAGTGGAATCGATTGAATTTCGTGATTAAATTGTTCAAATTTTCGACGAAATCCAAACGAAAAAAAAATTATTATTTTCAGGCTTCGGTAATTAGCACGGAACATGAACGAATGTCGTATGATGGTTATAAAGAAATATTGCTGACGTAGCGAACCTTGACAGTTGCCACCTTCGTGCATCGTTATAACGCGACGCATTATTGTCTCGCGGTGTTTGCCAGACACCGCACAGCTCCGACCATGGGCGTCGGATTACTGCTGGTTCCGATGGCAAAACCGCATCCGGCCATGAAGGCTTGCCGAGGCCGGTTATCCGGCGGCTAACCGTCGGGGATTCCGGAAATTCACGGTGCCGTGGGGGCTCGGCTCTAAACCCGCGGGAAGCGTGAGTTCTTACAGGGATCGCGAGCGCGTCCGCTCGACGGGTTGTTGCGGGGCGTCGAGGAACGGGAATCCCATTAATCTCGGTTTACCGAGGATCATCGGTAAAAAAATAATTTAAAAAAATACAAAAGACGAAAGAGATTGAACCGAAATCCCGATAGATTATAAATCCATCGCCGCAGAATTATTTTCGGCGCAACGTTGCACACTCTGAACGAATGGCCCCGAGCACAAAAAAAAAAAAAAAATTGTAATAGATATTCTCGACGCTACTGTAAATCAGCGTTTTAATTTGCCGTCATAGATTTACGGATACGATAGTGCGACGAGTAGCGACGTCACCGCAAAATTGTGATTTAATTTCGGCGGCGACGTGTGTTGCGTGTGGCGAGGATGATACAATCGTCGCGAGAAATCGCGCATCGTTGATTCTCGCGGAAATTGGCGCAATATTTCGCCGTACGGCCGATCGAGTTTCCCACACTCGTTGTTCGTTATCGTTCTCGAAACAATTTGCGCTGGTAGGCGCGCCGCGTGCCTCCGGCATTGTATCACGTGTGGCCTGCCGCTTGGTCAGTAGTCGTGCTTAACGCTTGGTCAGCCAATTCGCGTGTGTATGTAGGGCGTTTGGCGCGAGGTACAGACGCGAACCCACGTGTGATCGTGCACGCTGTCTCTGAGAGAAATTATTGAATACGAGGTATAAAAAAATTTATCTCACCATCGGCTTATCATTCATTGCATCGGGGCTCACATCGACAACACGATCGTCGACTCGTATGATACGTCACTAATTAATTTTATCCGACAATTTGCAGTCGGTTTCTCCGGCGAATAACAAAAATGGAGTTGATAACTACTATATATGGACGGTTGACCATCGGTAGGAGATATATGTAGAACTGAAACGAAACGAAGACGAACTGTTTTAACTTACTTCGAGATCTTCTACATCCACGCAGGTCGTATAATTGCTCCACGTGTGATTCGTCTCAGGATGTCGAAACCATGTGCCATTCGGTTCGCAATATTTGTACGCCTCAACTGCAAACAAAAAAATGATCATAATATTAATGCAATTCGAAACACGATTGAACCTTGCAGCGAGAAAAATAATCCCTAAGGATAAATCCTTAAACTCCGTTCGTTGGCAACGGAGAAAAAATGTTTCACAGTTGTTACAGTCAAAATCATTCAAAAGATTCCATGAATATTTTCGGATGAATGGGTAGAAACTGAATCCGCGGATGCACATCGAATGCAATCAGCACCAATCGTATTTCGACATTCCCTGTGCACATCGATGTTTCCGTCCAAAGTGCATTCGATCGTTATTTCGATAACGATAGTTTACGAGAGCTATTATCCCGAATGGTGTATCTAGGATCGAAGGACTGGAATATTGCGGATGTTACAGAGACTGAGCTGCGAGAGATGGAATGTGCTTTAGCTCATTGACTCTCATATTGGGTGAAGACCAGTTATACGATTCCGAACCGGGCTGAAGTGCGAGCATTCATGATGGCTTTGCGTGAAATTGGTGGATGGGAATAGGGATGTAGAGCAGCAGCTATGGACAGCTGCGTGGAAAATTCTACGACGACTGAGCTTTTGTCTCGTTATACAAGATTACTCGAACTGAATCATACAAGCCACCACCGGGAGCGGGCGCAGTTGGTCCAAGCAACCGACATCGTGTATCCCCAATTCGGTTCTGCATTACTCAGGCCATCAATGGTGCGAATAGTAGTAGCAGCGATTGTACTATACGGCCAAGCCGTCAATAACAATGCGTCGACAGAGGGAGCGAGAAGGTACATTCCAGATCATAGCGCTTTCGGATCGTACACGCGATTGTGCGAGGTTTCGAGTATTACCCGGGGACTGATGGCGAGTGATCGGTGCACAGCTTTAGCGGTAGCAGTGTGGTCGTCGTACGGTGGAAATCTGTATTGCAGGGACTGCGGGACATGTATTACGCCTGCCATGATTATGTGCATAGCGCAGAGATTTGGTGTTAACGACGCAACCGTACATTCCATTGAAGGGGTAAATGCGTGTTTACGTGCTACGCGCGATCCTTATCATATCTATACAGCAAAGAGTTTCTCGATCTTTACGCCGTTGATGGACATCTCTTGATCTACGAATATTTTACAGTGATGTGGATGGAATCGTTCCTCGATCGGCTTTGGTATCTTATGTCGTTTTTTGAAAATCATTCAGTCGGGCATAATAGATAATTTAAAAATAACATATATACAATATAAAAATATAATTTTAAGGAATGTACTGGAATAAATTGATATAATTGAACATAAAATTATGAAAATACGATATAGTTCTTTAAGAACTGTTTGTAATCGATGTTATTTTTGTTTAACCGCAAATTGGCAATGGGACGAATTCCACGCGAAAGTAGAGCGAAAATGGTAGTCATGTTGAGATAGTGCATTAGAAAGACATTTTCCTCCGGTATTCGATCAATCGCATTGCCCTTGGACAAGACGAGGGTTAAAGGACAGAGTGGTAACGATATTAATAAAATAATGAGATTTCTCATGTATGTGTTTGTGTGTGAGTACGAGCGTGTGTTTGGAAAATATCAGTGATACTGGCAACGCGCGAGATTGATGGGGAAAATCATTTTGCTGGCTCGATCATTCTGTGACCGATCGGCCCGCAAGGGCCCTGGAAGCCTCCATGATTAATTGCACAATGATATGATTTATATCTCATGTTCCCTCGAGCTATTTCTTTCGATTTATTTTGTTGTTTTTTTCTGCCCCGTTGATTATTCGTGGAAAACGTCTGTAGAGAATTCCATCCCGTAGATCGAGGATTTTTGAAATAGGTGAATGGAAATCTAATTATTTACATTTATATACGTCTGTTTTATTTTACCGTCACTACTAGTGGCGCCGGCACTGCCGCAGTACATAGATAAGTCAACGGTATACACATGGGCTGTTCCTTCAAACGAATATATTTACAAATACACTTAAGAAGATTCCTCCAGCGACTGATAAAACGCTTCGTCGTCGGAGCGTAACTCAAGGATTCCAGAATCGCGTTTTGTTGCTTTTAATTCCACGGTTTTCATTTCCCGAGCGTCGCTTATAACGGAACATTGAACGATACACTGAATTTCCGTCGGAATTCAACGTCAATTTATCTCTTAGGCTATTTACAAGGCTGTTCCTTCTTTAACTGCCTGTAATAATTTTTTTCTTTGAATTCTCGGGGTGACGATAGAAACATTTGACAAAAATTTACGAATCGTTCTAAATCGCTGATGTTCTGAGCTTGTAGTACTCGTTTTCACTGAGCGCACTGATTTCCCGATGGATTTTAACGACTATTGATCTCTTTCAGTATTCACAAGTTTTTTTTTTATTATCACTAATATTATTTGTTCATTTAATTTTCAGGATGACCAGAGAATGTTTTGACAATAATTTGCGAATTTTAATAAATTGGTCATGTCTTGCGTTTGCTGTGTTTGCTCGTTCTCGTGTATAAAACACATCGACGATGTATGACTAGTTGGTTCTAGGAGTGTATGAGCATCCCACGCCGAACCGTAAATTTGCCCAATCAAGCTCTAAATCCTCATAGCAGTCGAACCAACGTTTCTCCGGGACCGCGGCAATGTCTGCACAGTCCAGGCGTATTTACTGCGAAACCACATCGAAATTTACGTTCAATCGCGCATTGCCAATGGCTTCGTACAGCCAAGTTTATCGCATCAATCACAAATCATTGTAATTAGATTTCTGCTCTGATACGCGGTTCAACATTGCGTACGAATTGCACTCTCACTGCATCCCGTAGCATCTCATTTCCAGCCTTGCTTCATTCTACGAGTGAGTAAATTTTGTGAAAAAAACATCAAAACAATTGCAAACTTTGCTCTTGAACGATTTCCATCTTTCCTTCGTTTATTCTTGTGAATTTAAAAAGCTCACGCCCTCCCACGCCTCGGACGATCTGAGATATCTGAGATTTGAGATGGAAGTTTGAACGTTTTATCTGTCGTGAAAACTCAGGCTCCCACCCCGGGTTATAGCATTTATCCAACAATAAGTAAAGTTCATCCACGAGCTTCGCTATGTTTTAATTGTCGTGGTTAAACCCAAGTATAAAAAATTATTTTTACGTGGAAAGGTTGACAGAAAATGGTTGGGTTCGAAGGCATTCAGGACCTTTCAGTGCGCCGAAGGTTAGCAAAGTCGATATCATAAAAATATCCCTTTCACCGTTAAGGTTTTCCAAAACCTTTTTCAATGCTTCGTACTTTGTTATTTTTTTTATAAATCTTTTTCCCATTTTTTTCCGCAATCCACTCTCGAGCGAACCCGACATTCGGCATTATTTCTCGAACTGGAGTCGAAGGAAATGTACAATCGATTAGTCTCGACGAGAGTTACTACTGCTTCCCATTCTTCCCCCTCGAGCCAACTGATTCGCATTGTGTAGCTCGGGTTGTGTATGTAACGCAGGAGCTTGCGGTACGTGACTCATGGAAACTTGTGACTTATCGCGAGACAATGACTCGGGTTCATGCGACTCGCAACTATATTGTCACTACATTAATCGTACTAAGAGACGAGACGTGCGTGGGTCAGCGAGTCAGCAGAACTTCCTCTGCCGCCCCCACTCACTTACTCACGCACCCCTATTTTTTCTCAGAACTTTACCCACTGGCTGAACGGACGATGGCAAATACGGCAGAATTCGAAACGGAAAATGGTCAATACAATTCTCCTTTGTTTTATTACCAAGCTCGACGTTCGGTACGATATTTGTAACTCTTAATTCAATCAATTTATTTCATGATCGTGTTTTACTTATTTCATTCCGTTTTTTTCTGCTAGTTTGGTACGAGAAATCGGCTGAGCTTGACTGAGGTGGAATTAGAGTCGCGCGCGGTTGAAATCTCATTCAGAATGATCCCACTTAAGACTATTGGACATGGCGTTAATTGGACCGTGACCAACGTCACAATCAAACGGCTTACATAATGCGATGTACCCCGAGAGCGCGTTGGGCGGGAGATCCTTCTTGACGTTAACGTCTTCGCGATGCTATAAGCTTTGAAGCGTGCTACTGAGGAACGTGAGAATTTGCATCTGGATGGATCGAATGCATGAGCGAAGACGGGAATCGATATAACGAGGCGCGGATTTCCTTATCTCGCGGGAAATTCAATCCTGAGCGCGGATTTTTTTATTTATCGGATGAAGCTTGGCCTTTCACGCGTACGCAGCAGCGCCTGGGTAAATTTTTCGCACGAGTTTTAGCGACCTACATTCCATGGCCGCGGACGAGAAGCGCGAGAACCAAACCCTTACAGAATGTTACACAAAACCGATTCAATTTGAAACGCTGATGGACCAAAAATACAAATCTCCGACCACAGTGTGATATCAAAACGAGAATTACACGAAGTGCCCGAGAACATGCTTCTGACAGACGTATTCCTCCTCCTCTCGGGCTTTTAGCTCGGTTCTGCGAATCCCTCGTTCGATAAAACTCACCCGCTGGCTGTGAATTGCGTTTAAACGTGAAAATTCATTCGTAGAAATACCATTTACAATTTCTGGAATATCACTCGCACATGATTTTCGCCAATAAATTGTACAGATCGAATATTTTTCCAGCTTTTTTCGTTGCCAATTTTACACTGGTGAATTTTTCGTATTTTTTGTTGCATCGGTACAACTATTATTTGTATCGAAGAGATATTTTCCAATTTGGGTAAATACTGTGCCATTGACATTTGCACGTTTACCAGATGAAATTACCCGCAAGCTACACCACATTTTTATTTGTTATCATTTTCGATTTATTACGTCGAAAAAGTATAAATATTCAAATTGGACTCACTTATCAATCGAAACAGAAACGTTCAATAAATGATTCTCATTTCAAAACACTGATCCAACGTTATTATAAATTGTGTCAACTAATAAATTCGCATTACGTTCAGACGCAACTCCCTCATTATTTATCGAACGCCCAGAGCCAGTTTCAATCTCTCGTTCAACGAAGCTATACGATTTTCCGTCAAACACGTTCAATAATAGATTTCGAAAAGTCACGGAATATCGAAAATACAATTACGAAGATGAAACTCCGCACATGCACGAGCGGCAAAACAATTGCGGTCTCGCCGTAGGTCGTGGCTTGAGCTCGCCACTGAACAGAACTGAAAAGTCACGGAAAAAGCTCGCTTTTTTCCTCTTCCCTCAACTTTTCCGCTTGCAATATTTCCGTTCTATACATTTCATAGTCGCATTCGTCCCTCGGAGACCGCAGTCAAGCTGCTCTCGCGGTTGTACACACACACACACACACACACACACACACACACACACACACATACCACAGTATACGATCAAACTGCCGTGCGGGGCGGAGCTTTATTGTACCGCGATATTGCCTTCGAGACTCTCGCGTGCTCTTTAAACCGTGTAATTCCACGATTGCTCCCGGTGCCTCGACGAATACGGTGACGACGACGAAATCGTGTAGTTTCTCGTTTATTTCGCATCAATTGTACTTAGTACTCTATAACCGGACGAGTTATGAGGTACGGCACAGCTATCGGCACTATAAATCGTTGCGCACGACCACGACTTACGACTACATTGTGATAACGATACGTTATTAGTTCGAACAGAAAAAAAAATGAATAACATAAGTGCAGGCAGAAAATTATTATTTCAATTTCGACGGCTTGGTACCCACGAAAGCGTGGATACTGAATAAAAACGAAAACGCATTGTTCTTCCCGAAATTGCGAAATAACTGAAAATGTTTTGCACCAGCCTTTTTCGCCGTCGATACATTTTTTATGCTGACAGATATGCGCAGTGTACGCTCGTCCGCGGATTATTTGGAGCCAAAAATGAATAAACTAGAATCTAGATCGGTCCCTGAAAATTTACTATAAAACAATTTTTCTCATCAATATTTAACCCAGAGAAAAATAAACCAATTGTAAATTTATATTTATTTCAATTAGACAGTAAGATTAAATTCTTCATCGATCCTTATAGTGCAGCCAACCCTCTTCCACCGATCGTGAGCAGAGATTGAAAAAATGATAAAAATTGACTCCGTTTTCTATTTCGACAAAAAACATTGCGTGTTCTTCGAAAAAAAAACTTTTCTCCTCGTTACGATAGATTATTTACAAAGCTCCGTTAGAAACTCCATCAGACTGGACATCAATCGTGTGTTGATCGTCGTCGTCGAGGACGAAGGGCCTGCGTTCGGGTTTTCATGGCTCTCGTCAGGGTTCACTTAACTTTGAAAATACTAGATCGTTGCATGAACTCTGCGAACAGACGGTGTACCCTTGTCGGGTAGTGTACAGGCATACATCCGTAAGTGCACTTACGATCGATTCGTCGGTCTCGTCATCTCGGCTTCGATACCCATATCACCCAGCCCTGTATGCACGTACCTCGTAGTACCGAAACGTGAACTACAACTACAACTATACTTCGGGACGGTGTTGTCGGGCCTCGGAAACTCCGCTGCAGCCTCGTCCCGCTGCAATACACGTCACTTTGACCCGCGTACGCTCCGAAGTGTCGACAATTACTTTGACTACGACAACAATGTTGTACTTTACTATCTGAATATTTTTTTTTCCGCTCGAACAAACCAGCGTCACAGTCCAACGAACGAAATTAAATTCATAAGTATAAAATTAGAAAATTAAAAATAATAATAATAATAATTTCAATGAAACTGATTAAAATCAAGATAAAAAAATGTATAAAATTCGAATTTCCCATTATTTTTAATCTCTTGTTCAGTGAGTTATTTACGATGGAACGTTGATTGGAATTTTAATGCACAAAATTACGTGGAGCGGTTAATAATGACGTAAAGCGTATTTATCGGGTCAGTGAAGGAACGGAGAGGAAAATAATTGCCCGGGAACACGTTCGCTGCAATGTTTTAGGTGTAAATCGGTTGTATCCGTTAGATGTTAAAGTTTCGAACGGGTCTAGCTGTACGATCGGTTCAGCGGATTATCCGTTTCCGGTTCGCAAGTTCATTTAGCAAGAACGAACCGGACGAGCGGTGAACCGAGCGCATGCGTTATTATCATCACCGTTTAATGCTTTTCAATAAGCACTATCGGTACGATACCCGTTCGTACGCGCGTCACTCGCGCTAAGCACCATAGCAGTTAGTAATTGCGCATAGATCCAAATATTTATCGGATTTGGGCGAGCGATTTTCGTACGAAATTTACAGTCCAATAGTGAGATGTGAACCCCGAAAGTTGCAATGTATCAGATGGTTTAAAAGATCAAGAAATCTGTTAATAATTTTTTTTATTATTAAAATGTGAAGAATTAAGGTGAAGAATTAGAAATGATTATTGAATTATTATTATTTGAATAGCACTAATTTGCTATAAAATGCAAGAGGAGAGAAATGAAAATACAGAGGAGACTTCGTAGTGTTCACCACGATATCGACCACCGACGTTCTGTTCTAGCCGTCATTTTTCCACCGGGGCTTGATACGTCGACTGACAAATTATGGGAACCGTTGAGTGGGAAAGATGAGAAGGATTTTTCGTCGGCTTCACCGCTTCGTACATCGAACCACAGCGATACGTCGGCGTCGGGGAATCAGCGAAACGATAAATCATGGATTCGCGGGATTACACGAGCCGCGATATCGGCATCTCGCTCGCCGGAATCCTGGCGAACCGATCGACAGATTCTGCCAGTCAGGATTTATATTCTTCTCGTTGGCTTTGTTCTATTTTACTTTGGCTTTGTGCCGATAACATTGGCCATCGTAAAAATTACAGTGCTTCTGGGTTCAAGGGATAAGGTTTTTGCGAGTGATGGAGCTTGGATCTCGCGATAAGCTCGAGACGATTCCAGATCCCAGCTCGTTGAAGCCTCAGG
Source organism: Sussaba pulchella (assembly GCA_963971145.1). Lineage (NCBI taxonomy): Eukaryota > Metazoa > Arthropoda > Insecta > Hymenoptera > Ichneumonidae > Sussaba > Sussaba pulchella. The sequence continues at coordinate 12,940,829 of OZ020171.1, read as the reverse complement.
CTCGTCAGCTTCAAAGGCCTTCGAGTACTTCCCGTCTTCTCGCACTTTTCAATCGCGTTACCGTCATGTCTTTTCATTTAACATGTTCAGCCACATTATCTTTGATTATTTTTATTCCCGCCCCCGAGTTGTCATCGTGTTGTGTCATTTTGAGATACGTTTTTTCTGTTTCGTTTGATTCCTTATCTTGGACGTTATTTTCCGTCATGATGGAACTTATTAACGTTACGTGGCTTTGTCGTCATTATTCGTCCCTTATGGGGATGCTCTCAGAGAACCTTTGGACCTCAATTACTAATTGAGAAACGCCACAAGGGATAAAGAACTAATGGTCGCGAAAACAAAGAATAAAAACCATGTACCTACCGAACGGTCTTGCGGAAGTGCACCGCAAGTGCTCCGGTACTCGGTCAATTTTTTTTACGATTAACCGAGTCACAAAGCTAAAGCGTCGTCGTAGTTGGCTATTCACAAAGTCGTTTCAGTGGCCCGGAAGCAGTCACCCTCTTTTTTTCTTTGGTATTGCAAAATGTATGAAGACACACCGTCCACGAGTGTTTCTATGTGTATTCCACATCGAAGGAGACGTGCTGAGGCTGTGACCGCGCGTTGGCGCATAATTAACTGATCATAGCGGCCAAAACAAAAATCAATAAAGTACTGGTCGGTTTAGCAGTAAACAAAAATCAATAAGATGAATTTATCTTTTTTGATTCCATTATTGATCATCAATTATTCCATCAAAAATTCCTCTGGGATTGTATAATATTGTCAAAGTTTGGGAAAAAAATGAAGAACAAAAATGTTCTTCACGTTTCTTCGCGGAAGGAATGAAACCGGCCACAGCTGCTTCTTTCACAGCGCAAGAATTAAAAATAATGAAAAGAAAAACAATGAGAAACCGGTGGAAGGATTATCGGTAATGTTTCCGCCGTCTGTGTTTAAGCTGCAGGGAATTGCTAACGGAGTCCCGGTTCGCTCCTTTATTATATGTAGCACCGAGAAAGTTTGCTGAAAAAGAACGGGCGAGGAAAGTTTGAAGAAACTTTGCGAGATCCTCGAAGACGTGGTCGTCGCTATTGGGACAAATTTTCACTTTCCTTCGGAGCCCGTGCTCCGACGCGTTATATCACATCTACCTCACTGATTAAATCATCAACAGCATTATTCACCGGAGTCCCTTCGGAGACCTGAGAATTTCGTCGCCGTCCCTAGACCGTTCGTTTGTGACGGAATTTCCAAAATCGTTAGATATTAAACGTTTTATAATCGAAAATCATTGTAGAATCCAATTACGTTTAGGGTTGCAACGGATCAAACGATTTTCGAAATTTGAATGTTGCCTTCAAGTGATAAAAAACATTTAAACGGAACATTTGCTGAAGGAGAAGTTAACTCGAACAACGTTTCAATCCAATAAATTCGTCATTGTTCCGGCGTTCTCTACGACGCAGTCAGTCGTGTGATAGCGGTTCGGTGGAGAAGCAGCATCCGCGAGGAACCCAGAAGCATTGATCTAAACCGCGAAACCTCTCATGCGACACACAGAGTTCGATCGCATTCGTAATTTAATTGAAGAGCGACCGCGCGCGGGTCTCCTCGGTTTCACAACAATGTGGCGCTTGATGAGTATCCGAGCAACAGCTTCGTAGCAACTTTCGCGAAATCACTCGTGTTACGATGGGATGGAGAAACTCGTCAGCACGACGAAGCTGCTTGAGAATCCCCGTAAAGTTTCATTTGATCGGGTTTTCATATGCTACTCACACATTTGCATCAAAGCTGTTTATCACTGATTCCTAGTTCTCAAAATATAAGATAGTCGGAGATGAATGGACCAATGAGTTAAACGTAGACAAATAATTGAAATCAGTATTTGGGATCGATTTCGCTTAAATAATAAAAATAACAAAATAATAAAACAATACAAAAATGAAATAATGAAATAATAATTGTCTTTGAAAAAAGTTTCTCACGATTTGTAGATTGGAGAACATTTCAGTGGAATATTTTTGAGATTTTAGCGAGATAGGCGGTAATACCCGATGCTCTGTTTGGGTTTGACCAATAATGTTTAAAGGGTGTCAAACATGCCAGGAATAGCGGTTTCGAGGGAGAGATAGACTTGTGCGGCGGTCGTGTTCTCGTCAGCGCGTGTATCGAGCTACAACATCGTCGCTCGTTGTTTATTTGAGGCAACCTCGGGCCGAAGGAACGCAGATCCGCGCACCCAATCGCCCGCGCTCCGGAGGTAATTAAAATTAGTGTTACCTCGATGGATCGCTCATGTACGAGTCCGTTGTGCTCGGAAATACGCGTACTCCTCTTCTCCCTTTGTCTTTCCTATTACGTAGAATGATAAAATATTGACGAAACTATAAAACAAGTAACGGCGCACAAAATGATGGAATATTACGATATATCCGTGGACACAGAATGAGTAATCGATTTCTATTCGGGGTTAGCGGTCGATTAATAAATTTTCCATTTACTCGGAATGACCATCACAGCCACAATTAAATTTATATTTCTCGGTAATCCGAATTACACTGGAATAATATTAATGACAAGATTAATTGAACATCCGATTAAACACCAAATATTGTTAATTACAAATTGTCGAACATTCTTCGTTTATTATAGATAATTCAGAAATAGAATGGAGATAATTAAAGGTATATTGAAAATGGAAATTCCAAGGCAAAGCTCTGTGCATATAATGCGTGAACATAATACACGTGGGACTGGGTCACGGCTTAGACTCACGCAGACTTATGCGGACGCAGCTGTGGCAAGGCAGCTTCTCGGGTCGGGTATATAAAGCTTCGGACCCTTTGGGGAATGCTCGCCCTGTGCACCCTCGACGTACATTTACAAAGTCTCGTACAAGCGTATCGTATTTTCCAGTCGCAGTACGTAACGCAGCGGCTTCTTCTGCTCAACCAACGTTGATATAATAACGCAGCTTTGGCTTCTGGCTCTCGAGATCTTTCTCATCTCGGCCAAAACTGATCCTCGAGATATCATCGCACCATCTTTGATCTTTGAGGTACAATGGGCCAGCTCAAGTGGGCTTCGCCGCGACGTTGACAATATTATCTCCGATAAATCCACTCGTCTTCTCTCGCCCGATTGGCATTATCTTCAATGGAATTCAATCTCACGTCACAGTCAACGAAAATTCGCCGATCGTCTTTTCATTTTTTTTTTTTTTTATCGTACGTGGGTGAAACGTTGTACCCCGAGGCCATATGGATCGTCGAAATTTTTTATTCCAACGATAATAAATCGAGGATTTCGTGGCAGAGTTTTCGGGTCCAATGGGATTCGAAAACGGGGAAAAATGGTATACCTTGAAAATATGGATATCATCGTATCCAAGAATTGTACGGTTTTGCCGACAAATGTTTTTTTTGTTCGGACGCTTTCCTTAATAAATGGCAATTTCTGCGTTTTTTTCTGCCGACGTGTGTTATTTTGTCCCCGGATATCCCATATCACAGGAAGAATCGTCAGTGACGCGTGTAAGTCATGACCGTGCCGCACGTACGAGGTCAAAATGATATTACACGTTAGGTCGTACCCTCCCCGGTCGTCCGTCGCGCCTTACCACAAGTATGAGTGCGCGTGCGTGTGGTTTAAAAGAAAATACGTCGTCGAGCTACCACGTCATCCACGGTAAACAAGATCAGGACAGACAGCCGAGAAATGTATGGCGGAGGGATAAAAAGGGTGAACCCAAGCGGATAAAAGGATAAGGGATTGTAGCGACGAGTATATCGCATCGCCACGTTGCTTCATTATTTACTTCACGGAGATTATGGCTAAACATAAAAAATTGATTGCAATTTGTGACGTTCATATACTGGCATTTTTTGTTTTGGATAACGCGTCATCAATGCTTTTTTTTTAATTTATTAGAACAGCGGGGTAAAATAACACGGCGACGTATTGACACAAGTAAACAATTGCGCAAGTAAACGAATCGTCATACGTTTATATATGTATTTATAAGTAGGAACTCGGCGAGATTCGGATTTATATTATTTTATAATGCTTCGGGACGACATATTGGTAGCTCTATGTAAATCTCTCAATCCCACTCAGTTTTTCCATCCCCAATCCTCTCTTTTTCAGCGATGAAACCACTAGAGACTGTTTAATACTGAGGAATCGTGGTGAGGGAGGTTCAGGTGTCCGATGGTCGTGTGAATAATGCAAGATCCGATTTATGCGCGTTGAAACCCCAACGGTGAAATAAGAAACGATGTTGATACAGAAGGACACCCGAGAAAAGCGGAGAAAAACGTTGGGAACAGCTGATATCGTTTTTAAAGTCACCGGCCGAGGAAAACACCATATTTGTATCCTGGGAATACGGTTTATTTATTCACCATATAATAAGCCCGAGCTCGGCAGACTTCTCGAACAAAGCACTAAAGCCACGGAAAAATGGCTTTTTGTTTTTTCTTCGAATTCGATAAAGCGTGAACTTATTTTGCTTTTTTCCTGTCACTTTTACAAACCATCTGTCACGTAGTATATTTCATCAATCCGTCCACTTTTTGTTTCCAATTCTCGAACCATCTTCGGCGAACCCTCGTCTCGTCTCCGATTGCTCCCGCAGTCGCACTTACACGTCCACGTCGGACTTGAGTGCTGGGTCACTGCTTAAAGGCCGTCCCATATACCAAGGGCTTGCGTCCCCTCGGTCCATTGTATTATAATAAGCGTGATATCCTGTCAGCCTTTTTAGCCAAGACGCGGATTTTCTCTCGAAGAAATTGCCGATCTGGATGAAATTTATCTGCCTGCTTATTATTCGAAGCCCCAGCCTGCGTGATAACAAGGAGTCACCCATCTCAGCAATGGCCCCACAAAATGCCACCCAATTCGGAGGAATTGAAGAGAAATCACGATAGCGCGGTGTCAATTGAAATTGAACGAAAAATAACGTCGACAACTAGTGGAATTCCCAGAAACGCAGTGATCCACGATGCTAAAATGTAAAGAAGAAGGAAAGAAAAACGAACTCGCGAATGTGCTATCATTTCGTGTCGTGAGGTGTGAAACGGAATGTGGGTGGTTCGGCATTCTGGATGGAGCACGTTTCGTTCGAGACGTAAAAATCTCGGTGGATGCGAGAACACGGACGCAAAAGAGCTTCGCGACGTGAGAATGCTTCGGTACATTTGCGCCGCCGGTTTCGTCCTGATTTCTATGCCATTTGTTTTATGGGAAATTGGAAAATCCATAATACGAAACGAATGTGTTGTTTATTCGTAATTTATCAAAATTACCAGAGACATGCTGGTAAGTAAATCACTCCACAACGTTTTTCTATTTAATTCGAGAATAAGGTTCGTAAAATTATATGTATTTTTTTTTCGTCTGCACATAATTCGATTATTTATTCAGTCGATGCATTGAATCAACGTATTTTATTTTGTCTACAGCTAGGAGGTACTGAGATAACCGGAACGCAGGCGTACATTGATAAGACGATACAACGTGGAATTCCAAGTGAAAAACTTAACTCGTTAACATTGTTTTCGCGCAGGGGAGCAAGAGCAGCTGACTGGGCTTCGCGAAGAAGTTTGCAAGAACCGGATGAAAATAAAATAGAAATAAGAATGAAAAAAAAGATTTATAGTAAACAGCCGAGTGTGAGTCTGAGGTTGTGACATAGGCGAGATGGCGCGAAAGACGCATCGGAGGTCTCTTTAATGTAATTTAACTTTGCTCTCGAGGCAACGTTATCGACGACATTCGCCCCCCCCCTCCCCTGGTGCCAATCACTAACGTTTCTTGCTCTTCGTCATTACTAATACACTTCCGGACAATTTGAGTCAGCTGCATAAATAAGGAAAGAAATGATTGTGCAAAACTTACACTTTAGCTATAGTTTATATCAATTTGATGGTAAGACGAAAAAATAAATGAGCACTAGATGCATTTGGTGAGCTAGAAAGAGAGAGAGAGAATCATATATGACTAATTATTGTCGGTAATTAAAGACGAATTCATACGACTCGCCATAGAAAATAAAATAATTGCATCAAATTTTTTGGAATTGTTGCGGGAATCGCCTGTACTATCCGACACATCGTTGAGATGGAACTGAAGTGATGTGGGGGAATGGCTATCCTACGAGAGTGGAGGAGCAGTTACACCGGCGAAAGATAAATTGTACCGTTCTGTCTCCGTTTTCTGGGTCGCTGAGCTCGACGATTCTTGTGTATCTCGGAAAACTAAAAACTAGACGAGAAGCTGGGTTATCACGATGATACGTTTAAATGGCCTCAAGCTCGAGCCAGAAACATTTAGTTAAATATTTACGTCGGGTTAAAAACTAAATGACATTATGCCTTTAATCTACGATTGACCCACATAGATTGCTTGCCTTCAAGTTTCCAATAAGCTGTCAATTTATTGTTTCGTTATCTGCTTCAATACGTAATCAATGTTTCACCGACGTCTTCCTCTTTTGGAAAACGAGGAATCCCACGTAGGGCCGAATAAAAACTAGGTCAGTGTCAAAAAGAATAATAAAATATGAGGCGTTATAGAACGAATTCTTCGACGCCTAATATGTCGATCTCGCTCGTTGCTTCCAAGCAGTTTCGTCGGTGAGAACCTCTACAACTGCTCTAAAGGAATGATATTTATAGTTTTTGGAGCATCACTAATCGGATGAAACGTGTTTATAAAGGAGAATGATTCTGGTGGAGATTTATTATCCAATAGATTTTTTCTAACAATTTACCATATTCCAATACACTCCTATCATATTTTGCAAAAAAAAAAAAAATCGTTTTCTTTAAGGATCAACGTGTCAGAGAGTTATTTTACTCCGTTTATTTTTTTCTCGAGACTCGACATGGAGTTGCGAAGACTGATGGACCCCAACAACACGTGATAACGTACAGCAATACTGTGAAATGGCAATACGGCGATGGGGTCTTCCAATAACACGTCATAAATTCCCAAAGACCGGGTCGCTGTCGAGTGCATCGAGAAGTAACGCCCTTGTATTGTCGGACGCCTCGAAAAGTTCGCTCTTGTCAAAGCTTCTCCACGATCGATATTTTTTTACATCTGTATTCGATACCACCTCAAGACAGTGCAACGTGAACTCCATTATTTACCTCCAAGTAGTAATTAACCAAAGCTTTTAATCCTCACAAAGCGAATGAATAATTCAACTTGCTGAAGTTTCTTCGCACAGAAATGTACACATTGCATTGCAAATTGTTTCACACGAGAGTGACTCTCGGGAAGATCGTTATATACGATCAACATTCATTACTGCATCCTAATAAAACTCGACGGGGAATTCTCCAAGTCCCATTAACCTGCTCGAAGGCAATTCTTTTTTTTTTTTCAGTGGCATTTATAAATTTACATACCCGCCGATTACCTCAAGATTTTACAATTCTCATTCTCAAACTGAGTGGCTACACGGAAATAACAGCCTAGCGAAAAAACGTTTTGTCGTTTGAAGCTTTTCTTCAGCCTTTTTACATCTCTACCCTGCAATTCTTATCTTCCGAATGTGGGCCAATTTTGTGACTACGACTTTGAAAAGGTCGGTCGTTTCATTGTGAAGAATTCACGTGAAATGTCATTGCTCGTCGCGTGCCCGTATTTCGTACGGAAATCCCGCAGGCAACAACGAAATTTGTATCTTCAAAGCGGCTACGGGAAATTCGAGGAGTTACGGTGACGAGTGTGCACCGGTTGGCAACCTCTCGGGATTCATTCTTTACTTCCGGCACTCTCGTCTGGTTCGGATGTGCCTCGAAATATATTGTTCCCAGGAGCTTTCAACTCTTTCCGTATCCTAAAATTTGTTTTCTTTTATTCAGCCGTTACATGGAAGCGAATAAGTTAGCGCGGAGATAGTGCAAGTACTATTCACCATTCAAAAATAATCACGATTACAGACCCAAGTTATATAAATTTGCAAGATTAATAAAAAAAAAACAGAAGTGCCATTCACAACGAGTTCAACAACAATTTCATATGATATATATTTTCGTAGCGAGGTTATGTTCAATTGTGTGAAGACATATCAATTTTCCTCTTCATTGGCATTTGAAGATGCACATTGGCTGACGTTATCGGGACCGATTAAGATATTTTACAACCTCTATATTCAATCCTTTAATTAATACTTTTGCAACAAATGTCTTACCTAATCCCGTCGCCTTTCCGCCAATTATTACATAAGAGAAAGACACGGACTATTATCACGACGATGATTTGCGTTTACGTATAGTAACGATGGCAAAGCAGCCGCATAATACAATATTCCGCGAACGTGGGACGCACTGCCGTTTACCATCGGGGTACTGCTATCGTATTATAGCGAGTGCGCGAAATGTGGAGAAGTGGGTAGCGCACCTTAGCTCGTAATAAGATGCACCGCAAGGGACGTGAGCTTGCGTAATGACGACGGGCGACGGTACGATACCCCAAGAGTTTCCTCCCGTGGGATAATCGTGAACGCGGGGATGTTTCAACCCACGCCCACAAGGAAAAAGCTTGCCCCTCGGATATTAACCCACTCCCGGCTCGCTTATCTATATTCCCGGCTCGCGTCATCTTCTATCCTCCTACGTGTAATATACTTCTTTAACTTTGCAGCATCCAATTTAATTCCACGTGCTAAGCACGTTTCCCAATATTGTTTTTTCACTTTCACAAATGTCACAACGTATTTTCCGATTCTGATTTCAATACTGGAGTATCCTGTGGAAACAATTGATCGACAAAATGGATATAGCATTAGAACATGTAAGTTTAGCACTTTCATTTCGTTTCGAGTTAAGAGAGATTATTTTGAAGTCGTTTATCGTTTGGGAAAAGTCGAATGAATAAGCAAAATGAGAGTAAAGAATTAAAAAATAATCAATTTAAGATAAGACGTATCGTAGCCATTAGTTCAAAAATTAAGTCGACCCAAAACTTTTGCTCCCCCAAAAAAGCGTTACTCACATAGTGTGTAATGCTCTTCTCGTGCATTGAATTTTCACGTCATTTAACTGGGATGCAGATGCAGCGTAATGCTGTCCCACTTAGTCGAGGCTTTACGGATCAGGAAGCTCGTGAAACGGAGGTCGGACGAGCTCTCGATCCTTTCCGTCAGGAGGAATACCAATCGCCCGCCGGACGAGCCAGAGAACGACGAAGGTCGAGGAAAGAATTTTTCCGGGGCAAAATAAAAAAGAAGAAGAAAAGAGAAAGATCGAGATCCGACGGAAAAGTGCCAACGGCAAATGGGCGTCGACGGGGGGGTTAAGCGTGATAATCGCGCTAGCGAGCAAGTCGCAACACAGTCCGCCCATAATCTACTTTTTTCACGTGCCAAGGGAATCTACGAAGTAAAATCATGTACTCCACATGTTGCATACAAATGAGCGAACCAGTCTGCTGGAATCTCAATATGCTCGAGGGTCAATTAGCCTTGCTGCTGTCGCGCCTTTTTTTTTCGAAATGTCTTCGGTTCCCAATCAAGTCTCCTCGACTCGAAAGAGCGAGCGAAGCGTGACCAACCCGACCTCGATCTACTTATCGAATCTGCGGAAGCAGCAATGGTTCGCTCGATTTACCAAACCTTTTTTCTCCATTTTCCGTGATAAATATAATTCAGAGAAATTCCAGCATTGGATTTTTTGGACGAGCGGTTTTGTTGTGACAGTCCTGTTTTTTAATGCCAGCTATGAAAAATTTGCCTAAAATTAGATCAAATCTAGGGGTTGCTCTAATGTCTTGAGGCAATCCTGGAACTTCGATCCGATGGAGCTCTCGTCGTTGAACCGATCTTATCACTACCGATACTATAATCGTCGTTATTATCGTTATCGTTATTATTGTCGCGTAATCGATGAGAGGTCGATGAAAAGTGCGCATTCCCGATAACGGCTGGAAATGAACGTTAAATGTAGACACAGTGGCACGTGTGGATAAATAGAATTTACAACGAGTCATGCAAGTTGAAGTGCGTCAATTTTCTCAGATATTACTCGGCGAGCCTTCGGGTTCTAAAATTGTTATAGCACTGGCGATGACGAGGTATCGCGAGAATAACCGTTGAGATGCGCATATCGAGTGGCAGTTTGAACAGAGCTGTTGAGTCGCGAGGTAACTCCGCCATCGGCAACCATTTCTGATAACCTAAAACATATAATTGTTTCGAGCGTCCGAAGTTAAAAATGACGGAAACGAGGCCAGTCGTACGAATTCCTCAAGGCGAATTGCGCGGTATAATTGAAGAATCTGTGATCGGCAAGAAGTACGCATCGTTCAAGGGAATTCCTTATGCAAAGCCACCGATCGGCGAGTTGAGATTTCGGGTAAGGTCTGATTTTCAATTTTATTTGAGTTATTACTCGTCGAAATATTGTTCCAAGTAGAATGACAATGTCACTCCGCGATGAGATAGTCGATTAAGAATACTTGACGGGTTTTCGCACTAGTCGTCGTGTCACGCATCTTGCGACGAGTCGCGCCGTCTGCTCACTCCCCACCCGTAACTACTCACATTCGATATCGGCCTTCATTATGACAAAAAATTGCGCAACTCCGTGAAGCGGCGATCATGCTCTCACTGCGCATAAGGAAAGATGCCGAATTGTTGTGTGCGTTGTTCGTGCTATTTGTACGATTTGCACGTGTTGAAGAGTCCAATGATGTTTATTCAACGATGCTCAATTGTCGTTTACTCTGTATAATATATTTAGTCTTTAATTTAGTCAAATGATTGGTCAAATAATGTGCAAAGATCTTTTTGGTGTGCACGCATTTTTTTTTAAATCTAGATAAATTTATAGATGACCGATTTTCGTAACGAAATTTCGCAAGTCATGATCGAGGGTTTTTTTTTTTCCTAATGGGGACGTAGAAGATACGGCGACAAGAAAGAATGCGGCGAGTCAAGTCACGCTGGTTGATGCACATTTTCACTCACTTCCCGGACAAACGTGATGCGATAACAAATTACCGCAATCTGATTGACGACAATAACTACTCACGTAGCCCGTCCGATAATTATGTTTGAAAAACCAGGATGAAATAATGTTAAATGAAAATTGTAAAGTATAAAAAATCTGATTGTCCAACGGTTATAACAATTACATAATGATAAAAATAATAATAATAATAATTATTATTATTATTATTATTGTTATTTCTTCACTCCTGCACAGGATCCAGAACCACCCGAGGGATGGTCCTCAACGTTCGACGCCTCTAAATTCGGACAAAACTGCGCTCAGATGGATTTTATGACCAAAGAGTATGTCGGAGGTGACGATTGTTTGTATCTAAATGTCTATGCGCCGTTGGATTTTGGATCGACCAAATTAAAACCGAGAGCGGTAATGGTTTGGATCCATGGGGGTGCGTTTTTCTGTGGTAACGGCGACGATACGCTGTACGGTCCGGATTACATTGTCGTGAGAGATATCGTCCTTGTCACCATAAATTACAGACTCGGAATACTAGGTGTTTATTTTTTATAAATTCATGTACTCGCACAATGACTTCGATTTCAACCCCATTGTCAAAATATTTCGTCGATGCGCTCGTCAGCAAATAAATTCATCAATTATTTTTAAGTTTTCGAAGGGTTAGATACTTTGAAAAATAATAAATTCGACGTTGAAGGTTTTCTGAATCTGGAGGATGAGGTGGCACCGGGTAATCAGGGTTTGAAGGATCAAGTTGCTGCGTTGAAATGGGTCCAACGAAATATATCTAATTTCGGTGGTGATCCGAATAACGTTACGATTTTCGGCGAGAGTGCTGGCGGAGCGTCTGTCCATTATCTTACTCTATCCCCTTTGGCGGAAGGTACGTGGACGTATGAACCTAAATTTATTAATTACGTTTATTAATTTAGAAACAAGATACAAGTCCAGCGTGAGTATGTTGGATTCAATCCCAATTTTACAGGATTACATCATAAGGTGATAGCACAGAGCGGGGCGGCGATCAATCCTTGGGCACATCCAGCGGGCAATGCTAAAAAATACGCCAAAATGGTGGCTGATGCCTTTGGCAAGGATACTGATGATTCCGAAGCTTTAATAAAATTTTTCAGAACCGTCGATCCATTGAAATTGTGCAAAGCCGATACTGAGAACTCTGCCAAGGTAGTGATGATATTTTTCGTCGCATTGTTTCAATATAGAACAATAATTGCTGAGTGATAATCAATAACTATTTCGATTTTTACAGCATCTTTTTCCAGGACTATTTCATTTCGTTCCGAATTCCGATCCCAAGTCAAAAAATCCATTTTTGTCGGAACCATTGGAGTCAGCCGTACTTTCGGGTATAAAAGTTCCCTTATTGCTGGGTTGTACGACCCACGAAGGAATGTTGTTTCTATCAGGTACTTTGAACACAAATTTACAATCACAATTGGCTGACAGTGTCGGCATCGATTTGGATATTTGATTGTGTGTATTATTGGGAAGAGTTAAGATAGACATCTTTGTTGTTGTTGTTATTCTTACTGTTATTATTGTTTTTTCTGGCAGAGATAAACGACGAGAAATTGAAGGCATATGATTCTCACTTCGAGCAAGCATTGAGTCCAGGAGTTTTAAATCTGATTCGAAAGAAAGGAGTGACGCCTGCGGAACTGAGAGATTTGTACTTTGGCAAAAAACCCATTTCGATGGATTCCCTGGCCAATTACGTGGATATGATGTCGGATCTTCAATTCGTCAGCGGTATTCACGATATCGTCGCCATCCAAGCCTCGAGAACTGAGACCCCGACGTATTTGTACAGATTCGCGTACGACGGTGGAGAATCTTACATTAAAAAAATTCTTGGAATAACGATGGAAGGTAATGTTTAATATATATATATATATATTTGAACATAATTCTTTGTATAGTCGTTTTAATGGGACCCTAGGCCGCATTGCTATACTCGGTATCCTCATTTATTATTTCCAGGTGCTTGTCACGGCGATGATCTAGGTTTTATATTGTATCCAAAATTACTGAAAAAAATGGGAACACCACCGGCGGCACCAGGTTCGACGACGCGGTTGGTGATCGATCGTGTCGCACAGATGTGGACTGATTTCGCGAAAACGGGGTAAGCCAGTGGTTAGCGTGGAATTATCATTCGAACCAATCAAACAAAATCTTAGAACATATTTTTATACAAATTACTTTCCATAAGTTAGTATTAACTGCAATTTATCGATTCAAATGTAAATCAGTGGAATGAAATTGTCTTGAATCTTTGAATGTGTTGATTAAATTTGTCTTGAATCGTGAAAATTTTATCGATGACTGGATTTAATTGGAGTTATTGTTTTATAGCAATCCAACTCCCGCCAAATCCGCTGTGGTGCCTGTGATCTGGAAACCGGTCACGGACCCCGAGAATTTCGAGTGCTTGGAAATAACGGAGAATCTTGAGATGAAAACAGTGAGAAACGCGAACAAACGTTATGCGAAGAAGTCGAAGAGCGGTGTATGAATTCTTTGTAAATTTACATGATATACAAGAATAACTGTTATCATACATTATTAACAGAGGAAATTATCGCGGGTATTAATAAAAATGAACGCGTTACAGATGTTATGATAACTTTGGCATGATTACATGAGCGTTCATACATCTATGAAATTTAGAATGCGAGAATCACAAGGTAGAAAAATGACTACGTATTATGTAATGAGCTTAAGGGGCGCATCGAATAAATATTCAGATAAATAATAAAATATTAGAATCCTGGAGCTCATCAGCACTGGACAGAGCCAGAGAATTCAAAACATTTGTGTCGAGGCTACAGACCGTCACGTTATGCGCAATTGAGAGTTCCACCGATAACGTACATCAATGCGTATGATTATTCAGTTGATTAGTCAGAGCCATCTGGGTACACACAATGTAAGTGACACAAGGCTCGGTTTATAAACTCCTGGATGATTAAAAAAAAAAACATAAGTTGTTATTCGATGTTTCGTTAACTCCAGCAATTTATTACGACCAATGTAGCTTACTTTACTTATCTTATCGCCCGACATTGTTATGAAAACTTTCTCACATGTTATTTTTTCTTATTCAGCGAAATACTTTTCTGACGACGAAAACAATAAGGAAAGTATAACGCTAACGAAAAAAAAATCCATTCACTTTCAAATGAAAACACGTTTGTGCGAAAATACTGTAAAATTTCCAATATATATTGGAAACAAAACTTTGACAGGCATTCTTCGATTAGAATATCTGCAAGGAAATTACATTTTTGCAAAAACAATTTTATTTTATTTTTTCTTCTTCTTATTTTTATCTTATGTATAAGGAAGGTTTTACTTTTAGCGGTTTTATTGCTTGAGAAAAAAATGCGAGAGTGCTGCTGATGATCGAGTGACGCGTTAATATCTAAACGGTTGAAAATGAATAATTTCCGTATGGAGAAAAAAATTGTGGGAATTCCGCATTCGTCAATAAACGCGGTCACCGCAGTAATTCCAGACGGCCGAAATTTTCGGACTCCCCACCATCAACACCGAGATTTTCTGCCGCGGCAACCGAACCGGAGAATCAGTAAGAAGATCATTCCGAGTGAGCTAACCCAGTTGCTAGCACTTTCATCTGCACTGCAAAATACGTGCTCACGAAAGAGTGACGAAAACAAATCGAGAAATGAAGGTTGCCATTTGCTTCATTATCTTGCTTCATCGGTCACAATGTCTCGTCTATGGGTAAGTAATTTTTCAATTTTGCTTTTTCATCTATTCCTTGATGGTAAAAATTGTGTCCATGAAAAATAAATGTCAACTTTCTCAGATATTACTCGGCGAGCCTTCGGGTTCTAAAATTGTTGAAGCAATGGCGATGACGGGGTATCGCTAGAATAACCGTTGCGATACGCATATCGAGCGGCAGTTTGAACAAAGCTGTTGAGTCGCGAGGTAACTCCGCCATCGGCAACCATTTCTGATAACCTAAAACGTATAATTGTTTCGAGCGTCCGAAGTTAAAAATGACGGAAACGAGGCCAGTCGTACGAATTCCTCAAGGCGAATTGCGCGGTATAATTGAAGAATCTGTGATCGGCAAGAAGTACGCATCGTTCAAGGGAATTCCTTATGCAAAGCCACCGATCGGCGAGTTGAGATTTCGGGTAAGCGCTGATTTTCAATTTTATTTGAGTTATTACTCGTCGAAATATTGTTCCAAGTAGAATGACAATGTCACTCCGTTATGGGATAGTCGATTAAGAATATTTTCGCACTAGTCGTCGTGTAACGCATCTCACGACGAGTAGCGCCGTCTGCTCACCTCCCACCCGTAACTACTCACATTCGATATCGGCCTTCATTATGACAAAAAAATTGCGCAACTCCGTGAAGCGACGATCGTGCTCTCTTAGTGCATGAGAAAAGATGCCGGATTGTTGTGTGCGTTGCTCGAGCTATTAGTACGATTTGCACGTGTTGAAGAGTCCAATGATGTTGATTCAACGATGCTCAATTGTTGTTTACTCTGTATTATATATTTAGTCTTTAATTTAGTCAAATGATTGGTCAAATAATGTGCAAAGATCTTTTTGGTGTGCGCGTATTTTTTTTCAAATCTAGATAAATTTATAGATGACCGATTTTCGTAACGAAATTTCGCAAGTCATGATCGAGGGTTTTTTTTTTCCTAATGGGGACGTCAAAGATATGGAGACAAGAAAGAATGCGGCGAGTCAAGTCACGATAGTTGATGCACATTTTTACTCACTTGCCGGACAAACATAATGCGATAACAAATTACTGCAATCTGATTAACGACAATAACTACTCACGTAGCCCGTCCAATAATTATGTTTGAAGAAACAGAATGAAATAATGTTAAATGAAAATTGTAAAGTATAAAAAATCTGATTGTCCAACGGTAATAACAATTACATAATGATAATAATAATAATGATAATAATAATAATAATAATAATAATAATAATTATAATAATTATTATAATTATTATTATTATTATAATTATGATTTATTATATTTATAATAATTTATAATAATTATAATTATAATTATTATTATTATTATTATTTTTATTATTATTTCTTCACTCCTGCACAGGATCCAGAACCACCCGAGGGATGGTCCTCAACGTTCGACGCCTCTAAATTCGGCCAAAACTGCGCTCAGTTCGATTTTATGACCAAAGAGTATGTCGGAGGTGACGATTGTTTGTATCTAAATGTCTATGCGCCGTTTGATTTTGGATCGACCAAATTAAAACCGAGAGCGGTAATAGTTTGGATCCATGGGGGTGCATTTTTCTGTGGTCACGGCGACGATACGCTGTACGGTCCGGATTACATTGTCGTGAGAGATATCGTCCTTGTCACCATAAATTACAGACTCGGAATACTAGGTGTTTATTTTTTATAAATTCATGTACTCGCACAATGACTTCGATTTCAACCCCATTGTCAAAATATTTCGTCGATGCACTCGTCAGCTAATAAATTGATCAATTATTGTTAAGTTTTCGAAGCGTTAGATACTTTAAAAAATAATAAGTTCGACGTTGAAGGTTTTCTGAATCTGGAGGATGAGGTGGCACCGGGTAATCAGGGTTTGAAGGATCAAGTTGCTGCGTTGAAATGGGTCCAACGAAATATATCTAATTTCGGTGGTGATCCGAATAACGTTACGATTTTCGGTCACAGTGCTGGCGGAGCGTCTGTACATTATCTTACTCTATCCCCTTTGGCGGAAGGTACGTGGACGTATTAACCTAAATTTATTAATTACGTTTATTAATTTAGAAACACAGAGATACAAGTCCAGCGTGAGTATGTTGGATTCAATCCCAATTTTACAGGATTATATCATAAGGTGATAGCACAGAGCGGGGTGGCGATCAATCCTTGGGCACATTCAGCAGGCAATGCTAAAAAATACGCCAAAATGGTGGCTGATGCCTTTGGCGAGGATACTGATGATTCCGAAGCTTTAATAAAATTTTTCAGAACCGTCGATCCATTGAAATTGTGCAAAGCCGATATTGAGAACTCTGTCAAGGTAGTGATTATATTTTTCGTCGCATTGTTTCAATATAGAACAATAATCACTGAGTGATAATCAATAACTATTTCGATTTTTACAGCATCTTTCTACAGGACTATTTCATTTCGTTCCGAATTCCGATCCCAAGTCAAAAAATCCATTATTGTCGGAACCATTGGAGTCAGCCGTACTTTCGGGTATAAAAGTTCCCTTATTGCTGGGTTGTACGAGCCACGAAGGAATGTTTTTTCTAGCAGGTACTTTGAACACAAATTTCCAATCACAATTGGCTGACAGTGTCAGCATTGATTTGGATATTTGATTGTGTGTATTATTAGGAAGAGTTAAGATAGACATCTTCGTTGTTGTTGTTATTCTTATTGTTATTATTGTTCTTTTGGCAGAGATAAACGACGAGAAATTAAAAACATATGATTCTCACTTCGAGCAAGCATTGAGTCCAGGAGTTTTAAATCTGATTCGAAAGAAAGGAGTGACGCCTGCGGAACTGAGAGATTTGTACTTTGGCAAAAAACCCATTTCGACGGATTCCCTGGCCAATTACGTAGATATGATGTCGGATCTTCAATTCATCAGCGGAATTCACGATATCGTCGCTATCCAAGCCAGGAGAACTGAGACCCCGACGTATTTGTACAGATTCGCGTACGACAATGGAGAATCTAACATAAAAAAAGCTTTTGGAATAACGATGGCAGGTAATTGTTTTATATATTTATATATATTTAAACATAATTCTTTGTATAGTAGTTTTAATGGGACCCTTGGCCGTATTGCTATACTCGGTATCCTCATTTATTATTTCCAGGTGTTTGTCACAGCGATGAACTAAGTTATATATTGTATCCAAAATTGCTGAAAAAAATGGGAACACCACCGGCGGCACCAGGTTCCACGACGCGGTTGGTGATCGATCGTGTTGTACAGATGTGGACTGATTTCGCGAAAACGGGGTAAGCCAGTGGTTAGGGTGGAATTATTATTCGAACCAATCAAACGAAATCATAGAAAATATTTTTATATAAATTACTTTCCATAAGTTAGTATTAATTGCGATTTATCGATTCAATGTGTCGACTAAATTTGTCTTGAATCTTGAAAATTTCATCGATGACTGAATTTAATTAGAATTATTGTCTTATAGCAATCCAACTCCCGCCGTATCCGCTGTGGTGCCTGTGATCTGGAAACCGGTCACGGACCTCGAGAATTTCGAGTGCTTGGAAATCACGGAGAAACTTGAGATGAAAACAATGAGAAACACGAACAAACGTTATGCGAAGAAGTCGAAGAGCGGTGTATGAATTCTTTGTGAATGTACACGATATACAAGAATAACTGTTAACATACATTATTAACAGAGAAATTAATCGCATGTATTAATAAAAATGTACGCATCACAGTTGTTATGATAACTTTGGCATAATTACATGAGCGTTAATACATCTATGAAATTTAGAACGCCAGAATCACAAGGTAGAAAAATGACTACGGAATATCTAATGAGCTCAAGCAGCGCATCAAATAAATATTTAGATAAATAATAAAATATTAGATTTCTGGAGCTCATCACCACTGGATAGAGCCAGAGAATTCAAAACATTTGTGTCGAGGCTACAGACTGTCACGTTATGCGCAATTGAGCGTTCCACCGATAACGTACATCAATGCGTATGATTATTCAGTTGATTAGTCAGAGCCATCTGGGTACATACAATGTAAGTGACACAAGGCTCGGTTTATAAACTCGTGGATGATTAAAAAAAAAAAGCATAAGTTGTTATTCGATATTTCGTTAACTCCAGCAATTTATTACGACCAATGTAGCTTACTTTACTTATCTTATCGTCCGACATTGTTATGTAAACTTTCTCACATATTATTTTTTTTATTCAGCGAAATACTTTTCTGGCGACGAAAACAATAAGGAAAGTATAACGCTAACGAAAAAAAATTTCACTCACTTTCAAATGAAAACACGTTTGGGGGAAAATAATGTAAAATTTCCAATATATATTGGAAACAAAACTTTCACAGGCATTCGTCGATTAAAATCTGCAAGGAAATTCCTTTTTTGCGAAAACAATTTTATTTATTTCGTTTCTTCTTCTTATTTTTATCTTATGTATAAGAAAGGTTTTACTTTTAGCGGTTTTATTGCTTAAGAAAAAAACGCGAGAGTGCTGCTGAAGATCGAGTGACGCGTCAATGATTAGACGGTTGAAAATGAATAATTCTCGTATGGGGAAGAAAATTGTGGGAATTCCGCATTCGTCAATAAGCGCGGTCACCGCAGTAATTCCAGACGGCGGAAATTTTCGGACTCCCCACCATCAACACCGAGATTTTCTGCCGCGGCAACCGAACCGGAGAATCAGTAAGAAGATCATTCCGAGTGAGCTAACCCAGTTGCTAGCACTTTCATCTGCACTGCAAAATACGTGCTCACGAAAGAGTGACGAAACCAAACCGAGAAATGAAGGTTGCCATTTGCTTCCTTATCTTGCTTCATCGGTCACAATGTCTCGTCTATGGGTGAGTAATTTTTCAATTTTGTTTTTCATCTATTCCTCGATGGTAAAAATTGTGTCCATAAAAAATAAATCAGTATTCGAGTGAGAATTGCTGGCAATTGAGATAAAAAATCACGGAACCACGATGAGGAGAAAAATATAATTTTGAGAGATATAGGATTGAAATAGGAATAAGATTAATTCGATGTGCCTATATTTAGTCCCGTAGTAAGGATTTCTGAAGGTGAATTGCAAGGTATAATTGAGGATTCGATAATTGGTAAACAGTATGTGGCTTTCAAAGGAATTCCTTATGCCAAGCCACCCGTCGGGGATCTCAGATTTCGGGTAAGCGGTACATAAAAAATAAAAATAGATGTATATTTTTCTTCATACATTGGTTACGGCAATTGACATTTCTACTTATTTCTATTTCCTAAATCAAATAATTTTAGTTCAGTAAATACTAAGTCCTATACCAATCCCATGTCTTATTTAGGATCCAGTACCCGCAAGTCCATGGACGTCGAGGTTAAACGCCTCAAAATTCGGCTCGATTTGCGCTCAACAGCATCTAATAACCGATCTTTTGGCCGGAAGCGACGATTGTCTGTACCTTAACGTCTATACACCGCCAGAGTTCCACCCATCCACGTCATCACCAAAGCCAGTGATGTTTTGGATCCACGGTGGTGGATTTCTTCAAGGTTTCGGTGATGATTCGCTACATGGTCCAGACTACATCGTCGCCAAGGAAGTCATCTTAGTTACCATAAACTACAGACTAGGCTCATTAGGTATTGATCCAAATAATCGCATCTTTGTAATTGAATCAACTTTCAAAATAATAAAAAATAAATATTGACTTCTGAGTGATGCAATTATTACAGTGATAATTTCGACTTATTAATATGAAAAACGTTTGATGAATCGATTTTCAGGGTTTCTGAACCTGGAGAACGACCTAGCGGGCGGTAATCAAGGCTTGAAAGACCAAATTCTCGCCTTGAAGTGGGTTCAACGAAATATCGCTTGTTTCGGTGGCAATCCGAGGAGCGTCACGATTTTTGGAGAGAGCTCTGGAGCCGCGGCCGTTCACTACCTAACTCAATCTTCTGCGGCTGACGGTAACAATCTGGATTCGTTTCAAAATTTAATTCCTAAAAAATCGAGAGCACCGTAGAAAAGTATACAAGATTTTTGAAATAATTATTTTCAGGATTATATCACAGAGCAATCGCCCAGAGTGGTGTTGTACTAAGCCCGTGGGCGTATTTGCCATACCCGCAAATAATCCATGCTCGAGAATTAGCGATCGAGCTTGGCGCTAACCACACGGAAGATTCAAAAAAATTAATCGATTTTCTCAGAACCATCGATGCTCAGCAAATTGCTCGAGCAACTATGGCACTCATGGAGAAGGTAATTCTCCTCGATATTTAATTAATCACGGAAAAATTAAAAAAACTTATGAGTTACCCAGATTTTAGTTTCATAATTTTTTTAAAACAAAGGATTCATCAATTTCCACTATATTTTAAACGGATTCTGTTCTTTCGCAGTCCTCGGCTGGGGGATTGTACCATTTCGTTCCGAGTGCCGATTCAAAATCGAAAAATCCGTTGTTTCCCGTACCCGTCAAGACTACTTTACGCTCGGGCGTCAAAGTTCCTTTCCTGCTTGGTTATATGAAGTACGAGGGAGCGGTTTTTCTAACAGGTAATTCGAATCAACGCAACAAACACACGCACTGTAATAAAGTGACCCAATGACGGCGATGTCACACAGTCAAGCGTTGCGTTTCAGTGAATACGGCTGTAAATGATCTGACGTTATTTTCTGTACGCATAACATTCTTGTTTTGATGACGAAGCGATGTCTGACGTCATTGGGGAAAACGATGGATATGTCGTTAAGGTTTTTCCGGGGTTATCGGAATTTCCCGCACTGAATAATTTATTCTCACGAATTTTTCAGGAGTAAATGACGAAACGTGGAAGATATTCAACGCTAACATCGAGAAATCATTGAGTCCCGGTGCATTGAATATTTTGCGAGAAAAAGGAATCAGCTT
The DNA here is from genome assembly GCA_963971145.1 of Sussaba pulchella. Classification (NCBI taxonomy): domain Eukaryota; kingdom Metazoa; phylum Arthropoda; class Insecta; order Hymenoptera; family Ichneumonidae; genus Sussaba; species Sussaba pulchella. Next base: position 12,919,166 of record OZ020171.1, on the reverse strand, counting down.
CGCGGACCTGCGACAGATGTACTTTGGCGATAAAAATATCTCACAAGCTACTCGCGACAATTACGTGCAGATGCAGTCGGATCTGCAATTCATTTACGGCATCCACGACATCGTAGCGATTCAAGCGTCGAAAATCAATCGTCCGACTTATTTGTACGAATTCTCGTTCGATGGCGGATATTCCATGGCCAAAGATGGTTTCAAAGTAGATTATCCAGGTGGGATATTAATTCACTCGATGATTATTTGTTTTTAATTAGACCGAATTCTTTTGTTCCAAAGGATTGAGCTTTTCTAAAATATTATTTAAAAAATGTTTTCACAGGTGCGACTCATTCTGATGATGTGCCTTACATTCTTTATCCGAAAATTTATAAAGACATGGGAATCGACGAAACGAAGCCAGGAACAAAAACACGTTTGGTAATCGATCGCGTGACACAAATGTGGACGGATTTCGCTAAAACAGGGTAAGATGAAAGTTATTTTTTATGAATTCAGTAAGACTCTAATCGTTGATTATTCAATAGGAATCCAACACCCGCGGTCTCGGATCTAGTATCCGTAATCTGGAAGCCAGTTAACAGTACCGAGAATTTCAATTGCATGGAAATCGGTGAAGATTTGCGAATGGAAACGGTTCGAAACATTAATTTGCGTTGGGCGGGCAAATCCAGGTGCCATAATTGATATACCTGATGTAATTACCAAAGCGATGTTTTGGACTCCAATGAAACACAGTCATGACGTATCCAGCGTAAAAATCAACCGTAAAAAATAAATAGACCACGAAAGAAAATTCCGGAAATCCGCAGAAATAAATCATAATTCGATGAAAAATCTTCAATCCATCGTAAAATAATGTATATCGAGCAAAATAAAAATAAAAACACGATCCAGTTGCAAATAGACTTTTTCCAGCTAAATAAATTTTTGTATACACCATTGCAATGTCATTGATTGTATTACTAAATTATTATTCTACAAAATTCGGAGATACACACAGCGCAGTGCGTTTGAATTTAGCGCGTCTCTGAGCCCGCTCAATCGATAGATGGTACAGAAGACACGTGCTCGAAGTGAGCGAACATGTGGAGAGCGGATCTCGCGAGTGAACTTTAAGACCAACCTAACGTGGTATGTTAACGGCGGCTATACGCGCGTCACGAGAGAATCTCGAGCGAGTCACGGTTCGATAACCAAGTCGCGACGAATCCGACGAGATCCCAAAGTCATTCTATCACACCGAAAGAACAGTAACAAGGACGAGTAATCAAGAAACAAATCGTCACAGATAAAAAAAATGTCACTCGGAAGTAAACGTTAATAAATTGAATCAATATAATAAAATGGGCTCCTCCAGGCCCCTTGTGAGAATTTTGCAGGGTCGATTGCGTGGTGTCGTTGAGAAGTCTATAAATGGCAAAAGATACGCTGCGTTCAAAGGTATTCCTTACGCGAAACCACCGATTGGCGAGCTGCGATTTCAGGTGAGCAAGCTCTTATCACGCAAAAGTTATATATGTTTGACACGGCGTTTATCGTTGGTTGACGATATTAGCGGAATAAACGCGTGTTATGTGAGGGTTAGGATGCAATATGTTAGCCGAGTTTGACACTTTGACGATCCCCACATGTTTACACCAAGCACCCAATTCCCCCGTCTGCTCACTCCCGTACTGTTTCCACTTTGGCAATGTAGTCCACACGTTCGGCGTTGCAAGCCGCAAGCGCTCTCACTCGCTCAATCGCTCGACAAAGCACAGACTCCGGTTCACGTACAATATAAACTCGTTACGATACATTTATACCACGTGGAGCAGCGGCTCTCAACCTCGTCGTGGGAATTGAACTGGGGAATGTAATGTTTCGCTTGTTTTACGTAATCCGATGATAGGAACGGTTGAACGTTTACCGACTCTGCACTTATGTGGATGCGAGTTTGGGACAGTTGATAAATGTAAAATTTTCATGTGCAATTGTTGAACTTAGGGAATTAATTGAGTTTCTAGGGAGTTGAAATATTGTATTTTTGTGGTACTCATGTAAGTGGTTGATTGATGAAAATGTTTTAATTAGAAGAATTCATCGAAGAAAGAGAAAATAAATTGTCGAATACAATTGCGCAATAGTTTTTTATTCGAATATCTATCTAGAACAAAAATGAAGAGGTAATGATAATAATATATAATTTATTGATATGTATAATTATTAATTTTATTGGCTCGCGTAGTTGAAAAAAAAGTTGAGAAGAGCTAGATAATCGATCTAGGCACGTTCACTGAAACCTGTATGACTCAGCGAATATGGACATAAGAACTCTTCGAACTCGTACCACGAGAATTTATCATTGAATTTGACTTTGATTTCGAAACTTTCGTATTCATTGCGTTATCATGATCGGCAGTCGTTCCGCATTGGAGTAATATCATAAAGAGCGGCGTTAGTAATCGAATATAGGCTCCTAGACGCGATGAATGTAGACAGATTGATACGTGCTAATTAGATATTTCAATTAGGATCCTCTACCAGCAGAATCATGGTCCCACATAATGGATTCGTCAAAGTTCGGACGGAATTGCGCCCAGCGGGATCCGCTGACGAGCAAGTTGATCGGAAGCGACGATTGCCTCTATCTGAACGTCTACACGCCTTCGGAGATCGGTGATTCAACTGATTCATTGCCACGGAAGCCGGTTATGCTCTGGATTCATGGGGGTGCCTTTACTTTTGGTTCCGGCGATGACACGCTCTACGGTCCCGATCATATCGTCGAAAAAGACGTCGTACTCGTCACAATCAACTACAGACTCGGTGTATTAGGTATTTTTCTTCCCCCGACGGATAATGTAAGACATTTATTTTTATTCGTCTTATCGATTAATTCGAAATAATCGGTTGAAACCCTTCTCCAAGGTTTTTTGAATGTCGAGGACGAGGTCGCAAGCGGTAATCAAGGTCTTAAGGATCAGATTCTCGCGTTGAAATGGGTACAGCAGAATATATCCAACTTTGGCGGCGATCCTGACAATGTAACTATTTTCGGAGAAAGCGCAGGTGGCGCGTCTGTGCACTATCTTGCCTTATCTCCTTTGGCTGATGGTGCGAACGATGAATTAAAAACTTATTCCCCGCAACCGGTGAAAACTTTTCGGATAAACGCGACTGAATTAACCGCGTTTTGTCTGACGAGCTTTCGCGTTTGTGCCGATAACAAGAATTCGAAAACTTTCGCGTTTAAATGTAACTTCCTTGGAAATTTCTAGGATTGTACCATAAAGCAATATCGCAAAGCGGCGTGTGCTTGAATCCTTGGACAAGCATGCCACCTTCGCCAAAAGTTCATGTTCAAGAATTGGCCGCTGCGCTTGGTAAAAAATCTAACGATTCGAGAATATTGGTGGAATTCTTAAGGGGCATCGATGCCCATACTCTCGTTGACGTTGATTCCAAGTATTCGGCCGAGGTGATTCATAGTAATATTTTTTTTATTCTATAAGAAATATTTTTGAAATAATTTTAATAAATTATTTTTGAAATAATTGTAATAAATTATTTTTTAAATAATTTTATTAAACTATTTTTCTTTTTTAAGTTTGTAATACCAGGTACTCGCCGTTTTTTGCCAAGTGTGGATGCGAAAGCGAAAAATCCGGTAGTTCCGGTAGAGCCGAAAGTGGCTGCGCGGTCAGGGGTCAAAGTTCCTTTTATGATCGGTCACACGAGTCACGAGGGAATAATATTTCTCATCGGTACGGACAATTGTTATTTATTCCCCGTAACCCACAACTCATACGCACTGCATTCTCGTTACGATTCGTACCAACGTGCACGGTCGCGTTATTACGCAACACGTTTGACTCTATCATGTGCTACTTTCCATGCGAAATTTCATTGCTAAATGCTACAACCACGGTTACAATACGATGCAGATTGAAATTGTTTTTTTTTTTTTTTTTTTTTTTAGGAGTAACCGACAAGAAATTGGAGATATTGAATTCCAGTTTCGAAAAAGTACTGTATCCTGGAATGGCAGAACTTCTGCGGAGCAAGAATCTCGCGGTTGAGGACCTTCGACGAATTCATTTCGGAGACAAACCGGTGTCGGCTGAAACGCGGGTTAATTATATCGAAATGCAATCGAACGTGCAATTTATTTGGGGCTTGCACGAGGTCGCGGAAATACAAGCATCAATGACGGGATGTTCTACGTATTTGTACAATTTTTCGTACGATAACGAAAAGTCCATGATCAAGAGAGCTTATTCGTTGGACATGCCTGGTGAGGTTCAGTTGTTTTCTTCCTGCTCTAGTTAACCTAGATCGATTTGTTCATTGATTAATCAATTTATTTATTCATTTTGCTGTTCATTTATTCACTTATTTTAACCAGGTGTTTGCCACGCGGACGACCTTGGTTACATCCTCTATCCGAAGATTCTACAACGGTTGGGAGTCCCACCACCACCGTCAGATTCGAAGGAACGTCGTGTTATTGAACGAGTTACGCAAATGTGGACGGATTTCGCGAAAACGGGGTACGAAAATTATTTTATTATTTTTTTTTTAACAAATAAAATATGTCATTTTGTGAATTATTTTTTAGAAATCCGACACCAACGGTGTCGGACGTCGTGCCTGTAATCTGGAAGCCTGTTAAGCACGTCGATAAACTCGAGTGCTTGAACATCGGCGAGGATCTTCGGATGGAACTGATAAGCAACGTTAACCAACTTTACGCGAAAAAATCGAGGAGCAAGTTGTGATCCGAAAGCAACTTGCTATGTCTTATTTTTCTCCGTCTATCGACGAGTGGGTAAATCAAAGTTTTCGAAATAATGATATCGAATTATTGTTCCAGGAAAAAAAAACCGTCCGAAGAATAAAAAAATGTCTCTATTGCAGTTTTGATAACGAAGTTGAGTCACCATTACGAAGGTGGGGGCGGACGAACCAACGCTTGAGTTCGGCGATAAACAGTTTGATGCAATTTATCGCCATTGTTCGACCAGCGGGGATAAAAAAATGATTAACGAGAGAATGCGAAAACAAGGAAAACCGTAATCAAATTCCGAGGTATTATATATTGTTTCGAACGAATGTAATATCCGAATTATTATACGAAATGAATTCGGTCCGAAAGGCAGGAAAAATAACAAATAAAATTTCACAGCCGATCGAAAAGTATTAGCTTTGATTCACAATTTATATATTGCGCGGAATCTCCAGATGCACGTTCATACGCCAGCTTGAAAGCGGCGATGCGAAACTTGCAAAAACATTCATGGATAAAAATAACCGCGATGACTCGAGCAGCATCGACGCGATAGCGTTTCCTCGAGAACGCGTTCCGCATGAGTGTATGCGCCTTCTCTGTCGTTCTTTTTGCACGTCAGACGGCGTAATTCGAAATTCGTTGGTTGTTTTCGTCCGACGACGGATTTATCTGTCCAATGACTGCTATACGTATGGCACCCATCGACGTATAGACATGGACCGATAATGCTACGAGAAAAAGTGAAATCGTAATAGAAAGAGAGAAGATTAGGTGGGTTTATCCCTCTCTCACTCTCTCTCTCACGGAAAAGAGGGAGAGAGGAATAAATCCACCTAGTCTTCTCTCTTTCTATTACGATTTCACTTTTTCTTGCAGTATTATCGGTCTTTATCTATATGTCGATGATGGCACCGAGGATCGGCGCGACGTTACGACGCACGCGGCAAAAGTCAGAACCGTGTGTACGTGTATCTTGAATATTGCGTTGTTATAATCGTGTGGGTTTGTTTATCACCGATAACACCGTCGTTCTCGTCGTTTTCGATGCAGACGCGAGGCATCGGGTCCGCGTCATTCGGCCAGCACCAGCGATTGCGAATACCAATGAGATTAGACGACGATAACGCCATTGGGCGAGCGCGTCGGAGGGAGAACTCCGCGTCTGCGCGGGCGTATCACCCGTTGGCCAGAATCATCTGTCTTTGTTCCTCGTTGCCTGCTTCTTGTTTATTCGCTTCGGAATTTCTTTTTTTTTTTTCGTTTACGTGTCACTACGGCTCGCACGTCAGCCGATAACAAGTTTCTCAGGCGATCGAGGCGGGCGTTGCTCACAACGAGCGGTAAATTTCGATAATGTTACAGAATCGTTAGAACAACGAAATTTTTCAAGTTTATCGTGCAAAAACATAAAATCTTTTGTCGCAAGCTTGTTTGTTTATTCCGAATTCGTGAAAATCTGTGAAATTACGGTGACCGGCTTTCGTTCTTGCTTATCTCGAACTAACCTCAAAATTTCTCGGACGTTATTTTTTACAATCTCAACATTTCTTGAGATAAGTGAAAGTTCGATTATTTTTTTTTTTTTGGGACAAATTACGTATAGAAAGAATTGCATTGTAATTGGTTGCTCGATCGTGTGCAAGAAACTCGCCGGGTTACGAATTTTACGGACGAGGACGCAGTTGCGCAGCCAAATTTACAATGGAGCCGCCATCGCCTTATCTACAAGCTATTCAAGACATTCCAGGGACTGTGCCGGGTGAGAAATACAAAGAGCTGAATTTGATCGCCAGGAGAATAGCGGCTGGTACCCAAACCCATGGAGACACCGCGGCTACTCGCCTGGACGATGTTCCGTCGCCGCTGCTTCCGCTGGTACAACTGGAGATTGCCAATGTACAACGTAATTACGAAGGTGTGGTCGAAGCTCTGAAATCCGAGGACACAGCTGTTTTGGACAGAGCGTTGTCGAAGCGATGGTTCTTCCGAGGCAACAACGAACAAGTCACATGCGCCGATTATTTTGAGAAAAATCTTTGGCCCTATGTAACGCTCAACACCAGAATACAGGTCATCAAGAGACTAGCATCGAATCTAAGAGCTTCGGCAAATACAGATATAGCGAACAAATTTTATACGCATCTGGTGAAGAAATATGGCAAAAAGCAAGCCGAGCCTATGCTAGTGGCCTGCGACGAGACGTTCATTTACAACACAGTCACGGCGAACAAAATAATTCTGCCTTGTCGCATGGTGCGAATACTGTACGTCAGGTACCCAAGCTTGGTGATTCGATATTTCAAATTGTCCAGAACCAGCGACGATGACTTCTCGCGTCAATCGTACGACATAGACCTATCGTTGTATAGTAATTTTCTGCCTCGCCTGATAAAGAATCATGCGGAAGACTTTGTCGATATCGTAACAAAGCACCACGGCACTTTGAATTTACGATTAAGCAGCAAGGCTTCCGCTACTTTTCTCAAAACCAGCATCGACGCTGTTCTGGAAAAACCTGAGATATGGGTAAAGCTCATGCCGCTGAAAGTCGTTGCCGCAAAACTCACCAAGCCGCAATACAAATCCATGATCGTAAAATTGTTCCCAAAAAAGGTGCGAGACTTTGAATACTCTGCGATAAAAAATTATCTCGAATTTTATCCCGAACAGGAGAGAATGGAGCTTGTGATGGATTCTTACAGGGAGGTTTACGATGCTAATTTGTTGGACAATACCGACGCGATAGGCGTAGATTTTATGTGCATGTTGCCGGCCCAAGAACGCGAAAAACAGGCTCGAATAAAGCTAGAAAAACAGAGCGATTGGCACAAATGTCGTTACGACATCGAAGAGGTTTGGAGATGTTATTTGCCGATCGGCGAATCGATTACCTCGATAAAGAACGACATATCGAAGACATCTTCGGTCGACGATAGATCGTCGCTTTTGAGTCAAATGTTTTACTCTTGCAAAGTCAACGACGACAAGCAAGCTCTTCTCGAAGCGTTGCGATACTTCACTAATCGTCACAAGAACGAGCAATCCTTCGTGATATTCGACGTGCTCGATCATATCAAGGATTACTTCGATCTTTCCAATCTCAGCGAAGATCATTGGACCGTTATCAACGATTTCATTCGATTTCTTCACGTCAAAGGCGAGCTGATGTCGAGAACGAACATTTCAAAGTCAATCCTCATTGCCGGTGTTCTTCATAACCTCAATCACGGTCTTCCGATCGAGGATAAAATGACGATAATCATGGAAATAAATATAACCGGTTGGAACCAACCGTGGGCCATTCTCCCGAAGCATCCCGAGTACGACAGGCTGTGTTTGGACATGTTTTTGACGATGATACCAAAGAAACATCCCAAAGACGATAAAATATGGGAAAATCGAAAATGCGAGGTAATCGAAGGCATAATGAAATCGATTTACGACTTCAACACTCGCAACGCTCGAGCAAATTCCACGATCGATAAGATGTCGATAAAAAGTTATCCATGGCTCTGCGAGAACGTTAAGATTATCGTACAATCAAAATCGAACGACGACCGACAGTGGAGAGTCGACAACATAATATCCATTCTGAAGATTCACGAAAAAGATCTTTACAAAGAATGGATCACGGTAGTTTTCGAAGAAGTCGTTAAGGTGGAAACGGGCGAAGCATTGGTTCGTCTGGCGACTAATCCGAAAAATATTCTCGACAATTGGAACGAATATTTGTTACGCGTGCGTGATAACATATCCGTTTGTTGCACCCAACGTTTCGTCAAAAATACTCGTTGGTATCAGGATATACCGATAAAATTTGTCGAACGTTGCCGAACGGACGTCGCCAAAGACGGTGACGCGAAATCCATCGCAGTTCTGGGTATACTCATGGAAGGTTCGGAATTCGCCCGTGTGATAGAGCCACTTGTGCCCGAAGATCCGGAAATCGATACCAAACACGAAAAAGCCAAATCGACTTACGCAACCAATCGTGCTATTGCGGAATCGATGAATTTCGTTAATCCACCGGTACCGCTGAGCCTTGTTATTCGTTATTGCGAAACCGATTACCTCAATCTTGGCCTCATAGCGATGACCAACGCTTGTCGTCGCACATCCGTCGACAAAGTTAAAATTTTCACGAAAACTCTCATAGATCGTCGGGTTTCCGTGAAAAAACACGGAATACGATTGTTTTGCCTCGTTGCGACGATCGACGATCTTTGCACATTTTTGTCGGAACGTTGGAAAATTGAAACTCACAGATCAATTCGCGCTGTTATTTTTGATAAAATTTTTCAACTTTGTTCGACAAGCGTGTCAAGTCCCGAAACATGGTCGATAGTGAAAAATTGCATCGCCGATTTAAAGATCGACGACGATGATTGTTTCGAAAAATTGATGGAACTTTCAGCGATATCCGATGGGTTTATCGGGGATTATATAGAACAAGTTCTGCAGACTCTCGAAGAGCTTCAGGCGAAAGGTTTTAGCGCGGAACGAACGGCTTCGTACGTGTCCAGGCTACTCCGTAAAATTGATGACTCGATGAGTAATTTGCTACCCGAAGATTTATCCGAGCAATTGGTTAAAAAATATTTCGGCGATCCGAATGTTCATGAAGATGTTAGATCGGCCGGAAAACATTATGTGATTCGTGGTTATCTACATCCCGCACGAGAAAAATCACGATTGGAATCACGTTTGTCAGTGTTTTGCAAACATTTCGAGGATATTTTGACGAAGTACTGGAACGTCCCGCATCAAAAAGATCCAATGTACTTTCCGATTAATCATCTGACTCGTAATTTCGTGATCGACGTGCTGGATATAGATAAAAATGATAATAATTTGAAGAACGGAACGATGGAACGTGTACTGAAGAGTTTTCTCGCGATTCTCAAACCCGAATGCGATTGGCTCGTTTATGCTGCTTTGACCCTCGGAGTTGCGTTGAAAGATGCCGAAAAATCGTCGGAACTCGTCGAAAAAATAGTCGCAACCTTTACGCAGCTGATCGAAGTATTTTCACCCGAAATGATTCTCATATTTCCGGACGTTGTTACGAAGTGGATGGAAACAAACGTCGACGCGGATAAAACTCAGTCCGTGTTGATAGAACTCATAGAGTCACTTTGTAAAATTGGCACCAAGCACACTTGTTTGTTGGCCGCGAAACTTTTGTTCTCTGCCAGCGATCGACAATTTCCCGACAGAATCAACGCGATATATGATATCTTGAAAAATTCCGGACACACTGCTGTGTTGTGTTTGGTGAACGATAAGTTGAATAACCGAACCCTATCATTTCCGTAAAACGACAACGATCGAAGAAGGGCGAACGCATTGAAGGAAATCAAAATTTATTTACAATTGCTTACTCGCTCGAATTACGTTCGAAAGGCCAACGATAAATTTATTTTTGCTATAATGCTCCATCTATAAACGTTGCCATCGATGAATATTTAAACACAATTTTTAATATTCACCCTCGGATATTTCGAATATCCCACGACGATACCATTTTTTTGTTACCAATCTTTTTTAAGTTACCGCGGAGAAACGAAGGAGACATTTTCAAAAAAATACATTGATAAATGGAATTTTTGTCGTTTTATATCATATTTTTTTTACGTTCAATCGAACGGTACTCGCTCAGCAGAGTTTCACGAGAATTTTGAATGGGAGTGTGTTGCACGTCGTAAGATGCACAATTGTTTTTTTTTTTCTAATGGAACGATTGTCGTATAATGCGATCAGGACGAAACTGATTGATCTAGAAAAGTCCGAAAATTGTGATATTGAGCTGTGCACGAAATTGTGAATTTTTATGGCGCTTCAAAGCGAAGTCCTTGGCTTGAATATTACCAATTATTAACACATGTACAATTAATGCCCGTACAATATTTTCATAAGCATATACGTATACATGGCGATAGAACGAGATTGTCGTCGGTATCGCGTTGCCCGGAGCACCGTTTATCAAAACATTGATATTTTCGTACCAACATCGCCATATATATATATATATATATATATATATATATATATATATATATATGATTGGTTCCATAAACTATAGGCATCGGTCCGGGTGACCCCCCCTCAGATTCATTTCAAATTTTTTTGGGATGTAGTCCTTGATGACCTATATGTGCCTCAATTTTTTCAGATTTTTTCCTCCATTATTTCGGCTGTAGTAATTAAGGGCATTTCCTGACATTTCCGTTTTTTTTTTTTTCAATCTAATTTCATAGTATTGTATCGCAAAATGAAAATTACACTCAGAATGCATTTCTATGTGAAATTGTCTCAACTTTTTGAAAAAAATATTGATTCTCAGTTTGGACTAACGCAAAACTCTCAAAATCGACCTTTAATAATAAAAAGCTATTTTTCGGCCATTGCGCATGTCTGAAATTTTTTTTCAATATTTTTTTCAGAAAGCTGAGAAAATTTCACATATGATACGTCAAATTCACGTTGGGATGTCTGTAAAAACTGCTAGAATCGATGAAAGTTCAAAAATTCAATGATAAGCCAAATTTTATTTTCTCCCTTCAAAATGTATAAATTCTCCTTCAATCCTCTTGAGCTATCGATCATTTTAAATTTTTGTCTTTTAGATAGAAATGCAATGTCTCGACTACTCCCAATATTCTGCAGTGAAAGAAAGTTATACGATTATTTATAGAATGAAATCAAAAATAGGCCTTAACATTTCTTGAAAATATTTCTTCAATTGCAAAATAGTTTTTATTCGTTTTTAAAAACTTGAACAATAGAAAAATTTGAAGAATTCGACACAGGCCTTACAATAGCGGAGCCTAAGTTATTCCTAATTGGCGTAATGTTGTGAATTGATCGGGTCCCTTTGATTGATTTCGAGTGAGATGCTCGTTCATCTAACGTTGGCTTTAATTCAAAATATTTCGTCCCCTCAACGAACACAACGTCGATATTTGGCAGACTTTGATTTGTCCTCTCAAACAAATCGTATGGTGTGAGAATGTGTTCGTCTGGGTCCATCTGCAACGACCTTTTTCTTGCATTTCGCTTAATGGCCCCTCCCAAACCATCACACGGTCCTTTGCCATGCGCGGTCGCGAAAAATGCCAATCAGCCTCAATATCGAAATCATTTTCATGATAACATAAATTTGTAAATGCGTTTTTATTTTTAAATTGCTGCGGCGCTCCATCACTGAAGTAGTGAATTCTTTTTACCACATGAAATTTTTTATTTAAGTAAGCTACCAATTCGACTTGAAATAAATGAACCATAACGAAATCGTGTTTGAGACAGTTACGCCAATTAGCAATAACTTAGGTTCCGCTATTGTAAGGCCTGTGTCGAATTCTTCGAATTTTTCTATTGTTCAAGTTTTTAAAAACGAATAAAAACTATTTTGCAATTAAAGAAATATTTTCAAGAAATGTTGCAGGCCTATTTTTGATTTCATTGTATAAATAATCGTATAACTTTCTTTCACTGCAGGATATTAGGAGTAGTCAAGACATTGCATTTCTATCTAAAAGACAAAAATTCAAAATGATCGATAGCTCAAGAGGATTGAAGGAGAATTTATACATTTTGAAGGGAGAAAATAAAATTTGGCTTATCATTGAATTTTTGAACTTTCATCGATTCTAGCAGTTTTTACAGACATCCCAACGTGAATTTGACGTATTATATGTGAAATTTTCTCAGCTTTCTGAAAAAAATATTGAAAAAAAATTTCAGACATGCGCAATGGCCGAAAAATAGCTTTTTATTATTAAAGGTCAATTTTGAGAGTTTTGCGTTAGTCCAAACTGAGAATCAATATTTTTTTCAAAAAGTTGAGAAAATTTCACATAGAAATGCATTCTGAGTGTAATTTTCATTTTGCGATACAATACTATGAAATTAAATTGAAAAAAAAAAAAAACGGAAATGTCAGGAAATGCCCTTAATTACTACAGCCGAAATAATGGAGGAAAAAATCTGAAAAAATTCAGGCACATATAGGTCATCAAGGACTACATCCCAAAAAAATTTGAAAAGAATCTGAGGGGGGGTCACCCGGACCGATGCCTATAGTTTATGGAACCAATCATATATATAAATTCTATGTCAAATATACTATTTTTACGTTATTCTGTAATATAAAATTTATTTGTTGAAATGAAATAAATTTTTTTATGAATAAAAGTTGAAACAAAAAACTGTCTTCAACGAGATTTATGACGTTTCCGTCGAACAACCTGATCCAATTTTCGATACTGTTTAATTCGACATCCGAAGGGAGATGTGCAGTCGTTTAATTTCTCAATCCTTGTTGACTGCTCGTCCAATCATCGGAGCTTCAGGATCTCCTTTCCTGAGTAATTACGAACAGTTTATCTTCGGTATTGTCTCGAAGACCCAACGAATCCGCCGACGGATCAGTCGGACAATGGGTTCTCGAGACAGGAGTATATCGTTGCGGTATATTACCGGTACCAACATCGACGGATACGGAATCAAGATGTCCCCCCCCCCTCCTCGCCCGCTCCATCCAAATCATCCGCAAACTTTAGCGATAGATTCGAATGGCAAACCGTTAGCATGCTGGTTGAAGGATTCAATTGTCTTGGCCAACAGTACCTCCAAAAAATGCTCTTATCTCTCCTTCCTCCTCCCTCCTCTGCGTTATCGTTTAGCTTCGTTATCAACGATTAGTCCGAAGTTTCGTGCTTTCGACAGATATTTCAAAGTTTCGAATAATAGCTCCAGGCTTCCCCAAGTCTCGTGGTTGCCTTGACTTTCTAATCCATCGATGGTACAACGACGCACGGCTTGAATTCCTAATTAACTCATGCGAGAAGGCAACCCTTCCATCAGCAAACTTTCCGAACTTCGACGTTTTAAGTTGCCTCATGAATTTTCAATATTCCCAGATTGTGGGGAGCTTCTGGCATTTCCACGGTTATTGGGTACTTCATCGATAAGTTTCAGGGAAAATTATTTTTTTTTTCAATCCCTTCGTCTAGTACGCACTTGCGTATTTTTTTTTATTGATTATGGAGATGGAGGTGAATTGGAATTTACAAGATATGAATTTTGATTCTGTTTTTTTTTTTTCAATTTTCTCGACGGAATTTCGGGAAGATTCTTATTATTATTAAAAAATAGAAGGATGTACTTACGTTTCTCATCGAATCCTGTGATAAAGTAGGGACAAGGTCCGTACGCTTTTTCACCCGCCGGAGTATGAGGCCAGCAGGACCATCCGTCGAACAAACCTGGACAATAGGGCTCTGAAATTAAATAACAACAGCGATAAGTCGACAATCCCAATTTCCACGATAATTACATTACTTGTATTACAATTTCTGTTAAATGCTCTATAATCGAATAATCAATAATCGGCAATTGGCAAAACTTTATCGCGGACAATGCCAGGTTCCGAATAACAAGGACGATAGACTCGACGATGGGAATTTAAAGTGTTTGCCGAAGGTTGGTTGGACTTTTTGTTTCAAACTCGTGGTTGAAGGACGAAAGCTCGGGCGGATCTGGGAGTAAAAGGCTATCGGGACAATGGGGAGAGTTTCAGAAAGCACAGTTCGTCCAACGCCATTCGCACACGGGTGAGAAGAAGATGAAGAAGAGAAGAAGAAGTAAAATTGCGAGGATTTCTGACGGAAAATCCTCGAGCAAATTATCATAAAGGAATTGGATACGACGATGCTATTTTCTCGTCGTTCGTTCGCACGATCGTTCTTCGTTATCTATATAGATGTTGGATATACGTCGTGGTCCGCACACACCGTGAAAGTGACCGATTTGCGACAGCGGCTGGCGAGAATTGTGCAGCGCGCCGATCGGCTTCACCGCGGGGATTCAAAATTCTGCTATCATTGAGGGCGACGTGCGGAATTTGCCAACGGAAAATGGAAAACTTTACCAATAATTTCCTCATTCCGTACGGATTTTGTTGATATTGAGAAACGTGAGGCGAACGAGCGTGCGACCGAACGTGCATGCGTTATAGACGTTCGACCAATTCATCTCCAGTAGTAAGAAAATCATGTTCTCGGCATTTTGGATGCTGCATTTACATCGAATATCCAATTTCGTATTCCATATGTTGTGAAAATTATCCTGTATCAGTCTCGCCATAGTCCAATATTTTCTCTTAATTCTTTTTGAGATATTATTGCATCGCAATCTAAATTGCACAAGTGCAATTTAGATCATTTGAATAAGAATTCACTGATTACTGATTCGACTGAATATTTTTGCAACAACGATGCAAAAAAAAATTGTTTTGTCGAAACGACTTTAAAGCCACAATTATTATTCTGGATGAAAAGAATGGAGACACTCCGACAAATTCAGAACCTCGACTGCAACCGTAATAATTCTCCGATTCGGCCGTAATCATTTTTTTTACATATCGACAATTATTTCTAACCAAAATGATGTTTCAGCGTAGAACAATTTCGCTCAGATTTGCTAGACATCAGCCATCGACGATAAAATCCACGCTCGAAGTATTCCGTCTTATCAAACAACTCCAACAAAACAAAACTCGAACCATAAAGCCACATTCGAGCAAGAAATAGGAAATCTCAAGAGCCTAGAAAATTCACAAACTTTTCCACCACTGAAACTTCCATCCCCTACATTCATCAAAGATGCACGTTCAGAAGTTACGATGGATTCGGCGCCACATTCAAACGCTCCGGCAAACAAGTCGTACGGTCTTTCTGGCGAGTAACCCGAGACAAGATTTTTGCGGCAAGAAAACTATTCGCTTTGGCCGCAAATGTTTTTGGCTCGTTATTCGTTCGGCTCGACGAGTCTAAGAAGTCCAAAACACGATTGACGAAGATCAAGCGATTCGTCGAAAGCGTATATCGGGCAAGGCGGGGACTGGAAGCAACTCAGTCCTGAGTAGTAGTACGAGTATGCGATGCGGTCAGACGTTTGCCGCTTGTCGCTTGCCGCTGTCGGGATCCTCGAGGCGTAATGGATTACGGAGAAGTTGTAGCCGCAGAGCCTCGTTTAATAATTCAACAATTCTTTCCATCGATCAACCCATCTCTCATCCCCTAAAAGCTCCTAAATAAACGGAGGATCTGTTGGACTTGTAATCAGTCTCAATGACTCAGCGAATATTCGAGATATGAACGATTGCGGGTTTCGCGGTCTTCGTCCGATTATACAATCGATCCAGCGAAACGGTCGGAGGTCAGACATTTGCAGAATTAACATTCTGCTAACGATTTTGCTGTGAAACGTGATACGGTACATGGGAAGCCGTGCGGACGTCACACAAACTTCTGCGGCGAGGGTAGAATTTTCGAAGCTAAACTCAAAGGCCGGCGGTGGGTGATAGCGAGAGAAACTCTGCGGTCACGTGTGTATGGATAGATGGGTATATGAGGGTTTTCGGGGTTGCCTGATATACCACTCGCAAACTGCCCATAAGAGCTTTCCGGGATTATAAGCAAAATCTCTTCGTGAACCGAATTATTAATAATCGGCTTCCGGTTTGTGTGTAGGGACGGTCATTCGGTTATCTGCTCTTTGGACTACAGTCCAGACGTTGCCTGAAGACTCCATCATGGTTTCTCGTATCATATGACCCGTACGTAAATTTACTTCAATTTAATTTAGTCGACCTGTGGTCGTACCTTCGCTTTAAAATAGCGTTTTGAGATAGTTATGAGCGACGTAAAAAACGTCAATAATTCGGGGTTGGCACGATATCGACGAAACTATAGTATAATCACACAAGGAGAATTTATTATCTTTAATGGAATTGCATTATCAAATTTGTATTCCAATGGTTAATAATAGCAATGCCGTTGTTTATATAGACAGGTGCACGTGAGAATGCACAGAGTGTATAATTTCGGAGCGTGATATTGGGTAATTTGTGATAATGGATGCACGATCTTTGAATCAGTGATATCAGTTACTTCGGGTGGGAATCGCGCCAAATGCCACGTTACATGCATGTAAATGGGAATCGGCACGTTGCTCATCGATGCTGTGCGCTTACAGCGGTGGCAACGACATATGCATATAGCCCCGGGCGTTGTGTTACAGTTGTGATAGATCGTAACCTTATGGACACATTGTTGACCAGTAGCAAGCCCATGAAAATCCCTGCCTGTTGCTCCATCTTCGGAGACAACAATAGTTAATTATGACGTTCGCTCGAAGGGTTGAACGACGTTTGCGTAATCATTTGATGTGAATAATTATTTGGTCACGTCTGAAGCACGGCTATTGATTGGTCTCCAGTCGAATGACAAATGGTATTCAATCGGTGGCCCTCTGTTTGGCTTCTCCTGATTTTTTGTCAGGCTTCCATCGAGCTACATGCACAGTGCTCGCTCGTTGTAATTTGTTTCACGAGATCACGGCTGGACGGGAAACCGAAAGCTCCGGCTGGAATTTTCATCACAAGCGCGAAAACTTTTTCCGAAAACAAGTTGACAACGGAAGACAAGAATTCGATAATTATGAATACATTTTTCAGCGTTTCTGACGTAAGCTTTTTATCGCAGCTCGCGACTTCCGTTTTACGCGTTTTCGCGAAAAACTCGAATTACGACCTGGCAACGTATATAAAAACTTTCTTCCCACCTCTCGACGGCTTTGTACCATCCACTTTATTCGTCAAACGTATACCCAACGGTGAAAAACTTTTTCGCTGCCTTTTCGTTTCCAGCTGATGACCGATTCTGACTCGTGCTTTTGCGTTTGCAGCTCGCAGGCGCATCGAGGTCTACGAGGTACACCGAGTAGATATACCCACGCTAAATCGGACGCATTTACCGGATAAGAGCGTACAACATGTTTCCTCGCACGGTGTAGAATTGCGGCGAGCTATTCTCGTTGTGGGTTAATTGAACGGGTACATTGTCAGTTTTAATTTCATGAACTTCCGTAATGAAGTTAGCTTTCAAGACGAAATTGCTAATGAAATTTCCATATTCTGCGCTACGTTTTTTTTCGTCTTTGTTTGATTGTTTATAGCAAAATTTGCTTATGAAATTGATAATCCATCGATTCTCTATTTATGTCTTATATGAAAAATATTATTGATTACCAAAAATGTAAGTTTGAATATAAATGTTTAATGTTTTTTTCTTTCTTTGAAGAAAAGAAACCCGTCGCGTTTTTGCGACTCGACTTTCGTTCTCGTGCGTGAAGGGTTATCTCGTGGGGGTTGTAAGAGCCAAGTTTTCACCCTTTTTCTAACTGCTGGAGCACGACGGCTGTTCGAGACTGCTGGCAAGGGTGTTTATCACACGAGGAGGCTCGAAAAGTTTCCACGTTCGGGGAGGGGAGGCGCGAGTTCCGAAGGTCGAGTGAGCGTGTTCTCGTAAACTTTTCTCGTTCGTTATTCGCTTATCCCAAATACATGTTGCGGCCTACAATTTTGTGGGGTCCATGAAAGCGACGCGAAAAAACAAGAAAAGTTGTTCGGACGAGCTTTCGGAGCTGCAGCGAATCGTTTTGATGAGCGATGGAATTTATCCAGCCAAGAGAGATTTTACAGTGTAGAGAGAGATGTTGAACGAAATTTGAAAGTAAAAAAAAAATAGGACTTTTTTTTGTGATCCATGGATACTCGGTGAAAATTAATGGTTTCGATAATGGAGAGACGAAAAGAAATTGCATAATCATTGTTATACCTGAATACAATTACATGGCATAGGCAGCGTGGAAGTGAATGATCGTTAGAGGGGATGATTTATTATATAAATTTCCCCGATCCGATTAATCACTAATGCACAACTACCCGACTTTGCATAAGCCAGTCACCGGCGATATCATAAATATTCATCGAGATGAGGCACGTTCTGCATAATCGCAACCAGCAGTTGAAATTATAGCGTATGTAGGCGAGAAGGTAGGCGCAGAACGCATCACATTGGCCATATACCGTCGACGTCGAATAACACCAATAAAATTATTATTTACATGCGTACACGTAATGCTATTGATCCAGTGACTAATGTCCAGGTGTATAGAATAATAATATTATCTGTGATGCCCCGAGACAATTATTTTACAGAAAAAGACGACACATCATTTTCTACAACTATCGTGCTTTTACGAACCTAAAATAATGTTTTTCCCAAAATCGATCTATAATTACTATGAGATAATAGAATTTTTAAGATTTTTGTGCAATATTCCCCATTGCCCCGAGTTTCCATTGGGTTGTCGATATTTCTATAACGACCGAATAATGTTGTGTTTATGACCCCCATGAATGCGTTTATGCGATAATTCCTAACTTTCGTGGCGTTCGGTCGAAGCCACTATTCGAATTAATTGGTTGATCGAGCGGTTCGCACATCCAACCGGTAATATCGCACACACGGACTTGCGTTATTAATTTTATCCAGCCGAACGCCTAATAATTCTCATTTACGATTCATGCATAATATTATTATTTTTTTTATTAATAACCGAGCGATAAATATTGATTTTCTCGTGGTTTTTGAGCCTCGAAAAAATTGGATATTCAACCATCGTTCTGTCAACAATGAATATTGATATTTGTAGCACAATCGAAACACATAAATAACATGTTCTCCCTGTGGTGAGGCCGATTCTTCATAGTGTCGTTCTTATCAGCGACCGTATCGTCACGTCCTCGACCGCTGCCTGTGCAGCTCTGAAAATAGTGCTAGCGTTACGTATTAAAAAAAAAAATAAAAATACTTCTCACGAGCCATATGCGTCGTGTAAACTTTTTTTTTGCCCTTCGATTGGATTTGCAAATTAAATTAATTCCACGCTTTATTTTTTTATCATTGGGTATCGTAGCGTCGTTGATGTTTGCCTACCTGGGGGCTCGCGGTCGAGCACATCTTTTTTCCGAATCGACGAATTCTCTACGGCTTTACCCGCTCTATCCCTGTCTCTCTCATTCATTCACTCTTTTTTTCCGTGAGGCTACTGAAAACATATACCCTCCGCTGTTTGGTATGCCCGTCAAGACCGGCCGAGGGATTCGATCCCTTTTGTAATATTAGATTCCCTCTCTCGATAATTTTTATATACATACATTTTACAGAAAAAATAAGACACGAAATTGAACGTCTGCTTTATATCTACATTCCTCGGGCTGCTAACAAATTCAATATCGTATTATTTTCGCACAGTTGGGTTAAAATGGAATCCAATCGAAATAAATGCTAAAATATTTCTGAGTAACTCTCAGCTCGTACCGATACAGGGATATTGTACTGTAAGCAATGCACATGCAATTAAGCTGTACGGTACACGTACGAGCGTATCATTTGCACTAGCTCGAAGCTCGAGAGTGACGCGAGCACGAGTTCCGAGTTACTCCAATTAACTCGGTCGAAGAGCTTTTCGCGCTAACGGCAAAACCGGTGCGCGCGAGAGGAGACGCAGTGAAGTTTGAGCGACAACATCACAAGCTCTCGGTTCGTAAAACGAAGGATCCATCGCTCATACATCACCGAGTCAACGATTTCACTCGTGCTGCCGCAGCTTCTCGACCGCTTGCGGCAATCAAGCTTTCCACGTGCAGCGAGTTTGATTAACGAAGTGGCTAATAAGAGTGCTTCGTTGGGATATCAAAAGACGGAAATCGTATTTTTTCTTCCGTTTTAACAGCCGGGATCGATGAATCTGACGTCGACTTCTTATTTACGATTTTGAGTAATTGTCAGGATTTTTTTCGTGAATGTATTTTATAATCGTAGCGCAGCTTTCAAGATATACATAATTTCCAACTATATGTCTAAGATCGTCAAGAATGTTATGACCAAGTTACTAATTGGCCGTGAGGTGCAAGCGCAGCTGGTGCACTTCGTCGTTTACGTATCCACCGTGTATTGCATACTGCAACATGAGTATGGCAACCCATCGATATAAGCCTAGAACGGTCTCGAAGCGTTTACGACATAGTAAATTGCATTCGTAGATGCTATTAAAGATACGTTTCACGATTACTTTCGCTTTTCATCTGATTTACAGCCCTTTTCGTTTACCAGAGATGACAGTGATGGTTTTATAGCTGCTTTATTTTCATTCCGCCTGTTATATAGCGGGGGAAAAAAATAGCTTTTTCATTTTCAAGTCGAAGGAAACGATAACTTGGTTTTCCTGAAAATTGTATTTAAATTTATTTACGTATTATTTTGATAAGCTGCTGACAAAAAAATCAATAGCCGCTGCCGAAATAACTTAAAGAATAATAATAATAATGGTAAACATTAAAAAATAACCAGTTGTGGGCTCTTCGACGATCACTACAGATACGTATTTTCGCGCGCCTGGTCATAAATCACTCTATAGCCCGACTCCAGGGGGGATGATAAAATCCCCAAACTTTATCGAACGCTCGGCTCTGAAAACCCATCGATTTTGTCCAAAATTCTACGACGATGAATCACGAAAAAGATGATAAAACCATTTTTTCTTTTCTCCGTTGACATATTAATAAATATATGATACGCCGGTGGGAACATACGCGAAGCGCGAGGGTGCAGTTTGCGGCAACGGAAGAATATGATAAGTTAGAGGGATGCAGAGATCGGGCGACGCGTTCGTCACGATCTCGAATATGCGAGGCGAAGGTCGGAAGACGCCTGTAACGCGTGCAGTTAAAGTTTTGTAATTTTCCAAGTGGTTGAGTTTAACCACTCTGAGACACTCGAAGCGCATGAAATGGACGTACGTGGTATATGTACAAGCTGAAGCACAGACGTTCTAATCCACGAGCTTATACCCGTCCTATCGGCCCCTCTCCAGCAATTCTCGCGAATGCGAGCTTTATCCACTCGTACCGGAAACCCCATTTGTGACTACATCGCACCCTGGCGACGAGAAGACAGAAACAGAGACACGCGGATAGAAAGAGCGACGGAGGAAGAAACTCTCGAGTTATCGATGCCGATGCGCTTTTACGGTTCAACATCGAAGGGCAGTGATGGGTAAGGAAACCGAGAATCGTATTATCATTCCGCTGAGCTCGATCGAGACCACTTTATCGAACTTTAGCTATCCACGGCAAAAGCACATCCTGCATAGTCCGCTTGTGGCCAACCGGTGACCAACTCTTCGATCCATAACACGTAACCGCACTCCTTCCTGAACGGTATCGCACGAGCTTTCGCATCTCGTTTCACGAGAGATCGACGATTACACCAACATCGGGCTACGGCCTTAAAAAATAACTTTTACCACGATTTTATTGGCGAAATCATTGATACGATTAACATCGATTGCTGTTAACGATTTATCTGTTGTCGTTGCATGGGATGGTCTGAGGTGCAACCGGAAATCTTTAGAAAGGTAAGGAAGATGTGCCTACTTTCGGTATAATTTTGATTTTATTTCTGCGAGGAGTTTACAGGATACGGCTCTTTTATGGCAATCAAAGAAAATTGATAATTAAAGTAAATTGTTATTCGAGTTTTTCTTATCCTTATGGAATTTGTTATCTGTTTTTGTTTAAATTCAATTTGTTTAAAGGATCTAGGCCAATATTCACTAGCGGGTATATCAAATTTTTTATTGGTTTTTTTCATTTTTAACGTTGTAAATTTATCCTGTAGGATTTAAAGATCGAAGGTCTAACGCTCGTAGATAGCGCAGCTCACAGTATAAGTGGATATTGATTTCGCGGATAACGAGAGACCCAAAAAGCCCGCGAACTGTCGGGGTAACCACCGGAAATCCATTCTTTGCCGTTTTCATTCATTATCAGCCCATTCGCGGTAAGGGATAAATGCGCTCTTTCCTCGCTCCGTTAGCGAGAATAAGAGCGGGTGAAAACGACGATGAGGTTCAAGTCTGTCCGGAAATGAGAGGCGATAACGGTGCTCGACGAGCGACCCAACGAAACGTTCGAGACTCTCTCAAGTCTAGTGCTTCTCTTCGTTAGCACGGTGCACCGACCACAGTATCGTTGCACCTATACAAAAATGAAAATAAAAAATATGAAAAAGTAATTATTCTCGCCTTTATTCTATCATCAATCCGTCGATCGATGAAATCGAATTATCTTCTACTCTCCGTCACCGATATTCTCTTATGATCCATTGACGCGACGGTTAAATGTATAAATCGTTCGAGCAACAAAATACATTTTTTTTTCTAAGTAAATTGGAATACAAAATCATTAAAGTAATTTCATTTTTTTCTTCTTTTCATTCGACTAATTCGTTTATATTTTAATTCCAGTGATTAACTACAGCGGTAATCTAAAAATTATGCTCTGAACGGTTTCGAGAGAGAAAAAAAAATCCAATATTCATTTTTATCCCCATGTTGTTTACTCCGTCGACACATCAGGCAGGGTGGTGAAGTCTTGCAGGTGTGTATACCGTTAACCGGGCACGCGGATCCAAGAAAACCTTGTTTCGTTTTACTTTAATTGAACGACCCGCTGAGAAGATAGCAAACGGGCTCTGTTGCGAGATTCGCACAATGCGCTGGGCCACGATCCACGTAGGGACTGGGCGATTTTGTGTTCCACACCAGGTAAGTAGGTTCTGTAAAATTGCCGGTACTGGAGAAAGGCGCGGAGAAAATTAGCAACTAGGTACGATCCGGCTACGTAAGACATCACGAGAGTAAATCCAGCAATGTTCTTTGTGATCCTACAATCATAATGAGGTATGTGTCTACATTTTGAGAAAATCCATATTTTCGAGTAAACGCATAAAAAAAAAAAATTGTGAAACAATAATTATGAACGAATGACTTTTAGATATGTAAGGCGTACGATTTTGCTCATTTCAATATTAATGTGCCGTAATTATACAGCCACTCACAACCGGGCAACGTATGAATGTAATTTGAATTGTAAATATAATGTTCCTTTTTTTTAGATAATGGGTCCAGTTGAAATAAATGACTAATATTGAGCTCGAGGGCACTGAACACCGTTCTCTATATATCATAGGCTGTCACGCAACGGTTTTAATCACCAAAGCTGTCAGTAAATCGGAGCGGTTGTTATTGGTGTGTGAACCGATAACCACCGGAGGAGTTACGGTAGAGCGGGGTGTCGGTCGCGAAATGGTTAAATGGTGGCGAAACCAGCCCGCGGTAATGTTGTAATATGCAGCGTGGGTGCATCAAAGCAATTGTGTGCATGCGGACCGAATTGTCTTGCGAATTCTTGATTGCAGCAGGTGTACACGCCAATTTTTCATTGCAATCCGGACTATGCGCCTTTGGTGTCAATTTTATTGATAAACGACGCGATATTATCTGTTGAAAAATTGTACAGAATAAATTTTTCATCAAAATATACTTTGCGACGAATGTAGTGTGCTCCATATATACGAAACACGTCGAACATAGTGCAGTGATTCCTTGATCCTCGAAATAATTGCAGCATTGCGACGTAAACATTTTTTAATCCGCAAAGTTCGGATTATTCAATTGAAGCTCCGGGATTCGAGTGACAAGCCGAAAAAAATTATTTTCACTACTCTTCAACCATCGTTGAAAATTGAACATGTCCGAAAAAACTTTTGCGGTGAAACACTGAAGATCTGTGATCGATTCGTGGCTCATAATATAACAATAATTGCAACAACAATACAAATAATAATAATAAATATTAAACCGCAGAGGTTGAAAATGAATTTTCCATTGCTACCGTGGGTTTTTATTCTTCTGTCAGCGATTGGTCCGAATACCAGCGATGGTTATCGTATTCTGGGTGTGTTCCCCCTACCCATGAAGAGCCACTTTATGATGTTTGAATCAATGATGAAGGGTTTGGCTCGGAAGGGACATCAGGTCGACGTCGTGAGCGTGTTTCCACAGAAAAAACCTTACGAGAATTACACGGACGTCGTCGTACTGCCTATCCTATCGAAACCATTTGTCAATAGCCTGACTTACGAGGTTGTTCAGCACATGGCGACCGATGTCGTTGACTACATGATGTTGGACCTCGGAATCAAACCCTGCGAGCTTCTCGGCCATCCGGATATGCAAAAGCTTATTAAAAATCCACCGAAAGATCGACCCTACGATCTGGTGATAACTCAAGTGAGCCAATTACGAGAAATAATCATCCCTAGAATTGAAGGAATTATTTTTATTAAGTCAATGAAGGACATATCAATTATTTTTCTTTTTACAGTTCATGTGCGCCAATTGCTTCCTAGCTCTGGGGCATCGTTTAAAGGTTCCGGTAGTCGGTATGAGTTCTTCCGTCTTCTATCCTTGGAGCCACAGGATTATAGGAAACCCGGCCAATCTCGCGTTCTCGCCCAACAATTACGTTAATTACATCGCACCTTTGAATTTCTGGCTAAGACTGCATAACACCGTCGTAGCCTTGTACTACGATGTTTTGTTTCAGTATGTCAGTCTTCCTCAGGACGATATTATAAAAAAATACTTGGGCGACGATGCACCAGGGGTGAGGGAAGCTGAGCGAAGCGTCGCTCTCGTTTTGGTTAACTCTCATCCGTCTTTGGACGGTCCGAAACCTGTTACACCGGCTGTCGTCGAAGTCGGTGGATTACACGTTCAGGATGATTCAGCGAAGCTGCCCAAGGTTCGACGAATTGTTTTTCATGTGGCCTTCGACTTTTTTGTCTGACTAAAATTATTTCAATCGATTGAATTACAACATTTGTAGGATCTCAAAGACTGGATGGACGATAGCACAGATGGTTTCATATATTTCTCGTTCGGTTCGATGATCCTAATCGAAACTTTTCCCCGAAAAGTCATCGACGTTATCTACAAATCACTCGGAAAAATAGCACCGGTAAGGGTGCTGATCAAAATCCCGAAACCGCATCTACTGCCTCCGGGATTGCCGGAAAACTTTCGCACTTTTTCATGGGTATCGCAGTACAAAGTCCTCAGTAAGTTGTTCTTTTCGTTTTAGTATTAATGAGTGATGTGTCAGAGTTGTCATATCGATGGCAGATCTGTGACTTCTATCTTAATTACTGTGTGAACCTATGAATGCTATTCGGGATTTCCCCAGTCATTGAAGATTGACACGGTCGCTGTCACAATGGTGTATCCTAGCGATGGCATTTTCATGACTTTACTTCTTTCTGCTTTTCATGAATAGAGCACAAGAATGTCAAAGCATTTGTAACACACGGAGGCCTCATGGGAACCCAGGAAGCGATACACTGCTCAGTACCTTTGATTGGAATACCTTTCATGGTAGATCAATTTGTAAACGTGGATCGCTACTCGAAAATGAAGATAGCCATTAAACTGAACTTCGGTGACCTCACGGAGAAAAACATGGACGAAGCTTTGAAAGAAATTCTGCACAATCCAATATACAAGTGAGCTTACAATTATTTTTCATCTTTCAATCTACGTTTGTTAATGGTCGGTTAATAATTTTTTTTTTCGAAAAATCCATAGGAATACGATGCGCGATATTTCGGCAAAATTTCTCGACCGTCCGATGAGCCCGATGGAAACAGCTACGTGGTGGGTGGAGTACGCGATAAGACACGGAAACACTGCTCTAAGATCACACGCGCTCGATCTCCGGTGGTGGCAAATCGAATTACTCGACGTTTACGCTTTTATCCTGTTTAGCGCGGCATTTGTCATATCCATAATGGTTATGCTCATTCGGTTAATTGCCAAAAAACTTATACCGAGAGATTACAAAATAGACGATCGAAAAAAACAGCAATAATTTTCTCTATTCTTGAAAGAGAAAAAAATTGTTCAATACATTTAGCATAAGCATTAGCTTTAGCACGGAAATATAAAAAATTCTTCTGTAACTTTTCTATTTCAGTGGATGCATTGAAAACTACAGAATTTTTCCATTTCTAGTTTTATTTATTTTTAGCTTTAACGTGAAGTCGGATATCTTCGATTGTATTATTAAATATGGGCACAAAGTACAGCTAAGCGTTTTAGAATTTTTTCACCTGACATTTTGAAAAATCGGCTCTTTTTTTTAACTTTTTTTCCTCCAGGAATATGTATATTGAGTCTCGCGCTACGTATATATGTATATCCAAAACGCTATGAATATTATCGATCGCATTTGATGTACTGACTGGTACAAATTACGTATGTACATACAACTACCAGCGAGTCCGCAGGTTAGCTAATCTCACGAGCACCATTAAGCTGTCGTTCAGATAGTCGGAACCTCGAACAGGCTGTCGACGATGATCGTAATAATAGACGGTTAGGATGCACGATTCTATTCACGGAATACCCGAACCATAAAATTTCCGTTCGTCTTCCAAATTGAACACTCAAAGTTAGTTCAAATAAGTTATAAGGAATGACTGAAAAGCTAGAATTTAATTAATACATCAAAATGAAATACGATTTGTAAAAAAATTACCAATTTATTGATGAATAACTTGAAAGTACAGTTTACAGCGTTTTCGTTAAAAAATCGAAGCCAGTCGGATTGACGGAATAGTTGAAAGAGGCGAAAAACTCCGACTGGTAAGAATGGACAGGGATTCGGTGGTCGTTAGCTAGTTCAAAAGTGATGACTCTGCTTGGCAAGCGGCGCTATATATAATATATTTAAAAAATGTTACAAAACGAAAAGTAATCGGAAGGCGAAATTACGATTATCCCTTGTTCCAGGGTTTTTTTTTTTACACCTTCGTTCGGGGTTACAAATCATTCGATTAGATTTATGATTCGTGATAAACGTACAAACGAAAAAGTAAAATTGAAAAAGTATTTCCAAAGTTGGATATTGAAATAATTTTGAAGACTTTGAAGCAATAATTATTATTTTTTAGAGAGAAATGACGGTGATAAAAGTTAATCGGAAAATTTAACGGAGTTTGCAGTTTAATTTTGAGCGATTCGGTCAGGTTATCGACTATGATATCCGATACCGTGTTGGATTTACTTACTCAACGTTTTCTCGCGATGATTTCACTATCCGCGATACTCGCAGAATTAATTACCGTCGTCCTCGTCAAATTTTTTTTCCACCCGAGGAATCTTGATAATCACGGGTTTCAGAGTGAATAACTCCTGAAATTTATTATTCCATTAGTGGAACTTGTCACGCGCAGTTGATTCTGAGACGAAAAAAAAACCGAAAAAAACAAAACATTTGCTATCACCCATAATTATTTCCTTATTTACATGATCGTATTGCGATAAACGTATGGAATAGATAACGAGTTTGCATACACTTCTAACAACGATATGATATAAATGCAAAATGCAGTACACCGCAAAAAACATTTATCGTTGTTTTTTTTTTCCGATTTCCGACAAATATGCGAAAATTCTCAAACTACTCAAAATTCCATCATTAATTTTACGGAAATCCGGTACAGTAACAGGAATATTCTGCATGACTCGTGCGAAAAGGAAGAATGTAATAATAATACTCGACAAATTAAAAATCGAATATTTCCATAGCATAGCGAAGAAAAGAAAAAAAAATGTCCACAAAAACAAGATAGATCCCAAAATAGACAGTCTTTCGATTTAAAATATCGAAGATCAGGCTGGTTCTAGGAGAATGATTGTAATAGTCCATAGACGTCTGGTAACACGCGATGATGCATTATAACGACGAACCTCATATATAGATAACGTCCGCGCGTGCTATCGACTATATAGTAGAAAATTATAACAACCGTACGAAGTGCGGGTGCCACAGTTGACGTACAGTGGACTCTCGGGCATAGTCGTCGCACAATATCAGCTTCGACTTAGCATACCACACTTGTTATTCATTTTTTGTTTTTGTTTTTTGCATTATTTTTCATTCATTTTTTCTTCGCACGCCTCTCAGCAAGCAAAGTTGAATCTCCATAACGAAGTTGGATCGGCGGTGGAAGCGAATGCAGTCTTCCAATGTTTATTTCAGTCTCGGTCGCGGATCGAGCTCAACAAATGCACTGTATCTCGGGCGCATTAGTCTCGCCATCGGCGCACTCGCGAGCATCACGCAAACCGACGCAAACTGGGATAAGTGATCGTATGCGAACCGTGTACAGTCCACAAATTCCACTCATATTTAAGCACAAGCTCATCTCGGTTAACCGCAGTCGTTGAGACCTAACCGTATTTTTACGTCGTAACCCAATTTATAAACAAGTAAAACACTTGGCATGTGGGAAAAAAAAAACATTTCTTGTCAAAGTTTGTCGTTGAGATTAAAAATTGTGTATTTTTTTAGAATATCAAGAGCCCGAGGGCTTACGATAGCAATCGGCACGAAAATTTGTGTATATTAAATATTTTTTTTCCGTTCGTGAAATTGTTATCGGTAATTATTTATGTGGTGGAGAGTCAGTGCTGCTCGGCGGTGATAAATTGGCGGAGGGAGACTGGTGAGAACCGGGGTCGCGCCGAAGGGTGAAAAAATAAAATAAAAATAAAGTTGCTGAGGATGAAGACGACAATCTTGGCATCGGTTTTTCTGGGCCTGATGTTTCTGAGCCCGAAGGAGTGCGAAGGTTATCGAATTCTCGGGGTGTTTCCGTTTCATGGAAAAAGTCACTTTATGATGTTCGAGGCTTTGATGAAGGGTCTGGCGCGCAAGGGACATCAGGTCGATTCCGTGAGCCCTTTTCCACTGAAAAAATCTTATCCAAATTACACGGATATCATCGTTCTTCCCTACGTCACGCCAGGTTTCGTTAACAACATGACTTTTCAACGATTCAAATCCATGTCGGGTGACATGGTGCACTTCATCGCCACCGATGCGGGTAACAAGATCTGCGAGGGTCTTGAACACCCGGGCATGCAAAAACTCATTCGAAATCCGCCAAAAGATCCGCCGTACGATTTGGTGATGACGGAGGTTAGACGATAATGAAAATGGAATTTGATATTTCATTTATTTTATATTGTCAATCCATATTTTACATCATATTTATATTTATTATTGAGTCGTATTTTTCGTTTGAGGATTGAACGAATTTCGACCGAATTCAATGTAACCTTACATGTAAAATCTTAGATTCTGCTTTTATATTTCAATTTGCAAAAATTGCCGGTTAAGAGAGAGTCCGAAAACTTATATATACTTCTTTTCCTGGTTTTCGATGCAACATTCGTTTGATAAGAGTTAGCTATTCGGGTGATCAGTTTGGACGCACGATTCAGTTCGAAAGACGCGTGTATGGTTTTGTCGGTCTACACGCGAATATAGTAGACTTGGATATAATAGATCGATTGTTAGCATCATGAATTGCCGGCCCTGAGTCGGAGATTCTACAGAAAAAACACTCGTGGGACCAATAAACGACATAAAACCGTCTATTGCGCAATCTTTATAGAGACACGAACCTCGTTGTAAGCGCGTTTCGTGGTGCAAGGTCGACGCCGTGCTCATCAGTCACGCTCATCACAGTTTAACGTTCCCTGATAAAGCAGTATCAACGAGAACTATGACATATATCATAAACGTTCAAAAGTGCCAAGGTTCCGTAAAATTGAGTAACGTATGATAAATTTTTACTTCAAGTTCAAAGTTGAAGAATAAGAAATTCATTGAATCCGAATTATTTATGCTTGCTATACACGTCCTTGGTAGGTGACACCTGATTATGTATGCTACTTAAAATATTTTCTCTCTTCGGGACGTTCATTTTATTTTTAATGTTTTGACTATATTCTGGATGGATGGCATGAACAACCATTATATTCGATGAATAATTCGGGGAACGCAGACCACTTATTTAGGAAAGTTTTATCTTGCTGATGTTTTTTCAATATTATTATTATTATTATTATTATTATTATTATTTTAATAATAATTAAATTATTAATTATTATTTGTTTATTATTATTATTATTATTATTTTTTTTTTAAAAATAATAATAATAATAATAATAATAATAATAATTATTATTATTATTATTATTATTATTATTTCTATTATTATCACTTCAAATTAAAATTTTCAGATTTTCGGTGCCCATTGTTTCATGGCACTGGGCCATCATCTGAACGTTCCGGTGGTCGGTGTCAGTCCAACGGCCCTGTATCCCTGGGCCAATGGAATGGTCGCAAACCCACCGAATCTCGCCTTCGTACCAAACAATCTACTTAATTACGTTGCACCTATGACGTTCTGGCAAAGATTGCATAATACCGTGCATTCAGTGTTCAACGATCTCTACTTCAAGTATCACTCAAGTCCTCAGGATGAGGTGATAAGGAAACACTTTGGCAAGGACGCACCTGGTGTCAGAGAAGCCGAGCGAAGTCTCGCTCTTATTCTGACAAATTCTCATCTATCTCTGAACGGTCCAAAACCAGTTACACCAGCGGTCATCGAAGTCGGAGGATTGCACATTAAAGACGACGATGCCGAATTGACCCCGGTAATTTTTTCAATAGTTGCATTATTTCAATTCCGGTTCAAATTATATTCAAAATTGATGAAGGGCTGTAAAGTTTCACTTAAAAGAAATTAAAATAATATTTTTACCACAGCTGATTTCGTTCACACGGAATAAATTTTGCGAAATATTATTGCCCATGAAGAAGTCTCATGAAGTGAATCCTTGATTGTACTTTTGCAGGATCTCAAAGAGTGGATGGACAGTAGTACAGCGGGCTTCGTTTACTTCACGTTCGGATCGATGGTCGTCATAGAATCGTTTCCCCGAGAACTCATTGACGTTATCTATGAATCATTTGGAAAAATAGCGCCGGTGCGGGTGCTGATAAAAATACCAAACCCACACCTACTGCCTCCGGGATTACCATCAAATTTTCGCACCTTCAAATGGGCACCTCAGTACAAAGTTCTCAGTAAGGCCCTTATCGATAAAACAAATATCGTTTTATCACACTCGTTTCTCATCGTTATTCCGATTACTTTATTTTTTCGCATACGCAGAACATAAAAATATAAAAGCATTCGTAACTCACGGTGGATTCATGAGCACCCAGGAAGCCATACATTGCGCGGTTCCGATGATCGGTATGCCGTTGTTCGCCGATCAATTCATAAACATCGATCTTTACGTTTCGAATAAAGTTGCGATTAAATTGAGCTACGAGGGAATCACGGTGGAAAAAATGGACGCTGCTGTGAACGAAATTCTGCATAATCCGCTGTACAAGTGAGTGAACGTAATATATGATAATATACTAAATATTGACTCCAATAAATATAATAATAAACCGAAAATTGATGATTGCCGCTTGATTAAAATTGTTTTCTTATTTTTTAGAAATTCGATGGCCAGACTCTCAGCAAAGTTTCTTGACCGTCCAATGACATCCGAAGACACTGCAACCTGGTGGGTGGAATACGTTATCAGAAACGGTGCAAATTCTCTCAGATCTCCCGCGATGGACCTTTATCCTTGGCAGATCGAACTTCTCGATATTTATGCGTTTATCATTCTTATCGTAGGATTATTATTACTTGTGGCAATTGTCCTCGTTACGATCCTTGTCAAAATCTTTTTTACGACGAAAATACCCAAAGCCACATTTGCGAAAAAAATTAAGTAATTCCTGTTGTAAAAATAACTGTCGAGGTTATCGTGGCTTTTTTTTCACTTAGTGAAATAAAGTCAATTGAGGTTGCCGCTGAGGTTTAGAGTTTATTTCTACGCCATTTTAGTATTCTTCCGATTGTGAAAATTTATCTGGAGCTTGAGGCACGAGACCTCTCAAATATTTATTTGATTCTGGAATAATCAGCCGGGGCCGCTGGTGTTAGTAATTATGGCGACCTGTTTTCGCACCTTCGATCGTTCGATTAGAGCACAAAAAAGTTCCAATGCTGTATACGGCTGTTAGCGATGACAGCAGCTATGACGTATTACTCTAATATAAAGTATCGAAAATATGAAAATGTTTTATTAATTCTTGAAAATAACATCAATCAAACGCAATTACACATCGATATTGATTCTGAAAGCACTTTCATTCGCTTTTTTTTTAACATTATGACCTTCACTGTTTCATTTCGACGCTCCCACTGTATTGTTAGATAAGTTACCAATCTGCGATAGTGGATGCTATCGAACTATCATTAATTCCATCGTCGGATAAATTGCTATCGGTGATGAAGCGATAATCGCGGGATGATAAGCGACAGTAAGAAATATGAGATATTAATTGAATTAACACTTTTGTCGAGGCGATGGCAGTGTTGGCACTTTATCAAAATCGATTAACATCTATCGTGACTGGTCAATCTAGCCAAGTGGCATTTTTTTGTCACAAATATCTGAAATTGTTCATCCTCGAGGTTTATTATTTTTTCTTTTCATTCGCAGCGTGAAATTCAGTTCTGGTCTTTAACATCATCGGGCTGAGAAAAAAATTGTAATCGCACCGATACTTGCCCTAGCTTAGTGAGAGCTGCACATGTGATACGCGAGTGTATGAACTTTTTGATTGACCATTCGTACGATTCCGAGGCGAGGAAAATGACGATAACCACGCGATTTCAGAGGTTAAAAGTGATGACTACGTTGACGAGATTAGTCTCAATATCAATCCACTTGCGAGCTCTTACGGAAGAACAGCGACTGGCCAGCCATGCTCGTCGCAGTCGAGTCTACTCGGTTGTGTCAGATGCACCCAAGGAATGCTACGTTATGCAATGGGGGCGGGCATGGATAATGTAGCTTTTGATTCGCGTTTGTTATAAGTGTTCGGGGTTGGACTCGTCACGAATCCACAATTTTTTTTCAGTTGCTATCAGAGTATCCACGAATGATACTTCGTACCAGACGAGGAGCGCGCAACGCGTAGAATTTCATATAAAATTATAAACAAAACATAGTAAATATTTAGAGAAAATTATCGAATAACTAGCCATCGTAAACAATATTGTTGAGAATAAAGGAAAATTGATCTCCATTCAAAATTTTCGTTTATTCAGTCGTTTTATAGAATGATGAAGTTTTTTAATTTTTTATTTTAAACGTGAGAGTGACTGATCGAAAAAAAAAATAAACGAACGTTAAACGGAAGTGTGTATTAAGAATAATCGACGATGAAGACGATACCGTTGGCGTCGTTGCTCGTTTGCCTAACGATTTTGAGTCCGAAGGAGTCCGATGGTTATCGAATTCTCGGTGTGTTTCCCTTTCATGGAAAAAGTCACTTTATGATGTTCGAAGCGTTGATGAAGGGTCTCGCTCGGAAAGGACATCAGGTCGACGTAGTCAGCACCTTTCCATTGAAAAAACCTTTCCCGAACTACACCGATATCATCGAACTTCCCTTAACCTCCCCCGCGTTCGTCAATAACATTACTTACGATCTTCTCAAAGTACTTACGGGTAATTTGGTCGAGTTTATAGCTCAAACGGCTGGTATCACGATTTGCGAGACGCTCGGTCATCCGGAGATGACTAAACTCTTGCGTAATCCGCATTATCCGCCGTATGATTTGGTGATAACAGAGGTGAGAACGAAATTTGAATAAAAATAACGATAGAAAGAAAAAACTGATTACCATATTTTTGAGGTTTCATTGTTTAATTTATTTTCATTCAGTTATTTAATATTCTGAATTACTCTTTATTTTTGTTTATCAAACGTATTTGTTTATTGATATTCATAGTTGTGAATTACTATTAGAATTGAAAGTGAATTTTTGCACATTTCGATAATTTGCTTTATGGGTGTTCAATATTATAGGTTTTTGGTGCTCATTGCTTCATGGCTCTCGGTCATCATTTCAAGGTTCCCGTGGTCGCCGTGAGTTCGGCGGCTCTCTATCCCTGGGGAAACGGAATAATTGCCAATCCGGCTAATCTCGCTTTCGTTCCGAACAATCTCGTCAATTTCAGTCCACCGATGACATTTTGGCAACGATTGTACAATACCGTTCAAGCCGTTTACAACGACGTGATGTTTCAGTATTACAGCAGTCCCCAGAACGAACAGATAAAAAAGTATTTGGGCGAAGACGCGCCTACCGTGAGGGAAGCCGAGAGAAGCGTCGCTCTTGTACTGACGAATTCTCATCCGGCTTTGAATGGTCCGAAACCTGTCACACCCGCTCTCATCGAAGTCGGAGGATTGCACGTTCAGGATGACGGCACCGAATTGCCTTTGGTAAATCGTCAACTTTATTTCCCATTGCTTTTTCTCTATCGTCTTTTCTATTACGCGTTTCACTTCACATATCCCTGCAATGCCGGAAAGCCTCGTCGAGGACTAGGCTTTCATTTCGATAGGATAAACTGTTTCGAAAAAATCAGGGGCTCTCGCTGTCCATGGGGACATCGCTGATTGATGAGTTTTTATCGGGTTTATTTCGTCGTTTCCAGGGACGGCAAACTCATGCGAATTACATTGAATTTATTAGCCGATTAAAATAATCGAATTAATAGCTCCATTAATTTTGTGACCGCTGACGAGACAATTTTTATTTTACATCAACTTCATTGTGTGCACCCGTGTAGGATTTGAAAGAGTGGATGGACAATAGCACGGCTGGGTTCATTTACTTCACGTTCGGTTCGATGGTCAACATCGAATCCTTTCCCGAAAGAATTATTCAAGTGTTTTACAAATCATTGGGAAAAATCGCACCCGTCCGGGTCTTGATAAAAATTCCAAACCCCAAGATTCTCCCTCCTGGACTGCCGGACAATTTCCGGACTTTCAAGTGGGCACCCCAATTCAAAGTCCTCAGTAAGTTTTTCACCGTTTAAACCGAATGAGCTTTGGGAAATAAATATAACAAAAAAACATTCTGTCATTTTTATATTGGAATTTACGATTTTTTTCGCGCAGAGCACAAGAATGTGAAAGCTTTTATAACACACGGAGGACTCATGGGTACACAGGAAGCGATACACTGCGGAGTACCCATGATCGGAATGCCTCTCTTCGCCGATCAATTCATCAACGTTGATCTATACGCGAAGATGAAAATCGCCATTCGAGTAGACCCCGAAACCGTTACCGAAGAAATTCTGGATAATGCTTTGAAGGAGATTCTGTATAATCCGATTTACAAGTGAGTTATTGAATCAACATTTTTTCACTCTAGGAAAAAACAATTGGATCGACTTTACCGAATGTATAATCTTTTGAAAAACCGTTTGATTTTCATAATTAGGGACACAATGATTCGAGTCTCAGCTAAGTTTTTGGATCGTCCAATGAGTTCTCTGGATACAGCTGTCTGGTGGGTCGAATACATCGTACGTCATGGCAGCAACGTTCTTAGATCACCAGCGATGGATCTTACATGGTATCAAATCGAACTTCTCGATGTCTACGCTTTTATTCTACTGATCGCTGGCGTCGCTGTAATTTCCACGATTGCCCTCGTGCAATTAGTCTGCTACATCTACGCCACGTCCATCGTCTCAAAAAACGAGAATTTGAAAAAACATCAGTAACCCAGTATTACGTTGTAAATAATTATTCAAGTATCTGAAAATATATGAAAAATCGTGGTTTGTAGCAAACGAAAAATGTTCTTCTTTATCCTACCGTCGAAACTTTTCATCAACGATACCAAATGATAACGCCGAAAAAGCGTTGAGTCTCAATTCTATGAGAAAGACTTCGCGCAAGGTCCTCATCACGCACGACCGATTCATAGCATGTGTGGGCCGAGATAATTTCAACAAATTTACACGTACGTTCACGCAAAGTTGCGTGTTAAGCTCGAGAATCAATAACGGTCGGGGATGAAATTGTTTTTTCAGTTCTTTTCCGCTGCCTGTCATTGCCGTGGTTAGCAGATGCGCTCGTGTTGACGTCTCTCGCGAGTCAAGTTGCGCAATAATTTTAGCTGCGATAGAGACACGTGCGTAAACCGATCGTTGGAACGAATGATATAGCACAAAATGCCAAATGACAGAGATCTATTTTCTCACAATGTATTACGCAATGGAACGTGCAGAATGTTTTGTCATTTTGTTTATGAAATCCGCTTGCAAACCGACACTTGACCGTGACAATGAAAAAATAAAAACTTTTAAATATCTACGAAGACTCGTGCATCATTTTTTCCAAGTCTGTTGACGTTTGATAAGAATGAGAAACCTTCGCGAAGGTTATTTTTTAGTTACGATCAACATCGACGTAACTGTCGATTGTCGATTGGACGAAAGATAGCAACTTAAAACTTTCGAGCTTTCAGCTCCTTCCCTCATCAGCCAAGTTGGATGGAAATAGATCAGGAAAAGTCGAGTGGAAGTTTTTGAACGCGTTTGATTATTTTATTATCTGTAGACACATTCTGTTCGGGTGTAGAATAATAATGATAATTATTATTCTTTATTTGCCCGCAAATTAACGATAAGGTAACGGTGGCAATGCAGTAAAGTGGAGAAGAGATATGGAAATCAATCGGCCAATTCAGAATGGCTGCGTCTGCGTTATATATTATCTGGTTTCGCGTGATTAAAAAAGTTGTTTGCATTGACCCTATATTTTCCAATTCGTTGCTATAATGAGTATGCGATGACTGGCCATTAGCAAACGGAAAATAGTGGAATAATGAGATTTCGGAAGGTTTCGATCGATTCAGCGATAAATAGAATCTACAATATAATAATGATGGTTTCCAAGCCAAAGACGATGGATGGTTCGGTGGATCCATCGCGGTTAACCATTCAGAGAACTAACCCAGATTGACTCGGCTACTGAAACTCGAATGCCAGTGAGGAGTAAGTCTAGTGACTGTATCGTGAATTTTCGTTGCCAGTTAAATACGCTCGACGCCACGACGTAACGTTAATTGCAAAGAAATTTTATTCCATACATTAATAATATCAATGATAAAAATGCAGGCGTATATTTAAATCCGTTCGTGACTTTACGGAAGTCAGCGAGCCATTGGTCGAGCCATGCGAATTCGGCCAAAGATAGCCAGAACCGTGATTATGGCACGGACGGGTTACGTATAAGAAGATAAGGGTGATTACGTCAATCCGGTGCCCTCGTACCTGAAGTCCGAGTTCGAATCCGAAAATGTCAGCTCTGGTTTGCGCTAGTTGAAGCCAATTTGTCCATTAAAAAAAATAGTTACAACCTATTTGGTCTGTATCGTTGCTATCGGCCTCGGATTCTCATATGAATCCAAGGTTATCAGTTTCAGGATGATAAGTTATCAGAGCTGATGGAATTGTAGACGACACGAGTATCGTACCGCCGGAGGGTGTATAATAGTACGTTTGCGGCATGTCACGCGGCCACGAGTGCATCATCGCTTCGGACTCGCCTCAAAAGACGGCAGATCCATGTGTATGCATGTCCGCGCGTGTGTGCGGAGCCTTCTGTTCCAAATTCGTGAAACGCTTTGGCTAGTATCAGTCGACAAATGGCTTTGAGGAGAGACGCAGCTTGAATGGCATAGAATTGCAAGTCTCCCGGAATTTGATTCGAGTACTACGTAAAACGTCGATCCATCCGATCGCTTTAACGATTAATAAGGAATATATTAAGAAAAAACAACGCTCGTCGGTTTAGAAACGAAAATTTAAATCGATTAAATTATTATTTCTTCATTTGGAAATTGAATCGGTTCACGAAAAGTTGTAAAATGAAGTCATTGTTAGTTTTATTTTTTGTGACGGCAATTGAATTATCCGTGCCCTGCGAAGCATATAGAATTTTGGCAATTTATCCATTTTGCTCGAGAAGCCACAATATGATGTTCGACAGTCTGACAGCGGGCCTCGCCAAACGTGGGCATAAGATGGACGTAGTAACGTGTTTTCCACCGAAAAAACCAGTGCCCAATGTGAACGTTATTTTGAATGTCGAAAACACACAAGCAAAACTTGTGAACAGTTGGAACTACGAAATGGCATTGAATGTGGGTGCCGACTGTCTGAATTTTATAGCCGGGCCTTACGGCAATGATTTGTGTCACATCATGGGCACCCAAGAGTTGCAAAAAATCATTAAAAATCCGCCCAGTGACCCACCGTACGATCTTCTGATCGTTGAAGTAAGATTTCTCGTTATATTTCCATCAATTTGTAGTTAATTATTAATAATTGAAAAAACGTATTTTTCTTCTCAGACTTTCGGCTCTAGCTGTTTCATCGGTATTGGCACAGTGTTAAAAGTGCCAGTAGTTTTGGTGAGCTCGACCATTGAATTTCCATGGGTCGATCGGGCGATCGGCAATCCCACGAGCACGGCATTCTTCCCGTCCTTCTTTTTCGAACACACTCATCCCATGTCATTCTGGACCAGAGTAAAGAACACTTTCAACGAATTATTGACCCTGAAACAGTTTTACTCACTAACGAGTGACGTGCAGAATGAAATGATGAGAAAGTATCTCGGTCCGAATATTCCACACGTCAGGGATTTGGAAAAAAACGTTGCGCTGGCTCTCATCAATTCTTTTCACAGTCTCACCGGTGTGAGACCAATCACCACCAATCTCATCGAGATCGGTGGAATACACGTCGAGAATAATGATGCCCAATTGACCAAGGTTACTTTTTATTACTTAAAAATCAAAATTCCTTTAGATTCCCATTTTATAAATCGAATATTGCGTTAATTTTACCTTTTACGTATCCAATTTGATTCGTAAGAAAAAATGGTATCCCAATAAAACAATGATTTACAGGAGTTGAAAAAATGGCTCGACGAGAGTAAAGACGGTTTGGTGTACTTCACCCTAGGATCGATGGTCAACATCGAAACCATGCCTGAAGATACCGTCAGAGGTTTGTACGCTTCATTCAAAAAGATCGCGCCTGTGAGGGTCCTCATGAAAATAGCCAACAAGGACAAACTCATTCCCGGACTGCCGACCAACGTAATGACGTCATCGTGGATCCCTCAAGTACCCGTTTTAGGTAAATTTAATACAGGAATATTTAAATATCTGAATATTTTTATCTCTCAATATTTTTCTTGTTCTTTACTTGTTTTATCGCCAGCACACAACAATACTCGTGTTTTCATCACCCACGGCGGGCTGATGTCGACCCAGGAGTCTCTTTATCATGGCGTTCCACTCGTCGGGATTCCCCTGTTCGGCGATCAACCCGCAAACGTGCGATACTACGAACGAAGAGGAATGGCGGTGACACTAGATTTTCATAACATCAACGAAAAATCGGTATCCGCCGCACTCAATGTTCTACTGAACGATCCGAGTTACAAGTATATATTTTGTCTTCAATTTTTCTTGTGAAAAGATGTACGAGTTTTGTATGAAGGAGTTAATTTTGATTGTTTTTATTGTCATTTTCAGAGAAGCGGCAAAGCGACAATCAGCGCTTTTCCGCGATCGTCCGATGAGCGCAGTCGATACTGCAGTTTATTGGGTCGAATACGCGGTGAGAAATGGAGCCAAAGTTCTTCAATCGCCCGCTATCGAAATGGCTTGGTGGCAAGTCTCGCTGCTCGATGTTTATGCATTTTTCCTTGCCACTGTGATCGCTGCGCTATGTGCTATCGGTTTGTTCATTATGTTCCTTGTAAAAACAATTGTTTCCTCATCGAAGCCGGCGACGGTTAAGGAAAAGAAACGTGATTAGCATCGTTTGGAATTAGCGCTAATGTAATTGATGATAAAGTCAGGATTTTTATGCAAGTCAGTTAAATTTCTAGTAGACTTTTCGAAATGTGATACAATAAAAACGATTCTCACGAATCGTAGTCATGAATGGAACGAAAAAATAATGATTTTATTTCGTTCAACAAACGGTCGGTATTCTCTCTAGTTCAAGAAACTCGCGGTATCCCCTGTACGACTTCTTATCGACGATACTTTGAATAATAAATTCGGAATCGATCCGTTTGGCGCCAGTGACGTCGGTACCGATAAGGAATATTTAAAAATCTATCAGCCAAGAGTCGGCTAATAGATAAAACTAAATGAATTCGCCTATACCTAGACATACAGGAAACCACCAAAAATACTATTACATGAAAGTTCGTTCTCAGAAACAGAGATCTGTCCACTCTTCAACAGATCGTACATTTACCTACACCATGAATAGTTTGCCCAACGTTGCAGCTAGCGGTGTTATCATCTCTCAGATAAGGAAAAATGATATTTGAGAATCTTTTTTTTAAAAGAAGATAGCCAGCGATATGCCGCATGTGTCACTAAACGCGTTGTCATCCTGTTCACGTGTAACTTTTTATTCCTACAGATGTGCAATGTTTGATACCTGTAATGATGAAACATGACGAAGCAGTCTTGGTTATCAGAATTCATTCACAATGCTTCTAAAAGAATTAAATCTTATTTGTGGTGAATAATATTGTCGCCTTGTGTTTAATCGTCTCGTGGACTCGAGTCCAGTTTTTTTCACGTGGCTCCCAAAATTTTGAACCTGTGGTTAGTTACTGGAAAGTGCGACGTTAACGCTGAATTTTCCTCGGTCGAATACGTGATCCGAACGGGAAATAATGATAACGCGCGTAACAGCTGAACTGAACATGGAAGCAAGTCACATTGTGAGATGTCGACGATTTCATCATAGGCGTCGCGTGACTCGTGCTTTGCATAGTCAAATGATCGCCGGGTCTCGGTATTCGATGCATTGTTCTACGAGACCAACAAGCAACAAGCTTAGCCACTCGCTGCTCCAAAGCCGCACATTAGTGCTAAAGTTGTCGCCACTCATCGCATTATTGCACACTGCATGCACGTGTCAATAAAAAATTATTTAACAAATATTCGTATCCGTCGCCCATTGTCAGTCGTGCTTCGATTAATGACAATAATTTTCTTAATTCATTCAGTGACAATTAGATAATTGATCGAAAAATCATTGTATGACAGAATAAGAAATTTAGTTATTATCTTTTACGAAATAATTATTATAATTTTTTTTTCTTCACCCGTTACTCATATCTGATCATTATAATAATTTTCTTTATTGATCAAATAATTAATTGGAGATAATTTTTTATTGAATCAATAATCTAATAATTTACTATTACGAAATTATTATGGTTATTCTCATTTATTGAAAATGCAAATCAATTATTTGAAATATCAAACACTGCTCCATTGCAGCGGGAATATTTAAAAAATGTAAAATCTGCAGAAATATAATTTGTCAACGACTCTGAAAGCTATTACCACGAGCTAAAATAACATTTAGCGGTAAAAATACAAATTCAAACTCGCCGCGTTTGATAAGATTAGGCGATTTGAAAAAAAAAAAAGATTCGAATACTGCTCTCTGCGAGAATATCACGGCTCTACTACGATATCGAACGCCGGCAACTTCCAACCGACGAATGTAGTGAATCGCCGGAAACGTTTATATGGCCCTCTCCACGCTGTACGATGCTGAAATAAAGATTGTTTTTGCCGTCCCGCCATTGGTCACGCGCGAGTTTATATCTCATCGGTGGCATCCACAGCTCTCGCGCTTGTTAACACTAGCTCTATAAGATCTGCTCAATCTACCGACCGTCAGACGACTCGTGGGTCAGTTAGCTGTGAAGTCGTCCATCGAGTGTGATCGTGCGTACCGCGAGCGGTTATTTAGCATTGTCACTGTGTACTCCCAGATCGAATGACCGTCGTTTCAATCGTGAGTCTTTGTTTCTCAACGTTTTTAAATATTTCCGTTATCAGCCCGAAGCTTGAAGAAACAAAGATACAAACGCCTAGTGAAATTGATAACCACAGAACGTTTTCATCTTTGTTTTTACGTCCGCAAACTTATTTTCCAGAAATCTAGTTCAATATTGTTTTGGTTCTGTAACCGTTTTTGTAGAATATTTCGGAATATTCATTTAATTTCATCAATTGGGTTTTGTCGACAAAATTATAATGAGACGATGAATAACAATTGATTAATCAATGAAGAATAAAGTATCATAAATAATTTTATTCAAAATTAAATGCAGCATAACGATATTTTTGTATATCACGTTAGCTGCAACGAAAGTGAAGAAGAAAAATGGGTTGGATCAACAAGTTGTCCGTGGCTGTTCTCGTAGCGCTGGTCGTTAATCAACGCGAAGAGTGCGATGCCGCGAGAATTCTCGGATTGTTTCCATTGCAAGGAAAGAGTCATTACGTTATGTGCGAGACTCTGATGAGAGGTCTTGCCGCGCGGGGTCATCGGGTCGACGTTGTCAGTCACTTTCCACTGAAAAATCCACCCCCGAATTATCACGACATCAGCATCGCCGGAACGATTCCGATGGTCATGAATAATGTTACCCTCAAGGAAGCCGAAGGTTTTACGAGCGGAGGCCTTAAAAATTTGCTCGATATGGCGGGAAATCAACTGTGCGCGCTTCTTAATTTGCCGCAGCTGCAGAACATCATAAAAAATCCTCCAAAAGATCCACCCTACGATCTGGTAATTCACGAGGTGAGAAACAAAATAAGCAAAACATAATGTTGAAATAATCTTTCCTCACAATCGCGGGTTTGTCTCATCCGCTAATGATGTAATGCATTTATTCACGTAATAATTTTTTCTTCGTGTGCATGATATACGAGTGAACGAAGCTCTTTTTAAGCGATGCTTCGTGTAGAATACGCAGCCTTGGGATGCATCAGTGGGCCGTTTGTGACGAAACCGGTTTGCCCATTCGTACCCAGACTCCATCGGCTATACGTGCAATCATCTCGCCAGCTCGAAGTTCAAGGTTACATCCAATACACGTGCAAACAATAACGAACAAGATTGTCGCGTCAGAAATGAAAAGCCAAATGGGCGATATATTTTTACGCGGCTGATGAGCGAGCGTTGAGCGTGAATTCAATTTGATTGTCTTTCCATGTTTATCAATTTATTATCGATGATTTTATCGCGGGTATATCTTCTTTTATCTCACACGTGCAAAAAAACGACGTTGGTATAGCTCTGTTACTTAGATAAGATAAAGGTGAA
Organism: Sussaba pulchella; assembly: GCA_963971145.1. Lineage (NCBI taxonomy): Eukaryota > Metazoa > Arthropoda > Insecta > Hymenoptera > Ichneumonidae > Sussaba > Sussaba pulchella. The sequence continues at coordinate 12,875,596 of OZ020171.1, read as the reverse complement.
TCGGGTGACTTTGATCGGCGGAAATTTCGATCCTGAGGTTTGAATCGATTATAAAGATTTCAATCAGTCCAATGGTGAAAGCTTTCAATTTATGACAATCGCAATTGGTCGTTCGCTCCTTGAAGATATATTTAGTAGCAACGAGTAATTCTAACTCCGGATGTAGCCAGTGATTGATTTTAAACGACATCCACGCTATAGCAGAAAAAAATATTTTTCATTATGTGGCTTGATTCGAATGTTTACAGCTTTTCGCTGCCGATTGTTATCTGGCATTTGCGCGTCACTTGAAAGTTCCAATGGTCGGTATGGTGACAAGCAAATTGTTCGACTGGATGAACCATCCTTTGGGGAATCCTCAGAGCCTCGCTACCGTTCCGAGCCTTTTTAGCGGATATTCTCAAAAGATGAATTTCCGCGAACGCCTGATCAATACAATGTTCAGCAGTTACGGAAGATTGCAGTACTGGTGGTACATTCCGGAACAATTGACTTACGTCGAAAAACATTTCGGAATAAAGATTTCGAGCATGAGCGAGTTATACAAGGACATATCCATAATGTTGGTCAATACGCATCCCAGTTTTGATTTCGTGAGGCCCATGTCTCCGGGAATCATCGAAGTCGGTGGTCTCCACGTTACCGACGGCCATTTGGAGCTTACGCCGGTAATTACGCGACGGATCTTATTTACTTTCTCATCGTGAATTAAATTTCGAGGTGATAGACCAGAAAAATGGAAATTCATTCGATTGAAATGTACTCGAAATTGATTTTATTGCTAGGCGATGATGGATTCTAATTGATATTGAATATTATCTATTGTAAAATGATAATTCATCTAGATTATTCATAATCAGTCACGGTTATTTGTTTGCAAAATTATTCTCAATATTTTTTTTATTGTATGCAACGCTCATCCCTGTTGGAGATGGTATATTAAGATATGTATCCGTTTCGTGTCGTTTAAACAGGAAGTGAAGAAATGGCTGGACGACAGTAAGGCCGGGTGTATATATTTTTCGTTCGGTTCGATGATAAAAATCGAATCTTTTCCGCCGGAAATCGTCAAGGCCTTTTACGCGGCCTTCGAACGCATCGCTCCTGTTCGTGTGCTCATGAAAATTGCTAAAAAGGACGAACTTCTTCCGGGACTACCGAAGAACGTCATGACCTCGCCATGGCTTCCTCAGACCCGTGTTTTGCGTGAGTACAAATTGGTGCCAACGGTACACAGATCCGTCTATCGAAGTCAATGTACATCGTTTTAGCGATAATAATTCCATCCTCTCGGAATTTGATTCATAACATCGGCCGGATTGGATTATTTACAAGGGCAGCATTATTTTATCACCCACAGAACACAAGAATGTAAAGGCTTTCGTGTCACACGGTGGACTGATGTCAACCCAAGAATCCGTGACTTATGGCGTGCCAATAATCAGCATCCCCGTATTCGGCGATCAACATCTTAATGCTCGACTCTGTGAGCTCAAGAACGTCGCTATCGCCCTCAAATATCGTGAAATAACACCAGATTCGTTCACGAAAGCTCTCAAGGCTATTTTAGAAAATCCCTTGTATAGGTAAGTTTAGGTCAAAAAAAATTCTAAAATGTTATCGACTCAGATCTCATATTATATATTTTTGTTTCGTTCCAGGGAAACTTCGCAAAGGTTGTCGAAATTATTTAGAGATCGACCAATGAGCCAACTCGACACGGCTATTTATTGGGTCGAGTACGTACTCAGAAATGGAAACGTTTTGCGATCCCATGCCGACGATTTGCACTGGTGGCAAGTCGAATTGTTGGACGTGTATGGATTTATAATTGCGGTCGTTTTACTCGCGCTCTACGGAGTCAAACGAGTGCTTGGTCTGATCCTTTGTGTAATATTTTCGGGCTCTGGCAAAAAGCAGAAGCCTGCATCGATAACCAAAAAGAACAAATAATTCGAAAGCTGTTGCCTATTGTGTAAATACTCGACCTGAATTACTTTATAATTTTTATTCTACCGAAAACAAATTACTTTATCAATTCAGTTGTTGTTAAGAAATTGTTATATCCAGATTATGTCTAAATAAATCGTTTTTTCATCTAACAATGTTGCGATAAAAGGCTCGCAAGGAATTCACCTTTGTTTTGATTATTGGATTATACGTTAAAGCTTCGTTGATAGATACGTTCATTGAGATCAATCGAAAAATGACTGGAAAATTACAGTTACCCTTGCACCTTTTTAGGGCCGAAAAAAAAGATTTATTTCAATTCAACGAATGAGCGGTATTTTCTTTAATTCAAGAAATTAACGATATATCCAGTAGGACTCCTCATCGACGAGATTTTTTCGACATTGAATTCCGAATCGCTCCTTCCGATGCCACTAAAGTTAGAGCGAATAAAAGATATTTAAAATCTAATAGCCAAAAGTGAGCTGATCAACAAGACCAAATGAATCGACTATGAAAAAAAGCTGAGATCCCTCAGCGATATTTTACAACTGTGAACAAACGCGTTGTCATCCTGTTCACGCGTAACTTTCCTTTTAATCGAAAGAATATTTTTAAAAAATCGGCAACTGCCTTATAAGAAGAAAGAACGGCCCGATTATAATATCGACCACCTGCAACTGCCAGCCGACAAATGTTATTAATCGCAAGAAACGTTCAAACCGCCCTCTCCATATGCTCTACGTGGCCGAGATGAAGATTGTTTTTGCCGTCCCGCCATTGGTCACGCGCGAGTTCATATCTCTTCGAAGCTCTCCGCAGCTCTTGCGCTTGTCAGTACTCGCCTCATAAGATTTGTTCTTTGACTAGCAACGACGGAACACTCGTGGGTCCGTCAGCTGCGAAGTCGTCCATCGAGTGTGTGATCCCCTACTTCGAATCGTGGCTATCTATCGTATCACCGTGTATCCCAAGGTCGCTTTAATCGTGAGTTTTTGTTTTCCAACATTTTTTCATATTTCCGTTATCATCTCGAAGCATGATGTAATCAAGATACAGACAACCTATGAAACCGATAACCAGAGAAAGTTTCCATCTTTGTTTTTACGTCCTCAAACTTGTTTCTCAGTTTTTGTAAAATATCACGCAAAATCAAAGCGACCTCTAGCTCATTTAATGTGCAATTTATTTCTATATAATGATAATTATATGACAGATAATAATAAATAATCGAAGCATGACTTTTGATGAATAAAAAATTATAAATAATTCTAATCCAAGTTGAATGAAATAAAATAAATAGTTTTATCGTTCACATTAGCTAGAACAAAAGTAAAAAAGAAAAATGGGTTGGATCAACAAGCTATCCGTGGCTGTTCTCGTCGCACTCGTCGTTCATCAACACGAGGAATGCGATGCCGCGAGAATTCTCGGATTGTTCCCGGTGCACGGAAAGAGTCATCACATTATGTGTGAAACTCTAATGAGAAGTCTCGCCGCTCGGGGTCATCGGGTCGACGTAATCAGTCATTTTCCACTGAAAAATCCACCGTCGAATTATCACGACATCAGCATTGCTGGAACGATGCCGATGCTCGTGAATAATGTGACCATCAAGGAGGCAGAAGGCTTTACAAAGGGAAGCTTTAAAAATTTCTTCAACGTTGCGGGAACTCAACTGTGCGAACTTCTCGACTTACCGCAGCTGCAGAACATAATTCGAAATCCTCCGAAAGATCCGCCGTACGATCTGGTAATTCACGAGGTAGGAAACAAAATCAACAAAAAATAATGTTAAAATAATTTTGCTTCATAATGGCAGGTTTGACTCATCGGCTAATGATGTATCGCATTTATTGAAGTAAGATTATTTCTTCTCGTGGCCGTGATTTGCGAGTAAACGAAACGCCAGTTGATCGATTCATCGTCTTTAATACGCAGCTTCGGGATGCATTCATCCCACATCGCTTGCCGATTCGCGAACAAACCGGTTATCCGGTTTGCGCACAGTCACCGACGGTGTGTGATAGCCTTGCCGGGTTCAAGTACAGGGTTGCGTCCAAAATACGCGCAACCAATAACGAATAAGATTTTCGCGTTAAAAATGAAAATCAATGACTGGACGATATTGTTCTCCGCGTCCAACACGCCGGTCGTAAAACGTAAATTAAATTCCATTCTCTCGATATTTATGAATTATCGATTACTCAATTGTGAATAAATCTTATCTCATCTCACACGTTCTAAGAGCAACGTATGATTCCGCTACGTAAATAAGATGAACGTTAGTCGAATGCCTCCGTTTGGCGGAAATGCTGATCCTGAAATTCGAAACGATGTGGCTTTGATTTGATTGTTTCCAGCTTTTCGCAGCTGATTGTTATTTGGCATTCGCTCGTCACTTGAAAGTTCCAATGGTCGGTGTGGTGACGGGCAAGTTGTTCGACTGGATGAATCATCCTTTGGGAAATCCTCAGAGCCAGGCTTTCGTTCCTAGCCTGTTCAGCGGATATGGTCAAAAGATGGATTTCCGCGAACGCCTGATAAATACACTGTTCAACGTTTTCGGGAGATTGCAGTACTGGTGGTACATTCGAAATCAACTGCCATACGTTGAAAAACATTTTGGAATGAAGATTTCGAGCATGAGTGAATTATACAAGGATATATCCGTGATGTTGGTCAACACGCATCCGAGTTTCGATTTCGTGAGGCCGATGCCCCCGGGAATCATCGAAGTTGGCGGTCTTCACGTTGTGGACGGTCGGTCGGAACTGACGCCGGTAATTACATGACGGAATTTCGTCGATTTTTTATCGTAAATACGATTTTGGGGCTCTACATCAGGGATGGGCATTTATTCTATTAAAATTGCATTGGAAATCCATTTTATTGCTAAATAAATTCAAACTCATGTTGAATATTATTCATTGTAAAGTAACAATGGTCATGAATTCTTTATATTAAATCATAGTTATTTGTTTGACGAAATTATTTTCAATGCATTTTCAGCCAATAGATACATGTCAATCCCTGCTGAGGATGATATATTTATATGCACTTTCGTTGCGTGTCTTTCCAACAGGATGTAAAAAAGTGGTTGGACGACAGTAAAGCCGGGTGCATTTATTTTTCTTTGGGTTCAATGATAAAAATCGAATCTTTCCCTCCGGAAACCGTCAAAGCTTTTTACGTGGCCTTTGAACGAGTCGCTCCAGTTCGTGTGCTCATGAAAATTGCCACAAAGGACGAACTTCTTCCGGGACTGCCGAAGAACGTCATGACCTCGCCATGGCTACCACAGACGCGTGTTTTGCGTGAGTAAAAATTGGCGCCAACGGTACACAGATCCGTCTATCGAAGTCAATGTACATCGTTTTAGCGATGATGATACTATCCTCTCAGAATTCCCGTTATAAAATCGGCTGGATTGGATTATCTACAAGTGCAGCATTATTTTATCACCCACAGAACACAAGAACGTAAAGGCTTTCGTATCACACGGTGGATTGATGTCGACTCAAGAAGCCTTGACTTATGGCGTGCCAATAATCAGCATCCCCGTATTCGGCGATCAGCATTTCAATGCTCGACTCTGTGAGCTCAAGAACATCGCTATAGCCGTGAAATATAGTGAAATCACTGCAGATTCGTTCACGAAAACTCTCAAAACTATTTTAGAAAATCCCTTGTATAGGTAAGTTTAGGTAAAAAAAAATTCTAAAATGTTATCGACTCAGATTTCATATCATATATTTTTGTTTCGTTGCAGGGAAACTTCACAAAGGTTGTCGAAATTATTTAGAGATCGACCAATGAGCCAACTCAATACGGCGATTTATTGGGTCGAGTACGTACTCAGAAATGGAAACGTTTTGCGATCCCATGCCGATGATTTGTACTGGTGGCAAGTGGAATTGTTGGACGTGTATGGATTAATCATTGCAGTTGCGCTACTTGCACTTTACGCAGTCAAACGAGTGCTCGGTCTTATTCTTCGTTTATTATTTTCGGGATCTAGCAAGAGGCAGGAATCTGCATCGATAGCCAAAAAGACAAAATGACTTTAAAGCTTTTGCCAATCGTTTATAGTCTTGACTTAAATTATTTTATAATTTATATTGTACCATACAAAAATCTCTTTGCTAATGGACTTTTTGTTATATTTTTTTTAAACTGCCAGACTCTATTGAATTCATACTTCGAGACTGTTGAATCAAGGTTAAGTATACAAATCGTTTTTTTTTTTAAATTTGACAGTGTTACTTTGAATGGCACGCACGAATCGTTATTTGGCATGATTATCGGATTATGAGATAGATCTTCGGTAATTGATACGTTCATTCAACTCAATAAAAAAATAACGGGAAATTCGGTCAAATTTATGCTCTCGTAAAGTGTACCTCATTGTCAGGCGAATTTCTATTGTGTGGGTCCAAGCACCGAGAAATCGTCACCATGTGAGACCATCATTGTTCGCGCCTGAGCAAGGTAACATCAAAAGAAACGCATTTCGGACTACATTTCCGGACTTTGCTCACTCCTGATAATCTAAATATCTCCTAAGGGTTCGTTGTGATACGTATCGGATGAGAATTCGTTCTTCCAGCTATCAACTTCCCAGAAGCAAGCAACCAAACATACGACGTCTCGCGTCATATATCCATAAAAAGCTCCGCTCCAAGTGTCACTTTTTCACGCTCGTCAAAAATATATTTCTGGCATCGCAATTGAGCATTTTATCGAAACGAAAACCAAATGGATAAAAATATAAATCGACTCGACCTTACGATTCAACATATATCGTCATAACTTCGTTTTCTTGGCACTCGGTCGCCACTTGGGAGTCACAATTGTGGATTTGTCGGCTCTTCGGGACTAGCTCAGCGAGCTTCTTGGGAATACGGCATCAACGGCCTTCGTGCCAAACGTCTTTGTCGGTTACGCGCAGTCCATGACTTTCTGGTAACGTCTCGGCAATGCCGTGCAACATTTCGTGTACCCGATACAATTGGATTATCATACCGGAACGCTGAACGAATTCACGCAAAGGTATAGAAATCTACGAATGCCGGAGGTTTGCTAACTCCACGGGGACGTGGTTTTGCCTCTGGTGAATTTACATCACAGCATGAGACGTATCAGGGTGCTTACAGAGGCGGGTGTTGGTGGTCGGTTTTGGTTTGCATCTGAACGACGAAGCTCGGAAATTGGATTTGCTTCGTATCTATATAAACGAGGTTGAGGTGTCACCGAGATAAATTCGATCAAAACAGTGAGATAAAGGTTTCCTCATAGGTCCACGTGCTGCCGGGAAAAAAAATTTTGAAGCGAGGGAAAATTGTAGGACAAAGTTCCTCCGTTTCTTACCTTTCATTCTCGGGTTCCCACATTTTTTCCTTTTGCAGAACAGTGAAACGTTTTAGTTTTCATGAGTCACGGTGGTTTTTCTGGAATTTAGAAAGCAACTTACACTCTTTTCCTGTCGATAGAACTCTGCCATTCGTCGATCAACGAGCGAACAATAATATTTTTGCTCTAGCTGGAGTCTCGTGTCCATTCAGCGTTTCAAAAATTACGACTGCTAGTGTGGGAAGGAGCTTTGTACATAATTCTGAAGATGTCTCCCACGGGTTAGCGCGTTCAATCCTCGAAAGTTCTTCTTTTCTCAAAAAAATCTTTACTCCCGAAAGCAATCTCGCAAGAGCATTTAATTTAATGAACTCTCGAGCACAATGCGTTCCTCATATAGCCGAGACGATATTCTTTCTCTCTATAAGACCCTACGAACGTTGAGTACACTCTTTCGCGGTATCCTTTCCATCGCCATTATTAGCCCTATTTCCGAGGTCTGTCTTATTACTTCTTGCTTTATTAAATATCGCCCTATTTTTTTTTTTACGGGGAGAGTATAAAGAAGTTGGATGGACTTTTCTCGGACCATCTGATGATGGCTTTGGAGACAGCGATATACCGAATAGAATACGTAGCGAGAAACGACAACGTTCTGCGCCCCCAAGCTCTGGACAAATTTTTGTGGCAGCGCTCATTGTTGGACCTCTATGGGGACCTTTTATTGTTCTCCCTTCTCGTTGTCTGCATTTGCCGCTTTCTCTTACCTCCGAAAAACTCAGAATATCTTCGTCGTTATCCGGGTCAACGCGAATTCCGTAAGAACAAAAGCGTCGGCTCGGTAACGACGAAAACCAAAATTATTAAAAAAAAAAAAGGTCGCGGGCGATGAGCGAAATATTCGTTGATGTACAGTCTGGAAACGAATGGCGTGGAAATCCAATCTGAGAGCGATAACGCGCTTTTTATGTATTCATCTATATGTACAGATATATATGCGTACTTTTTTTCATTTTTGACTTTTCCCTCGAGTCACGTTTCTTTCGACAAACGTCTCGAGTAGCGCGACGCTGTTGCTCCGCTACCGCAACTAGAGAAAATCCTGGCACGATATTTTATCTCCCCGACGATCGCGTACGTGCCGAGAAATATTTGCCAGTTTCACCGTACCTCGAGATTCGCTCCCTCAACCTCGATAATTCACTCTTATTTGTTGAGCTTTCGGTGTTCTCGCATTGTCCGTACACCAGAAAACATATCGTATTCTCGAAAGTTTTCTTCGGCAACGATGAAAATACACGATGTAAGTACTGCTTGCAGTACTGCGAGTATTGCAAACAGACAATCGTCGACTTTTCTCTCGTGCGATTACTTTCTCGTTTCTACGAAATGCATGTCAAGATCGCGTCGCGAAAAACAATCGTCATTACGATTATGGTCAATTTTTTCGACCACTCAATGGAGACGACTATGATGCAATGCGAATCCTCGTGATTGGAAAATACGCTTGAATGGATAAGTCTCGAATCCTTCGCTGGTTATTTCGATATTGATTGTGCAGTCGGAGTGCCCTATTTTGAGGTGACTCATCGCGATCGATTATACAGTCACATTTGAGCGACCAAGAATAACTTTGCATTTCCGATGCGTGCAACCGAATGACCGAATTTCGTTCTACCATCGACCAACTACAAACCCCCGTTAAGAAAAACATTAAAGTCACCACTATTCGGATTCGATGATGAATAAAGTTTGGCATTTTTTCTACTTAGTAAACCGTCATTGCACGGTTTACGTCTCTGAAATTGTTTTGAATAGGGTACGAGTAGGGCTCTTCGTAAAAACGAGACACTAGCAACGGGTGAATTTTTTTGTTTGTATTTCATCGAGATGCAGAACCATTCCAAATGAATTCCGAATAAATCTCAATGGACGACAGTCCTGTCGATTTATCGAGTGGAAATTGAAATTTACGAACGCAGCTGGTACGTGTTGTTACGAGAAAGAAGAAAAAATGTTTTGAAAAAACGTACCCGGTGGTGGTGTAGCATTGAGGGCCAGTTGTTCCATGCATTCCAGGTGTCGTAGGAACACTATTCGCTTGTACTCCTCGTCCTGCAGCGTGCTGCCGACCGTCGTCGTGTTTTGTCCCGGCATCTGTCCAACCACCGAGAATAATAAAAGTTTTAAAACATCGTAAAGGCGCGTACCGAGCTCGAGCTTCATCCCCTTGCAGTTGTTGGACCGGGGACAAGAAGCACGAGTTTACGTTTATACGTCGAGGGTCTAATAATATATTCGAAAAGAAGATAGCCGTGGAGAGCTCGAGAACCGGCCGAGCAAAGTGGAGCAAATAAGAACGTGTAATGCGTTCGTGAAGAAGATATAAGTTACCGTCACATCGAGGATTCTGGTTATAAAATATGTAATATCCGTGAAATATGATCCATTTAGGGCAAGCGCAGGACATCAACGACACCATCGTTTTTCATAAAGCTCAACTCGTCAAAATTGCAAGTATAGAGAAGAAAGAAAAAATACTCGAATGCTTTGATTAAAGAAAAAAAAACTAAGAAAAGCAAATAAAAAAGATATGTGAAAAACGAACGAAGTTAATGAATGCGTAAAATAAAACATTTTACCGTGTCTATCTCGGAACATCAATCGCTCTTCGCGTTTTACGGTCGAACTTTATTTCGTCACTGAAAATAAACATGAAACAAAAAAAGAAATTAAATTCAACGGAAAACAAATAAAATGAAAAGTTTCAGCCGAACTTCAAACATCGGAATATTGCTTTTTTCCTCTTTATGTTAAATATAAAAGAGGATGGTAACTGGGAACGAAAACACAGAAATTAAGAACCATTCCTACTGAATTATTGCTTTCTGTATTAATGAGCGCATAAAAATGTATAATTTTCACGTCGTCGTGACCCATAATTTGTCACTTGACCCAAGCTTCCAAGGAATCTTCCAATCAATATCGAAATTTTCGGAAATTGGGTCGAGGTATTCGTGTTCGCCGACGAAACACGATAGCTATGGCTCGAACGCGCGTAAATTATTTTAGCTCGCACATCCATTCGCACTGGACACACCGTCTAATATCAGCGATCGATCTAACGTATCTCGTCAGTAACGTGTAGTTTCGCAAATCATCCAACGGCTGTGCGTAATTTCGAGGTGAGCTATCAATAGCCTTCTCATCTGCGTTACACGTGGCCGGATAGCTGACGCGCGGCGCCGAACTCGTCGCTGGTGAATCTCGAATTACTTCGGGATCATCAAATCCCGAAGAAAAACAATGCATCCATCGACCCAAACCAACGTTAACGTGTAACACGATACCCAAAAAGAAAAATACCGAAAAGTACTTGGACGACGTCGCGGTCCACAAAAATTCCCAAAGATACATCAAGGACTGAGGGAGGTCGGGAGCTCTTCGCCCTCGACGATGATGGAATATTCGACGAGAGATCACCGGAGGTCCCATCCACGTGATGCTGTCCCGCAGGGGTTGCGTGTAAACGAAGAGTAGCTCTCGTCTCTCGCTCGGGTTATACGATGAATAACTTTGCCCGAACGTACTTCGGCACTTGCATCACATCGGCGCGGGTAACGTATTCTCCGTGAAACACCGGCAACGTCACAGCATCTCAACGGTCTCACAACAACGTCGCGTTCAATGGAGTTTCTCGAGTTTGTTTCGAAGGACGAGGGTTTTCACCGAACCGATGGAAGCTTTGCTAAAATCACGGAGTGCCAAGTTATCCCAATGTAGAATCTTTCGATTGTTCGCGGTGGTTCTTGAAGTCTTAAACGCGAAACACGATACGAGACACTAGCCGATCCCGATAGAAATGATTTATGGACAAATTGAATAGCGTAGACGATAAGGCGACGATATTTGTTCCGTGGAATTTTAAGGAACAATGAACACAACGGGGGTAGAAGGAAAATTGTCTTGCCGCATAATATTTAGGCCTTAACAGCTCTGTCACTTTGCTTCTATGACCGTGACTTTGCTCCGAGTACTTTTCAACGAAACTTCGTCGAATCGACGAATAATTAAAAGTTACAACAAATATACGTTACGTGAATTTTTTCGCGAGATGAGGATACACCGGCGATCAAAATGTGCTGAAGATCGTAGTGGAAACTGGTGCAGCGAATTACGTGCGAATAGTAAGGCGCAGTCAACAGTGGACTCTGTGTGCGTAGAGTCATGGCTATATTCGTCATTGAATAAACAAAAAAGAAGAGAAAATTGCACATTAAGACGACGCACCACGCCCCCGGCTAACACAATGCAAGCGCACTTGTGTACACATCGCTTTAGCCAAATGACACACGCTGCGTAACAAATTGTACGTCTGTCTGTGAAGAAGTTTCTCGTCTTCGCTTCTTAGATATTGCCGTTTGCAATATACGGTAGATAAAAACGAGCTAACGAGAAAAACTTTGCTAGAGCCAACGAGGTCGTCTTCGATGCAAGCGAGGATTATAAAATAAATTTTTCGGCCTTGAGAACAATACGCGAACAAAATCATTCTTGATCGTCGAGGATTTCCTAAGCTGAATCTTAGAAAGTAGCTTCCCAATGGATAATCGTTCTCGTCTAGTTTCCGGATTGTCTCCTATCAGAAATAATCGGATTGGAAGCTATGGTGTAACGCGAATATAGATCCAGACCGATGAAAATACAGGACTTGGTGGGAGATTGTCAGATGACGTAATTTAATCGAACCAAGTGACGAGATTCAACTTCCTATCGATGCGACAGCTTGACAATCCGCCCGGACTTGTCTCTCCAATGCTCTCGCCGCCTTTGCTTCGCCTGTAATCAGCCTCGTTCGCATATCGCCGAATCGCTCTATCTGTTCAATACGAAGACAATTCGTGTCAATCTATCCACGACTCGTTACCTCGACTATCGAAAATTATGAGATACTATCAAATTGTTTTGTTGTTATTATTTCGTATAACAGTTCGATAAATGTGTCGGTGCCAACCGTATTTCATTGGAGGTTGCTTCAAAATGTTGAGATCTTAAGAAATCCTCGAAAGAATATGAGTAAAACTACAAGCATACTAAGAAATACAATTACGCATAGTGCTATAGAAATCCAAACAGATTTCAGAATAATCGTCGGACTATTGTTCGTTTTTTTTCCTATTTGACCATGCCGCGACCTAGACCACGATCGTAACCTTTTTGTTTTTCTCACCCGTTCATATGCAAATGAACTGCACGGTCGAAGCTCGTTACGCACAGGTAAATACATCTGTACTCGACTCGGGATTATTACCGATCGCGAAGGTAACGAGCGGTTATGTGGGTTTCTGAACTAACTACAAACGGCAGAAGCGGACTGGCCAAGTGCGGTTTTGCACTTGATATCAGCGTGCAAATTGAACTCGAACGTTGAGCAGTTACATTTTCGAAGCCAACCGCATCATTAAGCGTTAAACACGAACCAATAGTGCATTATGAGTGATTATGTACATGGTTGCGGATTGTTGTTATTATCGATGATAATGATTTGATGAACTGGCGAAGGATGTTATTACACAAGTAATCCGTTGTTGCAGGATCATGATTTGCGATTGATCTTGTCAAGTGTCACGATAGAGATTCAAATCTTGTTCTCCAATGGCGTTATTGAAACGGTCCCGGCGGTCTTTAATTTCTTCATGGTAGTTGATTTGTTTTGCGCGCTGATAGAATCAAAGTTCGAGCTAATTTTCTCCGCCGTCAACTGCCGCTCATAGCTTCTAATTACAATAATGTGTTTCAGAGATATAATGCTTTTTTCCCCGTTTCAAAGTACAGTTCAGACTACAATGATTTCCAGCCGACGATTATTAGCACAGCAATTATGCAGAATGCGTTTTTTTCCATTATGCGTCTTAGTTCCGTTTCGACCTCGATTTTCAAGGCCATCCCCACTCGGCGACGCGTATCGATCGTCGAGGCCCGTGGTGGGAGTTACTGGGCGTGGTTCGACAGTTCTGTATCTCTTCTCGTTTAAATTAAGGTACATTTGGCAAGCCAAGAACTGAGTAAACCAGTAGCTACGGCACTGGTGGATGTTGGGTAAACTGCGCGAAGTTGGAATGGGCGGGTCGTGCGCAATCTCGATTTTGCTAGCACCGTCCCGAAGCCGCCGTTCCGTCGCTGTTGCAATAATCGAGCATTCACTGTAGAATCATGAATCGAAGTGCAATCTGCATTGAAAACGAAGTAAAATTAAATTATAACTTCGATTCGACGGCGTTACGCGATCGTGATTAATCGACTTATGGTTTATGCAACGCATTAATTCATTCAAGAGTTTGATAAAACGTCTTGGAAATCAAACATTCGCTTTGCCCAATAAGGTGGCAAACAGAGGAATGGAGCCGGGAGAATATAAGAAAATTGCGAAGCGATGGCCGGCTGCCTCGATTCAACTCGGAATCGGTGAACCGAGCAAGCGAAACGGTGGAAGTAGTCTCTTGTAACGCTCGATACGGCATTCCGTCTCACTGGAAGCGAAAGACAAGAGAGATGCGAGGAAGTATATAATACAAGATTGTCGAAAGAGCCTGAGCGACCGAGAGCAGTCGATGATGAGAAAAAAGCTTCAGCGGAACAGCCCGAAACGTACGATCATGCAGCTTGGACCGTGAAAAACGGTCATAGATTTCATCCCTCATTCCTCTATCTACATCATTTCCACTTCGTTTCCTCACAGCAAGGCTCGCAAAAATTATTTCACAAGCCCTTTGACCTTGCAAGGATATCGAGTGCGGGTTTTTTTTTTTTTACAATAAAACTATCGTGAAACTTTACGGAGCTTTAATGGAGACCCGATGAAATTCCAATCGCACGATTATCGCCCTCCGGCGAGAAAAGGTGCAGCTATGGAAAAAAAAATAACACGAAGATACAAATATCGGAATAAGTTCTTGCCATTATCATGAACGTTTTTTTAACACTCTTCTGCGAAGCGAGTAGGTACTGGAACGCCTTTAATGCTGCGAGAACGAACAAAAGAGCCTCGACCCTCGATAATAACGTTGAACCCTCTAAACGATTTTGCACTAGGTATGCGAGAGACATAGCGGCGCCCTTTCGACTCGGACTAACTTTTTACGATATTGCACTCATCTGCATCTATTGTCTCAAGTAGAATTCAATGATAAGCAGAAAGAAATCGAAGTTTCCTCTGATCTATTATCAACGGTTTTTAGTATCGTTAGCTGCGTCGAAGCAGACGGTCCATCGATCAAGAATGCAGTGCATCGCGTTTCTATAGCTTCTATACATCTATACCACCTCTTCCCTCGCTTCATCGAAGAATAACGAAAGTGGATATCCGGCTATAGGGAGAAGAGGCAAAAAAACCGCATAAAAAATTTACGGGCATCGAGTCTCGTCCACATTGTATGTGAAACACACTACAGCTACACTTTTCATCACTTCTTTCCATCGTTCCTTTGATCAAGCAAATTCCCTCCATATAATGGGCTCGAAAACACTTAAACTCGATTTCTCAAAGGTATTCAACAAACCTCGACAATATAGAATACATTTAAAATATCTCGATGATATGTATTTTTGTCGAAATAAATAATCTATGATGGGTAAAAAAATTGCTGCCTGAATATTTTTTTAGTTGCCTTCGTTTTGAAAATAGAATTCCGCATTTGGCGTGTAGGTGGAGTCCGTTCGGTAAAACGCGTCTGCAATCGTCAAGCTTTAGTCGCCAATTCTTAATTGATGAATTTCACATCGGTCGCTCCCTCACTATACAATTGAATTTGCACTTTTATTCGATGAATAAAGCCACGCAATTTCACTGGACATGAAACAATTCCGTTGCTTTGACACCTTGTTAACAAGAATTTTTCACGCACGTTCACATTGATGTTTTTCACGCCAGGGTCAAATGTTCGATGAATGATTTTTTTTTCTCTGAATGTAGTTAACCCACGTTTCATCGTAACCATATGGTGAAAATTCCTTCCGTGAATCCAGTTTGTACGTTACTAAGACCATTCGACAAGCGTTGCGCGCAGTTATTCCGCCGCAATTTCACGTTGAATGAGACTCAAAGGATGCCGAAGAAAATTCATTTTCAGCGAAAAACGACTCGCTGCTGTTCTCGAGAATCGGTTCAAAGACGCGGATAAGTGAATGCACAGAAAATCGAGTAACGCGGGCTTGAATCCGATGGCGTTTAATCTAACGCTCAAGTTGAATCAAATAAAAGGAAATGAAAGTATGGGTAAGGATGAAGTTTCAGGACAATTTCACCGGGCGTTTCGTTCTGATGTGTCTCACTATTTTCCGTCAGTTTCCCCTGTGAGCGCTTTACGTCCCCGGTGTGTTACCGGAGGGAGACGACGATTTCGTCGTCTCGGAGGAGATCCCGAAGCAAACGTATCCTCGGGACTTTGTCGGGGATAACGTAAGTGCCTGAAATTCGCTACCCCGTTCGCACCGCACGTAGAAAGTTGCTTCGACGCTTCTCAATCCGTGGGTTCTGGGGTTCCCTTTGGTCCCATTTAGTTTTTTCTCTTATTTGCTCTTCCCCAAGGGAGCTTGTCCTACGGGTGTCATTTCGCCCGATATATAATTTCATTCACTTAGCCCGTAGAAGCGTCTGCACCCACACGGAAACTTCGGAAGACGGAATGTCATTACCGGAGTTTAAAGCCGCTACAAGAGCTTCCACGGTCGCCGGTATCTAATGACTTTATAATCGAAAACTAACAGGAGAAAGCAGGGCTGAAAGGAAATTTGGTTGACGCAATCCAACGTAAAATATAATCTAGACCATTTGTTTTATTTTCGTTTATCTTCAAGAATTGAACTAGATTACTCAAAGATTTGACAATATTTTATTAAAAAATGATTGCTCAGTTTGAATTGTTCTGTAGATATTTTTTTTTTTCATTTTCGATAAGGTTTCTCGTAATTGTATAGTTTTGAGCTATGGACACGTTTGCACAGTCTCGCAGCAGCCCTCTCGATATTCTTTTGTCACTCTCGACGAGGTCCGTGGATGGTCCTCATCGACCTTTTCCCCCGGCAACGTGAATAAAACCATTGCCAGAAAGGTCGAAAGGGTGATAGTTTGATGGACGCATGCCTTATCGAGTGTCGATTGTTTAAAAACTCGAACCCTTCTTGTACGAGACTTCGATTTGCAGTCACGACGGAAATAGCAGCCTCACTGACAGTTATTTAAAAAACCGATCAAACCACCTGGACGAAGAGGAAGAGAGGTAAGCGGGGAGGGAGGAGTCGTGCAGAAGAGAAGTAAAAAAAGGCCAGCGATCCGAAGGCCAAAAGCGTCTGGGCTGTCAATCGAAATAGCGCATTTCTCAAATCCGGCGATAAATTAAATTAGAAAAAAAAAGAACTACAATATATTTTCTAGCCATCCTTTTTGTTCGGAACGTCCATGAGGCAGAAGTGCAGAGTAGTGCCCGGAGATGGCACGGGTCGATCTCGACGGTTATAATATTTCTGGATATCCTACCTTGCCTCTAACTTGCTCGTTACGCTAACCAGCCGAAGCCGGAATCGCAGTGGCATGAGCGAGACGAAAAAAAAATCACCCTCCAACATTCTCCTTCCTCATTCGGTGAACGATCGATCGCCGATGAATATCGTCCGTTAACTACGAGACGTCAAGAAACACGCACTGCACTATGCTATTCATATTGCAGCAGGTGCACCCACTTGACTCGTCTATCTTCGAGCTTCGCAAGGCATATCGCTCTTGCAAAATAAAACTCCCGTTCGTCAGAATTACGTAACTCACGAGAGCACGAAATTGCAACCACTCGATGCATCTTGAGAGGCAATCATTACCCTGCACGGTCGTTATCGATTGATCGATCGTTCGATACATATTTCCATTACGTTCAAGAGCATATTGAAACACAATTTCGCGCAACTTCCTTGACTCGGATTATATACATCGATTAAAAGTGGCAAATATTGCATTTGCTCTTGATTGATTTCGACACAGTAACGATACTCGAGTATGTTACAGCTGCTACATGCGCGCATGCCTGAACGGAATGTGTAAAAAACCACGTGACAGGACCGGTGGATGAATCGATCTTTGTCAGCCAGGTTTTTGCTCCACCTTTTTGTACTTCCACGACTGTGCCCAATCACTGAATGACGGTAGAACGATTTCGTCGGCGGCCCGTCGACATGTTGACCACTCGTTGATTGATTAAATCAACTTAGGCTAGACCTAACAGCCCGAGAATACATGCGCAGGGAGCGCTAACGCTCAATTTGATTGTTTTCCAAGTGGGTATGAAAGAATAAAAAACGAGGAAAATTTTCAGCCACGTTTTCTAGGGTACATCAGTAGCTACCGTACTGCGGAGCTCTACTAACAGTGAAGTCCGTGGCGTCGTGTAGGACGATTTTTCTATCCGTCGGGGACGTGAAGGATCGTCTTGTTTCCACCTTAATGCGCCAGCTTGTACCTATATAAGTGTAGGGACCGACTTATCTTAGGGTCTAGACCTCCTTCTCTAAATACTACTACTACTACAGCAGGTGCTGGATGTGGCCTCGCCTGCATGGAGAGCCAGAGGTGAGAGAGCCGGAAGTCCGATCGGCTGCACCAGGAGCTCCGACGCTCCCTATAGCCGAGTGAATTAGCATCGCCGAGGAAAAAAGAGGGAAAAAGGAGCTTGCAAAGTTCTCTGCACTCAGCTTCTCGATCGATCGTCCACTTTCAGTACCTACCTACTTTTAACTCGACCCTCGGGTAACGAGTTTATATTTTTTTTTATTTCGGGCCTTCGTGTCTTTTGGCTTTGGCTCTTTTTCCCCATTGTCGGTGTCGAGACGCTTTAATCGAGCTACTTCATATACCGACACGGACTTAACTTATTCCACCAAGCCTCGACGGTACATCGGTGTACTTCTCGGGGGGTTTTTCTAATGAACCCGCGCCTCCGACTTTCCTCATATCCCGTATGCAGCGGGGAAATGAAATTCTTACATTTTTGTATAAGATTGCGACTCACTGGAACTAATTTTAAAACTCAACGACACTCAAAGATATGGAAAGTAATTGGTTATTATGCGAGGCAGACTAAATAAGCGAGCGCACATGGTTTACGTCTTGTTGAAGTTATTAACGTTTCTCTGTTTTGACCGGACCATGCGGATGCATAAGGGCTTGCGATGAAATCTTTAAAACATTTTATGTACAATTAAAAATTGAACGATAATATTTCGTTGTATTGGTGCAGAGAACATCGATGCGATTTTCAATTCCGACGTTGCCTCTCAGGTTCTAGACGTCATAGCGAAAGGACCGGATTCCGGCTAGTGAAAGCCTTATTATCGACAGCTGAAGGGATCCACGAGAAAAAAAAACTATCGTTGGGGCTTGGCGACAGCTTTAGTGCAACATAACATTTGCCGTAAGCTCATAGGGCAGCGAGTTAGACCTCACCGGAACGTTGCTGAAGGAGATGAAGCCCGAAAATAAAGTAATTCGGCCGTCGCACATCTCCCTGTACACTCGCGTGAAAGCGACCCGTGACCCATTCATCAGACCGAAACTGACCCGTGGGTGAAAAAGACACGACTACATCCCAATGTGTATTTCAGTGACGTTTAGTAGCTACAATCCACCTCAATTCTTTTGACGCAATTGCCAAGACGCAATAAACAAAATTTCACCGAAAAAACTTGTTATTTAGTGAAAGCCGTGGCTTCCTACTTGTTGACCCTCGCGGAAATGAAAAGCGAAGATGCGTCGCCGAAACGAGAGAAACGAGAACGATAAAAAACATAATATCAGCATGGCAAAAGATTCGATGTTTGTTTTCCATCGTATGCCCCCCGGCCATAACTAAAACGGTAGGAGGATACAGTATTGCTCTAACGGAGCTATAGACAAATTCCCCTACCTCGTACATACAACGTCCCCAGTTATGTACAGCAAAATTATACGCGGTACATCTTTTTCATTCGGCCTTTAAATGACATCTTCGTTTACACGATGGTAACGTCAGATTCCTGTTTTTTTGTCGAACAAAAAAGGTGTCGAACGGATGCAAAACAACTGTTAGACCCTGCTTAAGGAGCACATCCGGATAAACCATTGAAGAGATTTGGATTGACTGAATTCAAGTAAGAATTCTTTTAATCCTATACAGATGGAAAAAGGTGGGGTTTTGAGATCGAATCAACGAAGAAGCATCAACGGAAACAGAAGCTTAACTCGATTGCTTCATTCTACTTGCTTCAGAGTACGGTATACCGAGGACGTAGTCGGAGTCTCCCAGAGGTTCAATTTTTTTGTAAACTCTGTACCCGTCGAGTCGGGTTCGTCAACCTCACGATTATACCCTGGATCTGCTTCTTTTTTCTTTTTTATCTTTCTCTCCTTCATCTGGTTCTTGGTGATTCAAGGTCAACTGTATCATTGTCCCTCCTCCGTGTAAGAACGACCTGTCTTACGACACACTTTTCTCGGTACCGCGAAGATCTCGTCAGGATGAAACGACGATAGGGAAAAAAGTGAAACAAAAAGCCAGATTCTTTAAAAGGTTGCTTTCGCATCGCTGCCGCTCCGGCTACTGCTATTCCCGTCCGTATTCGTTTATTTTAAACTCTCTTCGAAACTCGAGACAGGCACGAGACGTCTTTTGCCTCGGGCCTCCACAGATATGAGGTCAACATAATTCCAGTCCAGCAAGTTTATAAGATTACCAAAAATATTCGCCCTCCGAAAATTATTCAGCTATGAATATTTCGTATGGAACTCTTTTGAGAATTTCAACGGTGGAATTAATAAAGTTGTAGCTCTGAAATATCTAATCAAGTCCTCAAAACATTACTTAAAATACATTTTAGGTGGAAAGGAAATTTGGATAAGTTTCAGAGTGCACGTTTAATCATGACATTTGGAGGATGTTGGGCATGAACAATTCGGAGTAAACCCAAGCTTGTACGCCAGTGAAATTGGACTTGAACGGGGCGTTGGCACCAGCACGAATTCTATGTGTACACCCAGCTTCACCGTAAAAAGAGGGGTGGGGTTGGGCCTGAGGTAAAACCCGTTAAAGCGTTATCGGGAAAGCAGCCACCCCAGCTTGCGCTCTCGCCATTATCCTCCTGTTCCGAGCGAGCAGCTGATAAATTTATTTTCCAAAACCACCCCTTGTCCTGCCATGTCGGGAGATCGCGGAGCTTATCCCGGTGGACAGCCTGACAGCTTCAGTGAAGAATTCAAAGGAAAAAATTACGCGTGATTTACTTATTTGAATCAAAACATTAATTAACAAATTTTATTTTTCGATCATTCAATCACGGTATCGAATGTAGACTTTTTGTTCATTAGCTTGTGAATTGAACTTTCAGCTTATACAAATTTATTTGTTTCGTTGGATACATGAATACAACAAAGACTGGGAGAGTTTTGCTCATGATTTTCATGAAGCACAATACGACAATATTATCGCTCTAACTATTATAACCCTAACAAAAGCGGAAATTTTATAAAACCTCGACATGAAAACTCGTTGAAAAATGACAGAAGTAGAGGCAAAAGAGTTAGAACAGTCAGTATTTCGTTTCATTGATTCGGGTTGGCGACTGGATCGATCACCTCTCAGCGAAACGACGGTGGTGGTGCAAGACTCGCAAAAGGGGTTGGATTATCCCGATCGGAGGGTTGGAAAAAAAATAGCAAGCACTCAGTAGGACCGCAAGAGAAGCGCGAAATCTCAGACGTGAGGACCCTAACCCACTCGACGGGTCGGTACCGAATAAGTAGAAATCAATAGACGACTACGCATTTTATTTTCATTCCCTGTCTTTTTTATATTTGGAAATAACTATAACGTTTTCAATAGGGAACCAGAGAACGCAAAGTGATTTGCCGAATCGGAGTCACTGATCTATTTTTCGTAGAAATTTCCCCAGTGTGGAAGAAGCCGGTTCTCGAAGCTGCCAATGTTACAAGATAATTCGGAATCAACGCTGCGCATAACTGCGTTGCTGAATTAAAGAGTAATGCATTAATCGTAACGAAGTAAATTTATGTGAAAAAAATTCATATAATTTGTAAATTATTTTATTGTGAAAGAACGAAGAATTGCAACGGTGACGTTCAATCAATGGATATAGCATTTTAAGTTTCGGAAACTGTTGGATGAATGTATACAGGAAGATGAGAAATAACCGAGAAGATGTTCTGAGTCACAGAGTGATCATGTAACACATCACACGTCACACGTCACGTGTCACACGTCACCCGCCCATCAAACGTCCGGTATACCTAAGACCCGTGACCATTCACGATACCGGAAAAAATATCATTCGGAAAAAACGTCTGACGAGCATTGGCCGAGAAAGTGCACCGCTACGCCGAGATATCTTTGTGAGAGCCAATCTTTTGTTAGGCGCGTCGGACGTGGAGCAAGATGAGTTCCGGATGGACAGTCGGAAATGACAGCTCAATATATATTCTGGTGAAGATTTACCATGGCGATTCGAAGCGGGGAAAGAAGTACCTCACCGGTTCCGTGATTCTTTCGTTCGATACTAGATTTGTTCTCGAAATATCTGCAGGCTGGGAGCCAACATCTGAGATGAGGCGGAAAATCGTCGGCGGGCATGAAAGTAATAATAATAATACTAATAATATAAGTGATAATAATAATAATAATACATGAAATCCATATCTCCGATATAACACACCCGATATGCATTCAAATTTATACAAAACTTGTGTGGGTCTAACATAATTTTGAATTCGTATGCTCATTCAATAAAGAATTTTTATGAATTTAAAAAAAAACAGGTCGTTGGCCTGCGTCAGCCATAAGCGAGAGAAAAAGTGTCCAGAACCGTGACAATTTACGTTTTTACCGGGCAACGTTATCGATTACCGGACGACGACTAAACGATAATCCGTGAGTGATAAAAGAAGGGAGGGGGGCAGAAAATAAGAGAGTGCGAGAAGAGTTCAGCCAACATCAATCACGTACTTTTCACGTGCTCGCGAGCTTCAGCTGAGGATATACAAGCGTCTCTCGGTACGAACGTGAGTGACGGACCAGCCTAAACGCTGCTCGTCACTCTGCTCCTCGCGGATTCCGCCGACAGAATCGAGAGTAAGCGCTTACTCGCCAAAGCTCGGGCATTGCCGAAACGAGATAAAAATATCGGTGCTACTGCATTGGAGAACACAAAAAAACCTGTCCGGAGAACTAGGTAAAACTTTCGAAGTTCCACGCCTGATAATCTATCCTCCTCTGTAAAAAAACTATCACACATATCAGGAATCTGAATCGAAATTCAATGCCAGGTTTGGAATCGAAGAATAAATTCTTGAATGCAATATGATTGCTCAAATTTCATTGACGGGCTATCCGACGAATAGGAATTTCCGAAGAAACCAATTATTAAGCCCTTAGAAAGAAAGATTCGATGATCGATCGGTCGTTCGAGCGTTGGACTCGGAAAATACCTTACACTTTTGCAGATTAGGCAGTCGAGCAAGGAGTAAAATCAAAAGGCTGACGCGTCTTTTGTTGCGAAGGCTTGTAGTTCGCGCGCTGAAGATTCATAAAAAGTTCTGAATTAAATTTTCGCAGCGACCCCGGCAGATCCTTTTCCCCTTAGTCGTTGGCGCGCGCAATACCTTCTATCGCTCTTTAAACCCCTATTTTTTACATAACAGTGTGCTAGATTATATTTATATAAGAAATGGTCGGTTCATTTTCTTTTCTCAACGGCCTCTCAGTCAATTTCTTCGACAAATGTCCATACCAAACTTCAGCCGAGAATCCACGGTGCGTTGCACAATACCAGGGAACCTTCCCTGGTGAGAAGAAACGTGAGGCCCGACGACGAATAACCGCGACCACCATCTCTTCGGCTGATTCGATCGACTATTGCGAAACATTAGTTTTCACGCCCGGAGCGATGCAGGAGCCTTCTGTCATCGGTTTCCACCAATTCTTCCAACTCCCCGCATCGCGCCCAACGTAGCACTCAAAGTGATACAAATTCAATAATATAAATAAAAAATAAATAAACACGGCAACGCTATTGTTTGCAGTCTACAAACTCGAAAAATAAACTTCATGTATGTGTGTTAAAAACAAGGAGAAAGAAAGGGTCGAACGTATATTTACCCCCGACGTAATCAAATATGTTGAAACCGCCTGGAGGGGTGAAACAGTCCAGGGGTAGAGGGCTAACATGCCCAGTAATATTACCCGGGCACCGAAGCGCATGGAATTATGCGAGCCAGCAATGAGCTCATGAAATATCTAGCGTTCCCTCTCGTGCGCCGCAACACCGCACGTTAATATCTTCGTGTTATTGATAATCCCCGCAACGACTTTTACTCCGTTATCATGCGTTTCAGATACTATATTCCCCTGTCGATTTGCCACTCGCACTTGGTTCCTACGGTGTACATTTGTGGTCTAACTGTCTCGATGCATTCGCGCAATCGTATGCATGTAACGTCTGCTATATGTACAGGTCGTACCTATGTTGCAACGAAATCGTATATCGGATGACGAGTGAACACGAGGACGTGCTGCGTGTGCCTCGCTAAACACGTGCAGCGGAGTCACTTCGGGGGGTCGTGACGATCGTCCGTTACAACGTTATGGAGCTCCGGACGGCGAAGACCAGTCGTATGGTAAATTGCGGGCGTTCAGTGCGCGTTTATCCTTACAGCTGGCCCGTCCGTTCACGGTATAAACTTGACGAGGGCGCTCGAGCCTTATTGCTACCATCGTGAAGAGCCACGCGAACAACCGAGAGGCGTGGGCCACTTCTGTATTCTCCGACCAACTATAATACCGTGTACAAGCGAGTTGTATAATAATACGGCATTGTTATACGACGAAACACGTTGCACTACGGAAACAACTATACACCTGGCTATAATTTAATTAAAAGTTTTCGTCATAGTCCTTACACGCCCTTGCCCTTCTCTCGCTCACGACAACTTTGTAACGCTCTCTTCGCCCTCGCTCACCGACCCCAATCTCCCCTATTGCCGCCCTACGTCGCATTCACAATACCTCACTTTCACCGTCTGAATTTCTTTTGTGTCCGAAAGTCTCGCCCATCGTTTGAACATAATCTACGGCGTGAGTGCCTCTTGGCTGTATACGTCGTCCTCTCGACTCTCGAGTGAATCGGATAAATGGCTTAAAGAGGCGCTGCCCTACCGAAACCAAGTGGACTCGCGTGATAACCAACTGCACCTCTTATCATGTTTTGCCAGTAGAGCCTCGCGCATTTTTTCATTTGCAAACTGACTGTTGGCCCCCTTTCGAGTGAACACAAGCCGGAGGCCCGATAAATCAAGCGCTCCGACAAGTCGATGGAACGGATAACAGCAGCGGCATTAGAAGCGGAGAGTACAAGTAAGCGTAGAAGCATCTCCGGCGTTTCTCCATTCGTTTTCGACTCTGCCAACTTCTTCGGTTATTAAGAAAACCCTTTAGCGCTGATCGCGCGTGTAATATGGCTGATAGGAGTTCGTTAATTTCTCCGAACCCTCGAAAAGTTTCAAACCCAACTTCCATCCGTTCACGTCTCGGATTTCCACAGCACCCGAGGCTCTGATAATGCTGAGATATTCGTGGGATCACGCAGCTGGGCTTTTGTAATTGATAGCACGAGTTGAGGGTTTCCTTCGCTCGATTGTTATTCCCTCATTAGCAACCATTAGCTGACTACCGAAGACTACCAAAACGGGTGACTAACGAAGATATTAATAAACACTTGAGCCAATGGACGAAGTCCTTTATGAGGATCATGAGTACCTTTTTTCTTTATTAATTCTGGCTTCCTCATAAAGGATTTCGTCCATTGGCTCAAGTGCGGAGGATTACGGAGGAAGCACTTTGCAAGTTTCTACTTGCAGCTAGTTTTAATTTGCAGAGGTTGGAACTTAGAAATTTCGTATTGCTCTAGATCTTGATCCGTTCGGCCGATCTCGGCCAAATTTGATATGTATTATAACACAATGACATCCTATAGTTGCAGAGAATTATGGTTCGATTGGTTGAAGTTAACGACAAATAGAGCAAAAAAATTGATTTTTTGAAAAATTCAAAAAATCATAAAATCTAAAGTTATAAATGGATTCGGCTCAAATGCAATACCAACCGTCCTTGTACTCAATTCTATATGTAAAAAACTATTTAGCCGAATATGTCGAAAATTGCGGACGCTAGCGTGGCTACAGACATTTTTTGAAAAATTCAAAACACTGTCGAAGCCGAATAAGTGCGTCGATAATTGCGAAATTCACAGATTACATACATATTAGAAGGCATCGCATGTGTGCAAAATTTGAGTACGGTAGCTTGAACCGTTCTCGAGTTATGAACGTTTGAATTTTAGAGGGTGGTTACATACATACACACACACACACACACACACACACACACACACACACATACATCCGGACATTTTTTCCGAATGTGTTTTCTGGATGTTTTAGGACATTCTGAACCTATTGACATCAAAATCTCGAAAAAAAAATTTCTGACCGTCACAAAGCTTCCTTTATGAGGAAGCAAAATTAAAAAATAGTCCGTGCATGGAGGATAAATCTACTATCTCGACGCGAAACGTATCTTACGCCGCTGGATATCAAAGAATGGCGGCAAATGGTTTTAATATACCGATAGACCAAGAATGCCAACATTCGCTGACGACGATGGTCGTGTCGAAACCCTCCGGCATATTTCGGACTGACCGATAACGCGCGCAATAAAGTCCAGAGCCAGACAGCACCGCACGGGGATGAGCATTAAGGGATTCGAATGGACGCCGATTCGCGAATCATCCACGCTTCTGTGTTCCGCTTTTGTGTGAGACGAATAGTTCCTCGCTGAAGGAACTCCGATAGCGAGTTCGTGGATTTTGTCGTCAAGTACCATATGTATAGTAGCCACAACATAAGCTCGCCCGTATCCCACGCTTGCACATCGTCGTTTGAAATGGCCTCGATGAGTCGTCAAGCTCTCGTAAAACGAAGTAAGGACGGCTCTTAGCCACCCTGTTAAATTTCGTCGGGATTTTACGTCGTTTCTCATACAACGATGGCCCTGAAACACCCATCACTCGCCTCAATGTCCGGCAATTGGTATACCGACCTTCCCGGAATTATGGAATATTATGGGTCTCCATCTACTGCGCGTTGAATTTCCTATTTTTTCAGCTGAATTTTTAGTTTAGTCGACATTCATTAGGAAAATCAATTAGGTTCGATATAAGCGAAGCGGATAATGGGAGATTGTACGTAGACTCGTAACTCCGGCGTTCGTGGATGACATAGCAAATCGCAGCAGTACAAGTATGACCGTCGAGAAAAATAGTGGAGACGGAAAAGGGTCCGAGTGGGACTTTATCTATGTGAGCACAATCGGATGGGCTTACGAAACGTACCGAGGTCGTAGCGAGCGTGCGCCAAATACGAAATGTTATTTGGTTCGACTAATGAAAAGTTGTTCCAACCTGGTCGCTCGCTCGAGCAAACCGTAATTACAAACGACCGGGTGCACACAGAGATACTCTTAATTCGACCGTAAGCATACAACACGATTCGAACGTTTTTACTTTATTTTATTTTGTTTTAGTTCATTCAATTTTTTTTTGGGATGTGCTACGACTTCGAAAATAGCAAAAGCTCCTCCCCGCGGGCAAGTCGGAGCAGCGGAAGCGGGGGAGGTTTAATTATATCCGATATTAAGTCCCATATGCATTTTTAAACGTTGAATATCTCTCTATCTCTCTCTTTCTATCTGCTTTTACTAGAAGCAGATAGCTAGTCGCTTGCTTCGTATATTCTCTCAAACTGAAAGTATAAATAATTATTTTATTACTCTCATGTTTCAAGGGTGGTAACTTGTTTCACTTTCCTACTTCTTCTTCTTGCAATGTACCTAGGCTATTTTTTTCTTACCGTAGTATCAACGAATTTCGCTGAGAATTATGCAGCAGGCAACTCCAGGCCTTGAACGCGCAGGCAGTCCTTTGACCGTGTCGAGGGTTTTCGAGAGACGTGCAACACCGGTTGCGAGCTATTCTAACCGCGTGAACCGAACTACGATCTGATAGCTTCCACGAGACTCCTGCTAATGACCACTTTTGCAAACTTGACGCGAAACAAAAGCACGAAAAGAATTAATATTCCACCTTCAATCCTGGCTTACCCGACATACGTTTGCGATAAAAGAAGTTTTACTGGTTGACTTTTTATGTAAATGATTGACGATGTCGTGGAAATATTGCAATAGTTGTAACGGTTATTATATCACCATGAATCGTCCGCGACGTCCCTTAAGTTTCATCGATCATATGTAGTATCCTGCTCTATACCCATATTTTTTGTAACACATCATTGATCAGTTTTTTTGTTTCATAAATATCCCAAAAGGTATATACGATTCCTTTGTCCAAGCTTTCTCATAGCAATCATTTTCGCATCAATTTAGCTTCCCCATGTACGCGGAAAATCGGAAATCGTGCAAGCTGTAACGTAGAGAAAAATAACAGTATGTAGGGATGCCAATTCTGTCCGTTTCGTCGATATGGTGTGTTATGTTCCTAGCTTTCTATATCCTACATTCGGCACGTTTATCGATCACTGACCTCGTACGAATGTCCATCATGAGAGCTCGCGCTGGGAGCTTTGACTCGGGGCGGCCGTGCGGAGCGAGCAAGACACGGCGTAGATAATGCAGGTGTCCAAGTGAGGCAACTAACGCGCGTCTCATCGCATTTAGCGAAGTCAAACATCACTGGTGTCTCATCCAGTAATTCTCAGACGCGAAACGTACAACGAACCCAAAAAATCAGAAATAGAAGAAAAGAAAGAAAGATTCATCGTTCAATCACGATTTTCACCCCCGAGCGCAGCTGTCTTTTATAGACTTCGTAAAAACCCGAAAAAAATCATGAAGGGACGTAAATTTAAAAAATTTCATCCGCTCATGCCTCTTTCCACACTGCCACCGAATATTTCGGGACGTCCACGATGTAACGCTGCGGAGAGAGAGCGTACGGTAGCCTGGAGCGAAATATTCGGAGAAGAATTGCAATTTTTGGCACACATGCATTCAAGCACGCTGAAGGGGGAGAGTGAAAATCTCAGCAGTTCGTGATACCAAAAGAAAAGAAGAATAATCATAAAAAAAGAATAGAAAAAACATGAAAAAAGCGTGTTCATTCACTACGAGGGAAATCTACGTGATAAAAGGCTCCCAAAGTGAAATGTTTAACAGAAGCCACTATGCTTTTGTGATAGCTGCGCGGCTCCGTATTTCCGTGGACCAGTGAATAATATATAGAGTCTGGGGAAACGAGTAGAGCGGAGGAAGAAACGAGCACGTCAAACGAGCTAATTTTCCGTAAAGCATGGTTAGATATAGTGGGCTGCGCTTAATATCTATAAATTTCTTAAGCTCTTCCCCACCCTCTCTTCCTTTCTCTCTCTTTGTCCAACCTCTTGAGTGATTCTTTTTGCGGTATAGGTTAACCGTTTTGCATAAAATAAAGTATCTTATCGTTTAGCCGATACCGTAGATATCCGATCGTTCGAGAAATGTACTCCAGAAGCGAATGCTGTACGATGTGGTTGCGATTCTCCCCGCGTTCCCATCAACTAAACCCGGCATTACTGCGCACAGAGTATAGCCACTTCGAAAACCGGTAGCGCCCCAGTAATTTATCGCTCGTTCGGTTCTCCGTTACATCTTTTCCTCCATCTCCCGACCCACCGCCGTTCTATTTTTCTTCCCACTTATTTCCAACAATTTGTGTCTGCGTGACTCAATTTATTTTTCACCTGGCTGTGAAATGGCCGTCCCATGCTACTCGCCGATGAAATGGATGAAATGGACCTGGGCAACTGGGGAAATCGCTCGGCCCGACCGATGGAACGAACCCTGGCACTTTCCAGAATCATATCTGCTGTTCTATCACGACCTTTGTGATGCGTGCGACACGGCTGCCGTCGATATAGCTACTGTACTACTTCTATCTCGATCACCTAGGGAAATTAAAATATACCGGATGGATCGCCATTTTTTATTTATCCAAATTTTATTTCTTCAATTCTGAAACCGTAAAAAAAATTGAAAGAATAGATTTCCTCATGTTTCGTCGAGTTTAAGTAAAAGTCGTGTATTTTTATCGGCGTTGTATTCGCGGTTGGCTCCGTAGCTACATATATCACATCTCGGATTAACGTACACCGGTAAAGTTTGATTATAAGCCATTCATATCGCGCACTCGTGGTACTATAAACACCGCGGAGTTTTCTCGGCCGACCGCGCACGGTTGTTCCGACCAAAGCATCGCGACTGTACAAATCGATGAGTTACGATTCCCCGCAGTACCGTAGCCGGATATGCGTGGTCGGATCGTAAAAAATCGTGAGAAACCCTCGCGAGTCATCGCACCATGAGTATTTAGTTTTATCTTTATTTCGAAAAGTTGAAACCTCATAAAAAAATTCAGAATATAAAAATTTAATCCCACTTCTAAGTCAGAGTTTACAGAACCGCGAGGGCCAATTTTTTCCTTTGATCTTGAGGCAAAGATGAAAAGTAATTGCTTTCCTCTTCTCACGGGTGACGTGAACTCTGTTTTATCGTAGCTTTTCGACGCTTTCCAACATTTTGCAATTACTTTTATAACGGTGATTGCTGTCATTAGACTTCTTTCTCTAATCCGAGCGAAGTGGAAATGATAGAAAATTTTACAACTGGCGCGTGAAGCTTCTACGGTGATAATACGTGGTGATAAATTCCACAAAGTTTAACGGTATATATCTGTTGCAGCGAGTTCCTTCGCTCGAGCTCATTCTCCGCGCACTGTATCGATTTCCGTCCAAGTCGACAAAGACTTTGGTCGCAGTTGCTTCGTGCTCTTCTTTCGTTTCTGTACGTTAGATCAGAAGAAATCAAAGTGACCAAGCGCCACGATGCACTGCGTGGGCAACCATGTTGATGGGTTGGTGCTGATACGAATTTAAAAAAAATATTTGTTGGACAAGAAAGAGAGAGAACAAGATCGATTCATAGGGCATAAGGAGCTTGGCATGCAATGATTTGCTAGGCCTTTTTGGCTCCCTTTTATTACAGTTTTGGTACTTCTTGCGAGACCGCCACCACCACAAAAGCTTACCTTCTCCGATCTCACGGAGTCCAAGTCTCGCTTGTCAACTGCCAAATACCGACTCTACGTTCAGTGGAAAAGCCAGACTGACGCTCGAAAGATTCTTCCGACGGAAATTCATTCAAGACACTTTCATCGTACATTTTTACGGTTGAAATTTTATTGCCCCGCGGCAATCGGACAACCTCCGGATATACAACGGGATTAAATAGAGGTTCGAAGTGAATAAGTGAGCATTTGGAAATGAAACAGCCAACGAAATAGCTTTCAATTTTCGTTATTACGGAAACAATAGCCGCCAGCAAATCAACGAAAACATTCCTGGACCTTTTTTCGTTCACATACATTTGTGATCGTCCGAACATAAATTTAACATGCACACAACTTTGAGTCCAGAATTTGTAACAATCAATTTTACCGTCTTGTGACAATTTATCAAAACGAAGTTTCCCAAATGGTTTTTCGAAGCACAAATTCTGTAGTCAAAAATGACGTTTAAAATTCAGCACTCATTTGATTAGTGCTTCGACGATATAAACCCTGTATTCTATTCGGCCGTTTGGCGCACGTGATGACCTTAAGACTTCCGTGACCAGAAAGAGGGGATGAAGGCAAGCCTCCCAAGCTCTGCCCTCCAAGGCTTCGAGATTCGATACTTGAATCACCTACGCGTACGTCGGTATACGTAAGATTTCACGTATTTTATTCTGTCCTTCCTCGTCGTTGACAAAATTTCAAGCATTCGATAAATTTCATTCACCCGAATCCACAAGCTTCATGCTATTTGCACGAGTCAAAAGTTTACCAAAGCTTGCGCGAAATCGCGAGATAAACTTTTCGTACGAAAAAAAAACAACGAGAAGGAGTTTGCGATTTTAACTTTCCAAACGGATTGTGGAGTCGAAAATGGAAACAAAACAAATTTCCGCTCGGAGAACGATATAGAATCTACGCGCAATTCCATTCGTGCGACAAATATCGACGTTCGGGCATCCTCACTGTCGGTGTATGTCGCTCGAATTATTTTTTTTCCCCCGATTCTCTCGATATTCCTAGCCCCCAGCTTTATATAGATACAAATATACATGCGAGCGGTCTGAACCCCGACGATAATCCACGCGAAACATTCTCTGTTTTGTGCAAATCAGTTTGGTCCATTCGCGCCACACGCATGGATTCTGTTCGACCGAAAATACTGCGGAGGCTCCAACCGCAGTATGATTGAATGGCGGCCTCAACGTTCAATATCGATGTATCGATTTCTTGAGCGAGGAAGAGGAAAAAAAACAAGTTTCCACACTTTGAATGGAAAGTTCGTTCGTCAGAAAGCTTTTAACATAAATTGGAAAAAAACACATTTGTGGAGTTCAACGCTGCATTTGAATGGATCATTCCAATGGATCTGGAGTCGTTCTACCCACACACACACACACTCTATGCACGCACGAGCATCTCCCAGAAGGAAATGAATTGCAGCGCCACGAACCCGACTGGATTCCCGTGATTATCAATGCAACGTAGAGACTTCATTATTCTTAGAAATTTTATTCAATCGTGTTTTCGCAATACCATTGGCATCGTTTCTCTCTCTCTCGCTCTCCCTCTCTCTCGTCAACGTCAGCGAAACGATCGAACGTTCTTGGCATAGCACACGTGCGCCGCGAATATATAACTCACCTCGCTCACTCCGAATCGCATAAACAGTAACCGAGTTCAATCCAAACATAACTGTGTAGCTTTTCGGTTAAATCATAGAACAATCGATGAATCGTGATTCCAGACTGCTTGTCTTTTGTAGTGGCAAGATTATTTCGGAACAATTCGACAAGTACAGCACTGTTTCAGCGCCGAAGGTGCGGGTCTGCATACAACTAACCGTATCTACTTACCTCCGTTTGAGTTTCCATGTTCTTTATGAATTGTGGAACCCGCGGTAAAGTATATCGGTTCAGAAAGGCTTGCACATAGATCTCCGGAGAGACTGTGGGCTGACGATGAGGACACCGGTGAGCGGGAGCCGACCAGGGTAGCCTCGGGTGGAGACGAAACTCTGAAAACATCAAAGGAAGATTAGTTTCGTTGCCGGTTAAGATGCTGCTTTTGCGTTGAATCTGATAGCTCTGGGCGCACGTTCGTTCATCCTCCTACTTCTCGTCATAAAACACTCTCGAGAAAAACGCATCGACAAACTTTTCAACGGCTTTGCACACACACAAACACACACATACACACGTATAGACACACGCACAGTAGAATGTACGTCTTTCAGATTGTGCTTTGACCGCTCTCGCCTCGTTTCCTTCATTTCCATTTTGCCACCACTGGCTGCAGCAGAGTCCAACGTGTTTATATTGTATCCACTGCCTCACTTTTGCCTCGGTAAGCTAAAAATTTATGTTCCACGAGCTGATGGAACTTCTTGCTTTACCGGAACTTGTTTCCACGTTCCAAATGCGATATACCATCCAAATGAGCCGGACTTCCGCCAGCGAGACCCTAGACTCGAGGATCTTTTCCTATGAGGAATGGTTTTTCCACCGGCAACGAGTCAAGTCTGTACGACAATTTTATTCGCTCGCCGTTACATCGCTATCACCTAATTCTAAGTGAGCAAATTATCTTCTTGATGGCCAGTGAAAGCGGTACTTAATTGAATAGATATTTATTTTTTACTGATTCTTTCAAATTGCTTTTTTCAATTGCTTTAGGCTGTTTGGTACTAACATCAATAAATGTGTTTCATTTTCTGAATTACGAGGGTAAATTGACATTCATAGTCGCTGAGAGGAAAAAAAATGAAGAATGGTAATGGGGGATTCTTGCCTGACCCTTTTGAACATCTTTCGATGTCTTTCGCCCGTATCTTCGTCAAGCCATTTACTATAGACAGTTGCACCGTTCAACCAATTTTCGCGAATCCACAATGTGCTCCGAAACTTTGGAAATTAAATTCGTCCGTCTGCGGGTGTCACTCCCCTAACGAATGAACAAATGAAGGGAGGACAAGAACTGAAATGAGAATGGCTCGTATCTGCTGCTTAGTGCGCCCTTTATATATTCTCATATATAGATAGAACCGCGCAGGGCATCACGTAATGACTAATCGATGGAGAAAATGCCTCGCCCGAAATACGTACACATACAATATTTCACGTCCCACTCGATGTAAATATCATTCGTTCAATACATCCAAACTGATAAAATTGAGGATTTAAGTCCCATCGTGTGACACGTCAATCAGTGTCAGCATTCGGTGTGACGACGGATTTATGAGAAATTGATTGATAGTCCCCATTCGTGGTAACCGGATTCTCTAAGAGTAGACGAAAACGGCTAACATATTCTACAGACAAAAGCTTCGAGTTTTCGGGATCGAAACTTGGCTACTGACAAGTCCAATTGTCCCAACAGACTTTCGAAAACAAAGAAAAACCTGGAGACGATCGGATTTCAATAAGATATTCTCTCTCCCTTATTCCTTTGAATCCCATAATCCGCTCGTTAACGTCATTGCGACTTCCAAGGATCACATGGCGGCGTTATATTCTCCATGCATATAATCCCCGCCAATGCCCCCCCCCCTCCCGGCCCCCAGCCTTTGCCTGCCCTGCGCTGGTCGTATCCACTGAAAACGGCTGTTTCGGACGCCGTGGCGGGCAGTGTGCATACACTGAACACGCTCAGCGTAGGGTGCGTCCATGCCGAGCAGAGAATAAAGAGACTATTTGCCGGTGACTCTCAAAGATGCACATAATTTCCTCCGTGCACGAAGAGCCGCGACAGCGAAGTAGCCCATATTCAAAACAGAATACTTGAGTGAATCGTTTCTCTTCCTCTACCCTTCTCTTTCTCTCTCCGACTCTCTTTCTTGCTTCGACTTGGCGCTGATGCTCGGTATAATGAATGGACTAGCAAGCTCGCCAGTGAGCTACATCGTCCAAACTTTAAGTAGGTTAACTACGTTTCCCCAACATCGCTATTCAAATAACTAAAATGGAAATTTCGGGTAAAAAATAATTTTTTTTGCCCTATATGGCAAAAGCGGAAAAAATGGTCAACCGTGGTCCAACGATAGTAGAAATGGAGCTTCTTTTTATTATCAAGAGAAATTTTTATGAATAGTAATTTTTAAAAATGCCAACGACCATTTTGTTTTTGTGAAAAGATTCCTAATCATTTATTTTCAATGGACAACGACCACCGCGTCTCATGCAAAATTTCGCAATCCCTTGAAAATGATGGACCACGAAATGAACAAGCAGATTCTCTGCAGACGACACGACAGAGGCCCAATGGAGGAAAACCTAGAGAATAGAGCGGAGGCGAAGCTGGCCTGTGAGCTTGCACCGTGTTTTGAACTACCGTGCCATTTTTATTCGTTGCCTGGTGTGGCTGGGCTTTCCGAAAGTCGTGGATTTGCGGCTTTGGGACGCGCATTGTCGAGCCTCCAGTTTTTCTTTCTCTGACGTACACACACACCCCCACAAAAAAAACAAACACACACGTTCTCTCTCTCTCTCTCTCTCTCTCTCTCTCTGTCTCTCTTTCTCTCTCTCTGCCACCCACGCGGCCAATTCAACCACCGACCACAACATTCCAATACCAATCTCTCATTCAAAGGTTGTTGCCGTCGCGGGGTCCTGCTGTTGCCACTGAAGGTCTCCTGCCGTGAGATCTGCCGGACTCGGCTGTACGAGCGCATAAACAGGCTTGCTCAGCGTGTGGTTTGCCATACGTCAAACGACGTTCCACAGCTCTCAGCGTGCGGATCTAATAGCAACATCAGCACCGGTCCATGTTCCGAACGCCTAAATTTCTACGGCAACACGTGCCCTCGCCGAATCCGCACGAACGGACGTAGGAAGCGGGTGAAGCAATTAGCTATGATTCTTGTGGTGGAACATCGAAATTCTCCGCGGGAAAAATTAATTGTGATTATCGCGAGTGTTTACGGAAGTCCAATGTTTCATTTAACTTAACCGAGACACAATTTGGAACGTCGGTAAAATACGAGAATAACGCTGTTCCCGTCACTATCGTCTGACAACAGGGCACATATATGCCCGTGTATGTGTATGTGTCGAGTTAAACGTTTCGCGGCTAGTTTATCCACGAGAACACGTGTGCTACCGAATAGCACGAGCATCACCAAGTGACGACACGAGAGCACATGTAACGGGACGATTTCGTCTCGAAAATCTCGGTTTTTCGACGTTTATTCGGATGAATTTCCGTGCACGTGCAAATAACACGTAAAACACAACGCGCATCTTGTTAATGCACTACGGATGCGGCTTTCAAGTGGCCAGAATTGAAGGTTCCGTAATAGCTAGATCATGGATCACTTCGGGGACAGGTTATACCGCGAGGAAAAGTACCATCGCTTTTGCAATACCGCGGCACGACGCGTGTGCGCGTGTGTGTGTGTGTGTGTGTCGGGAGTGCGCGGGTGCTGAAGCCTTATAGAATATCCGGAGAACCGTGCCAAGTCTCGTGTCGGTCGTCGATCAATCGTCGCTGAAGCAAAGCCGACCGACACTCCCACTCCGCAGCTTGCAAGAAATTTTGTACTTATCTATTCTGGCATAAAATATTCACGATTTAACGAGAAATATGTATTCCTGCAGATGTGAATCGTGAACAGAATCGCGAACACGTGGGTACTTATCGTAGAATGGATAGCAAAGTACGAACGCAATTCAGTCGGTACGACGATTTTTCGCACACTTTTGAAAACGTGAAAATTGAATTTTTCCGTCACATTTGTGAGGGTCGGAGCTTTGTGAGATTTTGCTTATAACTCGTAAGACGAAAACTCGTTTTGGCAAAATGACAAATCCTCATGGTTTCGTCGAGTCTGCGAGGCGTTTGGAATTTTTGCGAAATAAACAAATATTTCAAAAATGAAGAATCCAAGCATCGACCTTCATACTTGAAATTTAGTACAATTGTGAAATAAAATTATGTTCCGTCAAACTAAATATTGCTTACAAAATTCAGGAAACTTGTTCATCGCGACCTCATTATTTTCGACTGTTAATCCGAAAACTTTCTCCACACAATGCAACACTCTTGAAAAATATATAACTGCAACGATTCTATTTCCAAAGCACCGGGAGCGGCTGCTGCTGATGGTTAAAGCGCGAAAACGTTTCACAAATTCACTTGTAACTGCAGTACGAGAAAGGAAACGAGAAAATGCGGTAAACCGCGCTGCCGGCAAAAAAATAAATTTTCTTTGTTAACTTTTGTTTATTTTTTCACTCACCCTGGACGCGGGCGATAAAATTTGATTTCAATTTTCCGGTACGTCACGGTACGGTGGTTTGGCCACGTGAGACAATGGTCGGAGATTTGTAATCACAAATGTGTTAACGTTGGAATAACTATTGCATAAGATTGAATTTAATCCGAAGCTACTCCCTCTCACGACCCCCTTACGACCACTGCGCGAAAGTTTTTCCGTTTTTCCAGCTTTTCATCTCACTTTTTCGCTTTCACCGATGTTCTGACTCGCCCGTGGTTACAAGCGGCACCAGAGATGCGATGTACGTAGATGTATGTGGCCATGGAGCAGTGTGCTTGGTGCCGAGTTTTCCGAACAAGTGTGAAAATAAGCGAAATCGTATTTTACTTTCTTTGGCTGGTAAAAACGGTGACGTCAACGGAATAACGTGTAGCTCGGGAGAGCATCCGCATAACTCGCGGACGTTTTCGCAGGACCATCAATTACTTTGCAGCGCCGTATAACACGCCCTATAGCACCGGATGTGCGGTGCGGAAAACTTGCTTCGAGACTCGGAAATACAGCTTCGAGTATTGCGAATGCAATCCGAAACATTTCGTTTACGATCGTCATGGACACGGCTCGTGACTTCGTCGAGCCAACGAAAATCACGATTGTAATAAGCCGACGAAAAGAAATTTGTAACAGATATACAGTTACATAGTACGGAATAAAAAATATTGCATTTGCTTAGGTCGACGACGCGACTGTACAAACGCTCGAGCTCTAAGCATTTTTATAAAGGTTCGGTCAGGTTGGTATCGAGCAATCCTTTTTGGCGTTAAAGCTACAGGGGGTTGGCTTTATAACTCACATTATTCCAATGGCCACATCGTTATCCTGATTTTTTTATTTTTTTCAGCATTTTATTGGTTCGGCAGACAAACGAAACTTGCAAATTATGAATGGATCCGCGTTTCATCCCTTGGATATTCAGAGCTAAAGCGGAATAAAATGTCCTCCGTTGAAGGTCAATAACGAATGCTTCACAGACCTTGGAATATCCGTTCTTGGATATTTATTCGAGTACAGAATTTCAGAAAACGATCATGTCGCGATTGACGAGATTTTGCTGCATCTTAACTCGATCCCTCCAACTAAGGTAAATATTTACAGCGTTCTCGGAGGGATACGTGGCTCGTGAGGGTGCAAATCTTGCACCGTCGAACGCGACTATGTTAAACGTCGCCAAGCTAGACGAGAGAGTTTGTTCATCCGTGGACTTGCGAGCGATAATCGAATGGTTGGGACTATATGGCCTTGCGCGCACCGAGCCTGCTTGACAAATCTAGAGTTAAAAAGTACGGAGACGAAGAGCTGAGAGGAAAACAGCCAGTGATGTTTCAAATAACGTGTAACACGCGAGCGTACACGAGAATATTATTTAGATTTATCTCAAATTATTCACAGATCCAATTTAAATGGCAAATATTTTTACGTGCACTTGTGACTCTTGAAAAATTCTCATGAAAGTAACATATAACCTCGAAAATGTGCTTGCATAAATATCGTCGACGCCAAATGAAATGTGTCGCAACTCAATGATTTTCATTTCCGAGAGTACATGGACCGGAGTACTGCTATTTTAAAATGCGTGATTCATTTCTGTGATGTAGACGTGGAGTCGTACCTACCACGATTACGGAAATGAGAATTGCTTTCCGGATCTTATTACTTTAACTTTACTTCGCACAAACTTTTACTCGAGATCCTCAGTGACGGCAACATTTTTTTTCTTTTTTTGCAAGTAAAAGTTTCAAATGAAAATAATTATTGCATCCTTGTCAGAGGAAGAAATTCCTTCGCTCGTATCGATCAAAATATACATTTTTAAATATTTATCAATATAAATCAATACAATAAAATAATATAATGAATCACTGTAAAAATAAGGAATAATGTATTGCATTACAAATTCCCGAAGGTAGTTGAATAGACTTCACATTATTTCAATCGTTGGATGGTCGATTCATCGTCATTATTTATAGTCAAAAAGTTATTACCAGCGAACGAATGAACTTTCGACCCTTAAAGGTCCTCGCGAGCCATGTTAATTCGGTAATTCGCTTGTGGCTACGATGAATATTACATAGTATCAATGTAGCAAAGGTCAGACGTACAACACCAGTCCCGAAACCCACGGCGATAACCAAACGAAAAACGTTCCGAGAATTTCCTTCACTCGGTAATATTTCGTGGAGACTGCTGCTGCTCGTTTGTCTCCGCTCGATGTCGATTTATTACGGTCAAACGTCATTCATTGGATCGGCCTTGCGCGGCAACCCAGACCGAATAATGTATAGGACAACGCGACTGGCAATAGTGGTAATAGTCGGCCGCCAGCAGGCAGCATCACTAGCAAAGAAGTATGGTTGTATCGTTATCGCAAACCGCCTTTATTGTTCCGACTGCCGTAACACGTTCTGCCAGTACACGGCTGAAGCTATTCGTCGACGAACATGCGGCTTCGCTCTAGCAGCATCGAATTGATCTCACCTACTTTCGTCCGGCTGTTACTGCAACCGTACTACTAACCGCATAACACACATTCATAATACGGCCAGAGCGTTTTCTGGATATTTTGGGGTACCGAAAGAATTTTATCGGCCGAATTTAATGTCAATCGATTATATCAGGTTACACGTCTGACCATAGTTGACTTTTCTACTGCAACAATATTTCACACCACAGTCGTACGCGAGGGGCGAAAAAAATTGGAATCCCATCGAGAGCACGCGTTCACAAGGCCATCATCAAGCCTCCTGAAGTCAGAGAACATCGTGACAATTCGGGGAGGTGACTTGGGCGACAATCTAAACGGCGAGAACTTCACGAGCGGAGCAAGAACGAACCACCGTTGAAGATGGAAAGCTCGGTTCGCTTAACTTTATGCGACCACGCCTTCGAATGTCCTTCGAGATCACGACCTTCCGTACAGCTTGTACCTCGACCATTCGTACTATCAGTAAAAACGAACCAAAAAAAATCCTTCGACGTGGAAATTTCAGACGTAAATTAATCATGCGTCGAACAGTCGTCGTTGTCGTATAATTAATCTCTGAATTAATTTATTCCAGCAAATTTTTCTCATCATTCTGTTTGGATAAGATAATTGCAGTCGTGATGAGATTAATTCGTACTTTCGCTGATATTTCAGCTGCGGTATATATTACAATGTGGAATGGCAGACTGTTGTGTCGAAATAAAATTCTGCAACGAGTAGCATACAATGGGTTTTGTTAGCGAGAAACATCAGCGCAACGTTTGTTCTCGCTCAAGGCGTGGTCAATCAGTGATTGGATTGGAAAACCAAACGGTGAGAGGAAGAGAGAGAGATCGAGAGAGAAAAAGGGGGGTTGGAGTCTAAAAGGGCACAGTTAGAGGCGAGAAAAGTAAAACACCGTAGTCGAGGATCCACTTCGATATACGTGACGGCTGCGCGCTTCGCTAAGATTAAATATTCATGATGAGGTTTGAACGGTCGGAAAACATTGAACCCTCTGATCCATTCGAGATTATCACAGCGGACGCTTTACGATCGAAATAAATTTTTAATTTGAAGGAGCACGATCGTTCGCATTGAGCTGCTCCAACTGACGGACAGTGAACGGTTAATTATTCGCGAAAGGTTGAACGTTCGTTCATACGATAATATTTTTCCGTTTGAACGGAGCACGACGAACAATGATCACACGCGATATTCTCCGTTGCAGTAGAATCGGAATCGACCAAGGTAAAACGTGGAAATGAATATTGAAAAGAGTCGATTCAAACGAAAAATAAAAAAAGTAACCCAGACACGTTTCATTATCTCTTTGAGAAAAGGAAGAAGATTATTTCCACGGGTTTGTGCGTTCACGAATGGTACTCGTTTTGTCGAGCAGGGCTCACTAGTTCTTCTATTACAAACTTGTCCGGGTGGTAATTTTTTTCCAATCGAAATTGTAAAATATAAATGGTGC
The DNA here is from genome assembly GCA_963971145.1 of Sussaba pulchella. Classification (NCBI taxonomy): domain Eukaryota; kingdom Metazoa; phylum Arthropoda; class Insecta; order Hymenoptera; family Ichneumonidae; genus Sussaba; species Sussaba pulchella. Next base: position 12,834,835 of record OZ020171.1, on the reverse strand, counting down.
AAATATTTTAATCGTACGATCGACGATCATTTAAACAGTTCTGAGAATAATTGAAGTCCCCCGCCAATTTGTCTCATGCGTCTAATCTCGGTTTGAAAAACCGCGGGTTGGTGAAATAAGTTAGGTCAGGTTTTTACCTCTAACTGGAAGTACGGAAAAAGAACAAAAAAAAGAACGGAAATTCGCAAAATAGTTCGAAACGTTGCCAACACGCGTTCGCTTCATTGGCAACGAACTTTATTTCGTCGGGATACACGACGAATGAATCGCCACAGATGCGAAACTTTTTTATAATTCAAGCAGACGAGTTACGTGACTTCCAACGTTTCAACTTCGGATCCGCATCGGAACCCTCCGCAGTCATGTTCACCCGCGGTGCGACCATCCGTGCGGAAATATCATTTTGAATTCGAGGAGAGTTTCTGCATCCGAAATACGACGCGTGGCGTCTTTTTCTCGAGCTAAAAACAATGAGTCGAATAACTTTTTACCGTTGGCTGAAAAAAATTAAATCTCACTGTAAAATCCGCTGTGAGAGAAGGTAGAACCATTGCCAACGTGCGAATGAGGTTTCGGTACTTTTTCTTAGGTTACATAACGTCGACCACGAAAATTACCAAACGGTTATGGCCATGTTGGTCGGATGTGCGCGGTGTGAAAAAGCTTTCTCACTGCGAAATTCGCTGGTACACAAAATTGTTTGTGCTTCCACTGCCACCAAATGAGATTTACTTGTTTGCACTTGTGGCACGGAACAAACCATTCGTGGAGAATGTTGCTATTACCGGTACATAGCGGTTGTACAACTCGCACTTCGGAGGTTTTATATAAATACCGCACTTGGCCGCGTTTCAACGTATTAGTGATATTTATTTTCTACGTTGGTGTGTATGCAATACCAAAGTGCACGTTGTAGGTATAACGAAATGGTTATTTAGCTACGAAGGCGGTGGACCCTGCGGCTTGGAGAATTTGTACAGAGAGTCTATGAATGGTTGTCGCGTTGTCACTCATGAACGTCGAGGGTATTGTCACGAATAAGAATGTAGCGGAGAACAAGACGAGCAACGCTTGAGATTTGTGATAGTGATGGAAATCTTGAGCAGCTGCAGATCGTCATCCAAATGAAAGCACTCGAGTCGGATGAATAGAATTTACTAAAATGTAATACCGTACGTAATACGCAATTCTCCTCCACCTTCCGTTCCTCCTCATAATAGGAAAATGTTACTGAATTATTGCAAGATAAAAAAAAAATACGATTGTCAGAAATTGTCGAATATTTAACTTCTATATTTAATACCTGATTCTGTAAAAAATGAGAATTTATGGGAAAATGTTGATAACTTCCATCCGACTGAACTAATTGTGAATCCACGAAAAAAGATTCGAGGGCTTATTATGTTTTTTCGAAATTATGTAAACATGCCCGCGTTCGCGCCGAGATAATTGCTCGACGAATATATAGTTATAGCTCGTACACGGTGGACGCGAAACAAGGACTTGTCGAAGATAATTGCGTCCACCAAGTCGACCACACTCGTAAGCGTCAATTGTTAATTAAAAAGCTTGTCATTTTCTCGGATTTCATGGACGAAATAGCGAATTAAGTTTGTGAAAAAAAAAAAAAATTCTGGTGCCCGCTTTAACGGTACGACACGGGTCGACGCCCCTCGTGGGATTTAACACACTGATAAAAATAGAACGTAGTATGAAATACGAGTCGGGCGATACACGCGACGAGGTATGATTGCGAGTCGCACGACCTCGTCGGTCGAATTGCAGATATTATACGTAAATTCGATGTCTATTAATAATCTTGAAATTACGGGCTGGGTGGAAAAACAAAAATGTAAAATGGTTGAAGAAAGACGGAACCAGGTGAACGTGACTTTAATAGCGACGGGTTACGATGGAGATAAGACAGCGTGAAATACCGATTCAGCATGGATGACTCGTTTATTGGCGTTATAAAAAACTAAATATACGGTGCGAAGAAAAAAGGGATCCGTGTTCGATCCGAACAAACGTCACAAAGTGAATTACAAGTTGAACTAAAATCACGTGATAAGTTACTGGTTAAGCAATGGGAGCGTGGACGGAAGAAAAAAACGAAGCAGGAACGACCTATGGGCTTCGTATAGGCTCTGTCAGGAGAAATGAGCTCGCGTGACGTGTCTAACCAGCGTCTCGACGAGCTAAATCGTCTTTCGAGGAAGTCGATCATGAAGACGATGTGACTGTACAAGGGTCGGGTGTGGATGTGTGTATGTGTGTTTGTGGAATATAAAAGTACACCTGTACCGCGCGGTTATCGATCTGTCTGTTTCTCTCTTTTCCTCCCTCGTGCTCGTCAGAAGTTGAGAATGAGATCGACGTACTCCGCCTCTCGGAGATTGTACAGGTGCAGCTCGTTCTTTTACTTGGTATTCGTGAGTAACGTTGATGCAACGTGAAAGATAAACATTTTAATGCACGAAAGCAGAACCGAGTTCCATATTAATGCACATAAATAAAGTGCGCGACCCATAGTCGGAGGGTTCTGAAGAATTGTGGCGTCTGGGTCTAGGTCATTGGTACAAGATAACGTGCGATGTTGATTTTGTGATTGTTCTTATCCGACAATCGTTGCTCCAATGACTTATAATTAATTTTAAAAATTCCGGTAATTTTCATTTTGCAATTTCCTGAAAATATCATTCATTAACCAGCGATAACCTTATGTATATTACACATTCAACGAGAAATGTATTGTCTATCTTAGCTCACATAATTTCTCAAGTTTACTTGAAATACGTAACAGCTGTTCACCTCGATCAGCACTCCGCAGACGCAGTTCGGTTCGGTAATTCGAAGATTAACACGAAGGGAAACTTCTCCAAAGTTCGTTCGTACAAAATGAAACCTCACCATGTGCATTCACCAAGCATCGCCTTCCGCGTCAATGCGCGCCGTACCTCGGCGTGCGTAACATTATCGAACCGTAAGATTCGTTGAATCGGAAGGGATGCGATCGAGGAAATTGGGGCAATCGCTCCATGGACCTACCGGCCATACCGATAACTGAATTCAATTGCGCGTTTCGATTTTCCGATTCAAACGTCACAACGACCGCTTGCCGAGTCCGTCGGCCTTAATTACATGCGCTTCATCATTTTACCCTTACTGTATTACGGCAAAAATCCAACCTATCGATGGTTTCGCTTTCAAAACGTTTCCGCACTCACGACAACTCGCCTTTCAAGTACTTGCGACGTCTCTCGGTATCACCATCCATTTTTTGACATTCGTTTTTCAAGAATAATAATTATTCTTCAAAGGACAATTTTAAAAATAAGAATACACAACACTCAAGATGGCAAAACATAATTTGTACCGAAGTAGCCAATGTCACAATAAACGACGAGTGCAAACGCAATGGAAATCCATTGCGACGGGACCGCGCGTGATCTCCATTCGCGTCGGTTCAGCATTTTTTTATGCCGAAGAGACATCGTTAACGTTTAGGCGTCGTTAAAGTCGTCGGTATCATGGTTTCTCGTACAAATATAGAAAGGTGGGCGGGTGGTGCAGACGACGTTTCGGCAACGGCCGTGCTAAACGTGGTTTAGCGGCGCGCTTCTGGTACGAAGCAAACGCTGACAGTGGATACCGCCTGTAACGACCAGACGAGTCGTCGCACTCGTGAAGCACACGACAAATCATCGAATTGCACGGTCAGCCGCCTATATATTATACCGCAATCCACCGACACTCTGGCAACAATTACATCGCTGACGTCGACGGCAATTACTACTGGAATTCACTAAAAACTCTTTGAATTATTATTGTTTTCTCAATTGGAATAATAAATATTCTTACGAAAAAGGAGAAACCTGTCGTTCTGTAAAAATCATACTTTTGATTCACGTTGTTACTACTAATTTTGTTTTCACAACAGAATTTAATGGACTTTTTAAAGGGATTTAATTATTTGCCCGAAAGTTAAAGAAATATTCTGTTTATTTATAAATAAAATGAGATTGATCAAATCGTGGAATGTAATTTTGGTTATTCGGAAGTCAAAGGATCATTTATAAATCGACCAAATAATGTGAAAAAGATTTTTACATGAAATTGGAATTCGTCGGTTCGTGGAATTAATCCGCATTCGTGATTCATCGTTGAATTGTGGGTCAAACCGCGTGGATTTAACTCGTTCGCTGATTGGTTAACGCTGACCTCAGGATGGCGCTCCTTTTTAATGGAATAACAAAGCGGAGACGAAACATGCCTCCACGATTGCGGGAAACGCGGCGTCAGAGGGAAAAACGAATAAATGAAAACGGGTCGAGGAAAATCGACGAGGCTGCAGACTGGCTTAGACTTTTCACTCGTTCCACAGGAAAAGTGAACGGCGACGGGTGAGTGTGAAAGCAACGCCGGTATCCCGGGTGTCCCTCATCTATGTGCAAATCGTCCGACTTGCGGCCACAGATACGTGGAAACTTTTCGTTCTCGACCGAGTCGAGAGGATCGAGAGCTTTTTGCGAGACAAGAGGAACGAATATCCAGAGATTGAAGAACCAAGCCCTCACTACAGATGCAAATCCAGTGACCGTTATACAATAGGTGCACTTAGATTAAATGAGATCCAGACCGTATTAGAAATGTCAAGCTTTGAAGATAAATTGAAAATCGTTTTGTAATGAATAAGAAAATTAAATTTAAAATAAAAATAAGAAACATTGATACTTCGACGTAAGAGGCGGTGTAATGGCTGCTTCTATCTCTCGAAGAACTTCTATGTCACGTCGGATATTTCAGTGGGTGTACGAAATTCAAAAGTAAATTCGATTGTACACCGCGATTCTGGTTGACATCGAGGAAAAACAAAAAATCGAAGCATGGGCTCGTATTTTTGCGGGAGCTGCTGCCTCGTTGAATTTTCCGTTTATATACCGTGTAACCACCGAACCGATGGAGAAATGAGAAAAATATCTTATCCCCCGCAATACATCTAACGGCTTCTCACACATTCGCTCGAACGAGAAATTTCTAGTCGGGAAGAAGATGGAAACGAATCTCGCACGGTCGCATGTGTCAAACGAATTCGAGGTCGTGTCGATTCTCCGTCCGCGTCAGCGACTTTGCTGTGCTTTTTCTTTCGTCGTTAGATTCATTGCTATCTATCATTTGCTTTTTCAGATTCCAGCAACTTATGTCACCTTTTTACCGTCTCGAAACGCCATTTCATCATTATTAACTCTGATAACAGTTATGCATCAAATATTGACGTAAAATTTTCATAGTACGATCCATTTTATCGTTATTTCAGAACCCATGGCATATTTCTATTTTAGTTTTATTGAATTTTCAGATAATAATTCATATTCCATCGCGAACTTAAATACCAACGTAGAAAAAATTGCGTTATTTGACATTTCGTTGAAAACATGTTACGAAAATACCGAAGCGCGAATTTAATAACCAACGATATAGTAAGTGCAAAATTTATTGTTCGAGCTAGTTTTGTACGAAAATTCGTGAAACCAAGACTCACCGTTATTTTAGGCCAACCGGAAATCTAAAACACGTTTCCTCCCTTCATCACGTTTCCCCGCGGGTTTCTTTCTCCACTTCCGTCCAGGATGGGTTTTTTCCTCGTTCGTTCTTAGTCCAAACACTTGTACACGATCACAACCGGAGTCCGTCGATCGATTGCGCGTTATTCACGATCGATTGTCGGACCAAACCGACTCGGTAGTCGCTCGTTATTCTTATCTCTTCGCTCATTCACCGCCGCGACGCTGGCAAAGCAAACGCAATTATAAATCGGCGGCAATCGTGGCGCCCGTGAGCGCGTCGAAACTTTACGGGGCAGCAAACTTTCCGCTCGCCAAGCTCTCCACGGCCTCGACATGTACACTCGGAACACCTGTAGGATCTCGAAAAAGTGTTTCCTGCGCTGATGGGACCGGGTCTCAGCCGCAGTCGTAACACCGTTCTTCGATAACTTTTGTCCCAAATAAAAAAAAAAATTCGTATCTCTATCCGTCACTTACGACATCCGATTCAGCACTCAAAAATATTTCGGTAGATCAACATTTGTTAAAAATTATTGCGTGAAAATTTATGTCCATTTGGGTATTTGCCTTTTCAATATCTCTATCGAATTTAATCGATCAGAGATCCAAGTTCATTAAAATGCAATTATTTCTCTTGATTCGCGATTTCTATCATTATCATTATTATTGTTAGCTCGGGCTGGATCCTATCATTCTATAATAACTCTCTGAGAAATAAAATTCTTACATCTCGATCGTCCGAGTTTTTTTTTGTTTCACCCCCACATCTCGCCGTGTCATCAAGATCGTTGTGTAAAAAAAAAAGAACAATTATCAATTTCTCTTCGTCTCGAAGCTTTCGGTCGAGATTGTAAATTTGTTTTTAATGTTTTTTCTTTCGTTACGTTTGTTCGTTGCGAAGTACTTGTGTCAGTGCGTTATGGTTGATAACAGCGTGCGAGCAAACGATGTTTGTGAAGCACGCGGGCAACTGGATGCGAGTCCGACTACAAGCCTCGTGAGAAGCGTGGTTACTCCAGGGGCGCGCGCCGACGCGCGATTCTTACGACTTCGTTACGCAGGCGCGACGATTCTTTGATGCACAATGACCAATGCTGCTATACGAGTATCGCACGAGATTTCGGACACTTCGAGGGTAATCCGTGATACGATAGGATGTATCGACGGCTCAATGCCCAGTTTTGAGAGTGTATCGTCGGAATAAATGAATTTTTGACTTTGGATTTGAATTTTATATTTTCAATCGTCTTCTTCGTTCTGACGCGTTCAATCAATTATGCCAAATTATTTACCCAGATGACATTCGCAACGCTAATTTAAATAAAGAAAAAGAATGAGTTGATTAACCAAGAAAACAATTTTTCGAACGACAACGAAAATTTATTGAGCGAAATTTTTAGAACGAATGAAAAGTTAATTGATGAACAAATCGATATTAGTTGGTTCCATTTTTATCCGATGATCGAAAAACATTTGTGAACCAATTTTTTTCCTCGTAATGGTTGTCCTCGTTTTATAAAAATGCCTTTCAGCGTCAACCCTCTCCACTGTAATCAACTTATTTTCATGGAATCTGTGAGTGAATATCACCCAAAAGAGAGTGGGTTACAGTTCGGTCCTCGTAAAATTTGAAAAACTGCACGACACGAGGAGCAACGCGACGTGCGCATAAAACTACAGAGCCATCGGAATGTGATTAACGCCCGAAGCTTTGAAAATTCGGTTACTCACTCGCCGGGATCGAGGGTTTCATGAAAAAGCTTGTATCGTACGAGGCGTGTGAGGCGATCCGTCAAAAGAATAGTAAAAAAAAGCTGGATCATCCAAAGCTGGACATTCCGTAATACCGAGATGCTTTCAATGTAACATCGACGCAAAGCTGGAGCTAGCGAAGCGAGCACACTCCTTGCATTTCCATCGAAGCTAAGCAAGCTCGGAAGGACGAAAAAAATTTGAAGCAAGACCAAACGTTTGACCAGAAATTTCAATTGCCTTGCTCTACTTTTAAATCGATCGTCGCGCGTACATTTCTTTAACTCGTCCTCGGGCCGACGTAACCTGATTAAATGAAAATATCGTGAACATTGATGACATCCTCGAAAGCTCGAAGACGTCGGACTACGCAATGCAGATTTATGAGACTCATGGGTGTATGATTATCGAGTGAGTCCCGTTCAAAACGGAGATGAAGGCCCGCTGTGGCGATGCCGTCGATTGGTAACGAGAGTGTGTTTGTGTGCTCGAACGTGACTCAACGGTGAGCCTAAATTGCGTGCATCATACGGAGGGGTCGTCCGAACGTTAAGCAGCAGCATTGACCGAGAAACGTCCGCGTCTGAGCGCGTAGGTGCGTTTTCCACTGGGATCCGCAGCCATGTTATGGGGCCTCCAGTTTCAAACTAGAGCTCGACCCTTCGCTCGATTCTGCGGCCGTTGTATAATCGGGTTCCAAACAACAATGAATCCACCGACCGGAAATGATAGTGTCAAATGTGCAATCAATCGATCGTTACATCGAACTTCATTCCGGACGATATGTCAACGATCACTTTTATCGTACGTGCGTATTAAGGTGCCTTAAATGACACCATAACTCCGATCGATTAAAAAATGAATGAATAAATGAATAAATAAATGAATAAATAAATGAATAAATAAATAAATAAATAAATAGATAAATAAGTAAATGACACCAATGGAAGTTTTTTATGAACAAATGATTCGGTAGACCGCCCGTGACTATTTTTAAAACGAACGCCGAAATGCGGAGACGAAAAATTATTGCCCACGGCGACAGCCGACATCAAGGTTTGATATTTTTCAAAAGTTGCTGTTTCTGGAAATTACGATGTATCTTTTTTTTTCGTTTCAACTTTCCGTCAGCGTTACGCGGCGGCTGTCATGGTTTCTCCGTTCTTTCATCCAACTGAAACGCGACTCCGTAACGAGCTTACGTATGCCGTTCACACATGTTCAGCTGTTGTTAGTCGCGCCGTGCTGTATATTATTGTATCTTGTGAGGTGCGTATGTGGGTGAGGAATGTCGGTGGACTGGCTGTATAATGCATACGTCGACACGACGGACTGTCCCATGTGCCCGCGCTTCTCCTCGGTGTACGAACAAACGTCGAGACAAATTGCCGGGATATGACGAGGTACGACGCAACAGCAACGAGACGTTTTAACTCCCCCCTCCCCCAACATTCCGTCGAGGTCGCGTTACTCTCGCGGATACAAAATATAATTGTAATATCGAGGCATTGACTATTCACCGATGTTACTACGACCCAATTTTTCGTTTATTCAAGAAACTTAAATCAATTGTGGGGAAAGTTAAAAAAAATATCGAAAAAAGAAGACCATTTTTTTCATTTCATTTAATAAGATTTGCAGAAGCTTTGAAAATCGATTGATCTTACTCATAGATTGATGATCAATAAAATTGTGTGCCGGAGATGATGGACGTAATAAGTTGAGAATGACGGGCCTTTTTGTCTCATCTACGTTCCGAAAGATTCTGCGGCAAGAGAATGAAGATTTTTGAAAATGAGGTCAGGATAAATGAATGTAGAAACCGCGTAAAAAACGATGAGCGCAGATAGCGACGGGTGAGTCTATGCGTATCACCCATACAGTTGCGGAAACGTCCTCCCGCATCGCCGGCAGACTCCCGCAATCGAATGCTCCGAGACTCGCCTGGGGTTAAGGGAACAGCGGGGTGCCAGCAATGCGATATCCTAGCATCGTAAATGAAATTTCTCTTTTTCGATGTATCTCCGTATGCATTTCGTAATACAAGTGCGCATCCACCAACACGGCCAGCCATACACAATGGAAATGGTACAGCCCGAACATCGTATAACGATATGCCACTAGTCTGAACGATCGAAGCAACGATACTATCTTCCAAATGCATTATACCGTACACCATTCGTGCCCCAGCATTCTAATACTGGATTTCTGCGATGCCTTTTCGAGATAAAACAGACGTTGCTCGAACTGTTTGAAAAACGAACGGAATTTTTTTATAAAAAGAATTTTTCATTGATCGAAATATCGTAAAATTTTCATTGAAAATTGCTTTGAAACTTCAATTGAACGTAACATCGTAACGTACGTAATGAAATATTTGACTTTTTCGCTTCCAGTCCGGACGATCCAATTACCCCGGAATTCGGGAAAAAGGCTGGGGACGATTGCAAAAAAAAAAGTTTCTTCGAAAAGGCTCACTAGATGGACACGAGAGAAAAATAAAATGCCTACCCCATTGTCTGCGGACCCCGTCGATGATATAGCCCAAATATTTGTAGAGTGAGAGGGCGATATTTACACATCAAATATTTACGGACTTTAGCGTCTCACATGGCGTCTACGTTCGCTTGTGCGAATATTCTTTCATATGGACGAGTTTCGACCCTCTGACAAGGGTTGAGGTAGATAAACGAAGAAAAAAATATTATGCTTCACTCACACGTGATAAAAATGATTTGAAGAAGAGCCAAAATGTTGACGAGGGTGAGCAACAAAACGTCGACCTCGAGACCCGAAAACTTTTCATGCTATATGTCGTGACTGAAAGTTAAACTTTACGCGGAATTTTCTAACTCATGGTGGACGGAGGACCACTGAGGCTTTTTAATTAATATGACAGTGTTACATTTCATTTTTTATATTAGCTTCGTCGTGACTACTGGATTATTGTGCTTAATTATAATCTAAAAATTATTTCCATAGGAAGTCACACCCTTTGAGGGATGTATAAATTCTAAATGGCGTCATAATGTTAGCCATTAGGGTCTTGTACCTTCGATATAACTCATAAAACGCTACTACTTATATGTATATTAGGGTGGCTTGAAAAAAAACTTTTTTTTTTCAATCAAAATACTCTCACGCCGAAGTGTCTTCCATCAAGGGAATTGTGTCCAGAGATGAGCCCGATCGGACCATTTTTAGGGGTCGCGCAAGATTTTTTTAGTTTTCCCATTTGATTAACATGGGAAGGGCGTAAAGTTTCTATTCAAAAAATCGTAGCTCCGTCAATTTTATAGGTACATTGATCTGGTAAGTTTCATTTGAAAGCTCTTGAAAAGCTACTGAAAATGACGTGCGAACTTTTGGGATCCAATTGCAACTTCCGTCGATAATTTTATTTTCCTATTAATATGTCGTTGTTTTCCGGTAGAGACATACCGAGTGGCGCATTTTAATTTATACTTTGAGTTTTCACGAAAAAAAAAAGAGTCATTTTATCACAGACGAATGTTATTTGGGTTATTTAGGTTATTTAGGCTATTTAGGTTATTTAGGTTATTTAGGCGGCAACCTAAATAGCCTAAATAGCCTAAATAACCCAAATAACATTCGTCTACGATAAAATGTCTCTCTCTCTCTCGTTCTCTCTCTCTCTCTCTCTCTCTCTCTCTCTCTCTCTCTCTCTCTCTCTCTCTCTCTCTCTCTCTCTCTCTCTCTCTCTCTCTCTCTCTCTCTCTCTCTCTCTCTCTCTCTCTCTCTCTCTCTCTCTCTCTCTCTCTCTCTCTCTCTCTCTCTGTTGCATGCTGATAATTGATATGCAATTAATGGCAATCGCGTAGCCCACGCTCTTTGCGAGGAGAGCGGCGTGATGACGATAAGACATTCACCGAGTTTCCATTCAATGCACATTTATTCATCACAGCGCAATGTGCTTTCGTAAAATCTCCGATCAAACGAACAACGATGAAACATTCTCGGTTGTATTTTTTTCCGCTTTTTCCACGCCGATTTTATTATCGCTCTACCATTCTCCATTCACGTCCGATTGGATAGGTGAAAGTAACTCGACGATGACATTAACGCGAAAGCAAACTCCTGACGCGAAGGGAGAATACGATATGCGAACCCTCGTTACATCGACCGAGCGCCAATTGACTGGAATTAATTTAACGCTCAGCCGTCATCTTTTAATGGCATTAGCTCGATCCACGAGACAGTGGCCGACCCCATGGAAAATTTCTATGTGCGATGAACGTTCGAAAATATACATTTTCTCGTGTAATTCAGATATTTCATTTTACGAAAATAAATAGAATGAAAAATAAAAATAAAAATAAAAAAATAAAATAGAATGAATGAAATAGAATGAACGTCTACAAATGTAATTGAAAATTTTTAAAACCATTATTTATTTTCTGTGCTATGGCTATAGAATAATAATATTCTATTATAAATAATAGTCTTACAATTTTTTAATTTAATGATATAATAATATTCTAAATGGTAATATAATATTATTATTTTATTTTATTTTTCAATTTATTAAAATTTGAGATAGAAAAGTTTAGAAAAATTGTAAATCCATTATAAATGAAGAAACGGAATTTTGCGAATGTATATTTTCCAACTCAAACTCTATGCAAGTCGGTTAGTCGCCTAGTCGACTTTACGGCTCGGGGTGCACTACGCGGTAAAATATGAGGCTGTTCGATTAGCCACACCCCTGATGGCTGCACCACGCGAGCTCATATTACAGCTGATGTGCATCATCATCGAGCGACGTAAAAGACTCTTCGATTATAAGAGCTACTTCGCACTCTAGCCCGGAATTTTACGCAAAACCAAAATTATTCTCTAATGTTTGATCGCCTGTTTCGCAGTTGTCGTAAATTTTTCGGTGAATTGTGAACGCGCAAGTAAATATATGTCCATGTAGTGTGATCTTAGTTGAGACGATGGCAGAACCGACGAAAAATTAAAAACTGATCATGCAAAGGAATTTCAATTTCTCATATCAAACGAAAAAATGTCCAGAAAGCAACCGTCGCATGAACAATCCATGGAAATAATTCGATACTCGTTTTAAATTCCAGTAACGAGTCAAATAATAATCATTTCTGTTTAATCGGGCTTATAAATTCACTCACGTTTTACCGGCTGTTCTTTTTTCCTCACGGAGCGCGATCAGGGATCAATAAAAGTTGAACGATGTTTTTCCCGGCGTCTAATTTAACGGAGGAACTCTCGTGACCAATAAAACTGTCAAAACTTCAATGACGATTGTGAATCCCCAGACTCCGATATTTCGCTCTTTTTTCCAACACGTTGAACGTACGTTTATTCAAACCGGAGAATATTTTTCGATCATTCGCGATGCACAAACGTTTTTCAACGAACCGCGTAATTCGTACGAATACACCCGATTGTTTCCGTTCGAGTCGTTCACAAACAATCGTCCAGCGTCGACGTGGTTCATGAAACTGCGCTCGAAACTTCGTTCACGCTATACGAAAATAATATGTTTTTTTTTTTCTTTAAAGTTTTTATCTGTGAAATTTTTTAACGGATGAATAAATTGAACGTAGTTTTATCTATAAAACGATGCGGCTAAAACGTTTACCGGCTATTCTCGAAGCCCGACTGGTTTATCCGGTAATGTCGCCGTATAAAGTTTGACTCCCGACGAGATACTAAAATCCGTTTGAATAATATCGCTGTGGAAATGTAGAAATAGTCGTTTCGAATATCCCAGAGTGGTGGCAACAGTTGTGTAAATATATCATCCAAATGTGCTTTTTACGATCCAGCTAATAGAGTGGTCCATTTAAATAATATTGGAAAATTTCGAGTCCGTATATCGCGCGATTGAAATGTCGATTGGATCATAGCGAAATCGTTTTTACTGACGGTGCGTAAAGACGAAGACGTCTGATCAAATTCATCAACTGCGAAGTTTATTCGCGAATGGGAATCGAGATTATCGACTGGAGGCCGAAAGATGTTGTACCTTCGGTGGATATCTTATCATGAGATGGTAATAATTGGCCGAATGCATGCGTTACTTACCGACGCGAAGATCTCGATCGGTAATTCATCACAATGATCCTCCGGGCAACGGCCATCTCGCCGCTCACCGTCGCCATCTGGCGACAACACTTGGGAAGTAAAGAATTCGACCACGATTTTACCCACACCGACGGGACGGGATATTTAAAAAACAAATCAAAGTTACGAAAACGCGATAATCTTCCGACAATATTAAATCCGGACACTTTCAAACATATTTCACCTTCAAGTTTAGGTAATCGAACGTATCGCGTACTGACCTTACGACGAACCAACAAAATAAACAAAACTCCATTTCCGAATCACGAAAGATCATTCGACTAATTATTTTTGAGTCAATAACATAAACACTGATCCCGAATTATTTACCCATAGATGTATTGTTAATCGCGTTACATTAATGAGATAGATGAAACTTTTTTTTCAATTAAAATGAGTCGATTACCGCAGTCGCGTCCCCGGATCGGTACGAAACAACACCGCGACACCGCGAGTTGAAATCCTAATGACACGATAAAAATCCAGTAGCGTGACTAGTCGCGGCAGATCCCCCGCGCAATTCCCCGTTGAGCACTCGAGCGCTCCAACCCTCCTCGCGGCAGCAGCTAATACCAAACACCCCCGCTGTGTTATACATCTTTTAACGAAGAGGCACTCGTCTTCAAGGTGGCTCTCTCTCTCTCTCCCTTGGTGAATCTACTTCCATGTAGTGGTGTACTCTCCAAGACTCTCGTTACACTTGTAACCAAAGGACGAGTAACACACCGGAGTTTGCCCGTCCTCGAGGCTATGCGGACTTCTCACCCAAGAATCTTAATAAGAACGGATATATAGCTCAAACTTTATTCATTGACGCTGTGATGCGCTTCACAGTTTGTCGTCGTTATTCATTACCGCGAGGGGATGCAATGCCGCGCGCGCGTTGAGCTTTAATCCCGGCCTGGCCCTCCAACCCCGGCGTACCACCGTTACGGGTACGAGCTAAGATGCGGGCGCACGACAAAATTTAATTTGCGAGTATAATACGACACGAAAACGACGCGCTTAATCCTTACATCCGTATAGCCCCGTGCAAACTATGTTACGCATTTATACAATGTAAATGCACATATCAGAGTGGTTCTTACTGGGGTCACTGTCTAATTTCGATTGCGACGTCTCAATCGCCTAAAAAATGCTTAAGTCCATAGTTTGGTCTTTCTAATCCATCTCTTACTACGCACTGATTCAAGGTAAAGTTTCCCGTTCAAAATACATGCAATTGTTGTATCCCTCGGTAATTATATTGGCGGGGCGACTAATTATTTCTGGAAACATCCACTATTATATTAATTTAATGCGTATGAAGCCTACAATGATGGAAAAGAATACATATTTCCGTCATCTTATTTCACGTTTACACCGTTCCTCCCACGATTATCATTCAATTTATTCAAATTGTCGTCCCGTCAATATCATTACCGTAAAAAAAAAATCGCATGTATTTTAAACGTGAAACTTCATCTCGTATCAGCGCGTGGTTAGATTTGGACCAGCAAGGTCAAATTAGACTTGACATTTTTGTTGGTTTTTCTGGAATCGATTGAGACCTCGTCGCAATCGAAATTCGAAAATGACCGAAATAAGATTCATCCAATATATATTTACACACATAAATATACCTACATATATATATATATATATATATAGACGGTTTATCCAGCCAAGCGGTGTCACGTCACGACGACACGAGTGTAGGTACTCGACGGTCGGTCGACATAGTAAACCATACGAGCGTTGCAAAGATAAAATCAAATGTCGAGGGTCGCCTATCGACACTCGAAAACTTTGTTGAGTCTTCTTCTTTATTAATTGCCGATGATTTTATTGTCGCTGTTCACGGGGAAATAAATAAATAAATAAAAATAACTTAAATGTTCTACGGCAAGCGTCGAGGCGCGCGTACAGTCGTAACGCAGTGCGTTTAAATTATTCGGAGAACTGGGCCGCACTATGTCAATAAAAAGTTACCGAGCGCGTTACAGGTTCGAGCATTAACGATTGTGGACAGGATTTACGACCAGAACTCTCGTGTTTATTCGTGCAGCCGCATTGTCAAGTGGCACGCTACCACCTGGTGCGACACGACGAGCAAACGAGGCACGAAGTTTGCTCTCTGTGTCCGGATAATAGGCTATTCAAACAATGAAAATATATCTGAAATACTTTAATTCCCGGAAGGTCGTGGATTTTAATTCTCATCGGATATCAAAATCTTTTGTCGAACAATAATTCGTCGAAATTATCCATAATTATTGGAGAACTGTGAGAATTTCAATTGTTGTACGATTGTTAATCATAGTTATGGTTATTCTTATCGTTGCACACATCTTCCCCGTTCTATACATACCATGTAAGTGGACGCTATTACGTTATCGTATTATGGACTTCCGTCTTACTGGCGAATGCGTCACCGTCCCCAAGAATAGTTTTTGATCGTATCGTGCTGTCGAATTTATCTTTTCACATCCTATCCGATGATAGGTCATGGCTGAAATTATTTTGACCGTACGTACGGTCAAAAAATTTCTGTACCGTTTCCGTAAAAAAATGGTGGTACCACCAGGTGATATTTTTCGTTGAGATTGAATTATTATTTCTCTTTTTTTTCTATCAGCCTGATTTTTTATCACACAAAATTGTGTATCCATGCACGAAAGAAAAAGTTTCTCGTTGATTTTGTGGTAAATATTAAAAAAAATTGCGAATTCATTGTAGAGAGAATTTGCTCGCGATGTTTTTGCGCAATGCGGAGAAGTGCGAACGCGTTGTTCCGTGCAACGCTAGAATTTGCCACAGATGAGCGGACAGCGCGATGCGACATGTGCACTCGGTGTATTGCAGTGCATCGAAATCGAACGCACAAACGAGGCTGCTACAGGAACAAAGACGATTCTGTTGGTTCTGTGAACTCTCACAGAGTGTGAGGGAGGTGGAGAACGGAAGACGGCAAGGGGGACCTGACGATCTACTATGGTTTCACCTTGCGTTTCTACTCGTTGTGTTTTAATATCAGGAGACGAAACGGTGTCGCTTAATTCTTCGACTTCAAAGTCTGATCAATCAAGCGCTTCTGGGTCATGGAATTCGAAATCGATCGGCCGATCGCGTGGATTTTCGATTTGACCTGGAGAACTTGGGTAGATGAAGCAGAGAATTGAAATGACTGTGTGGCAACGAAAGAAATGCGAGAATATAGTAGTACAGCCCCGGGAGACATCGGTTCACCCGATCATTTCGTATTACGCGGTCGTCAAGCCGGCGTTGGACTTCCAATACCGATTTTCGGGGACGGCAGAAGAAAAAAGATGTTGGTTTGATACGAAGAAGTCGATTGCAGGATTTCAGAAGCAAATTTTTTCATTGAAAGTATACTTCAAATTATCATTCAATGATTCATTCAATATATCATTCAATTATATATTTAATAATCAATGAAGATATAAAAATCAAGCGGTGTTCCTAATTTTATTTCTTTGGTTGTTGTTTCAATCTAATAAAAAATCATGTAAAATTTAAATCGCGTTGGAATGACGAATCGTGATTCTTTCGACGCAGTTTTTTAGTTTAACGACGATGACTGATATCTCGTTGCGACGCCACAACATTTTATTCGAATGACATTGCTATCGAGTAGTAAAAGTCGTCTTCAGTCAGACGCGGATCTCTGAGGATACATGATAACGCTATAATGATTCTTGGCGCGTCATTCGCGACGTGTTAATAACACGAGCTTGTTAATCAATGAATCACCTGTACCCTATAGCGTGACTAACGTAAAATGATGCCCATGCAGGAATATTTATTATAACATCAGTCGAGTTGCGACATGTTCTTATCTCGGAAACATCTCGCTGTTGTACCACGATATCTGGACCGACCTGAAACTTCTGAAAAAAGTGTTTATCACGTCCAAGGACACGTTCCAAGATATAATGATCGTCGAAACATCAATTAACTCGACAAGTGGCATACGAACAGACAGAGAACTAGATCCCATATTTGTAAAGAACAAAACTATAAAATATTGACACGAAAAAAATAGTGATGAGTGGTTAATTACAGAGATATTTGGTTTTAAAAATTGTTCGTCTAGCTAACGAAGGGAATTATGCATAAGAGGAAGGAAAGGATGTAGTTTTGTAAAAATAAAATACCTTTAGATATTTCAGGAAAAAAATATAATGAACCAGCCATTTGGCCTCGAGAACCGTCTCCCTGACACCGTTCGCAGGTTCGTATCAGTGACCCCCACACGGAATACTCTATACAATCATGCCATCTCGTTCGAACTCGTACTGTAATTTATCGCGCGAAATATGCTGGGGAACAACTCGTCTGGAAACAAGCTTATGCAACTCGCGCACTCGCGAGATAGTCACTCCCATGGGTGGTACTTGAATAAGATACTTCGCCGTCGCTTCAAGAGCTACTCCGGACCGAGTGTCGTTGGGCCAATAAAAAAAATGTAATATTCCGAGGGTGCAGAGTTAGGTAGGGTCGTGATGCCACTGATTAGTCAGAATCAACGATTGATGCGAGTACAGAAGAGTTTTGTTCTAACTTCCACCACTGGTTTTGTATTTAAATTGTGCAGCCAACGTTATTTCCTTTTGTTGTGATCATTCTTTTGGCTCTAGTCATTGTAAAAATCAGGAAAATTGCAAATTACCGTGACGACCCGTGGCCCGTTGTTACACTGCAATGAAAAAATACACGTTTACGTCCACGGATGGGTAATCTCCATTCACTAAAAATGTATTTGAAATACTTTGATTAATGAATTATAATGGGTTATGATTGCTATGAAATAGTTAGAATCAATTGTAAAACGATAATTGATCTAAATGATTTATTATTATTTCAGAAATGTGAACATTTCAATTGTTTCATGACAATTGATCATAGCTATTTGTTTGAAAAAGAATTTCAAATATATTTTCATTGAATGGATGCCGTTCCCTGTTTATGTCTGTATAGAAAAAAATTCTTTTTTTTGTATCATATGTTTGTGGATTTCTCTTTTTAACTTACGTTGAAAAAAAACCTCGATGCGGTGGTTGAACATTCGAGAATCGAATGAGAGAATACGGTAACGCCATGCTGTCTGCCGTGCGGTACGCTTATTGCAGTCGTCATAATCGACGCGTCGACGCGGCTCGCAAAATGTCACGTGGCTCCTGCAATACGAACGCACCTAATGATCGTTCGTCCACCATTCCTTTCTACGGGTATTGTGCACGATCGGTTTTTCCAACGAGCGAGTCTCGACACAGCTCGATGGAAAAGGCCTCGAAGTCGCTCTTGTTCATTTCGCAACCGACGAGTTCACCACGAGCGTTGAACCTGCGAGCAATATCTGTCGGTTAACGCAAAGCTGCACACGCGTTGTAACCATCGACCAGTCGTCTATCGTACAATTTTTATTTCAATTTTATTGCATCGGCTAATTGATTCGAATTCAATTTTATATTTTCATTGGAAACGGTTTTGAAACATCATTTACAGGACGTAGTCGTCTTATTAATTTTTAGAAAATTGTAGCGTTGATTCGAACGCGGCATTTCTACGATTGTCTTATTTTCTAATATCAGGCGTCAAATAGGTTACTGACGAGAAAAATAACGATAGCGAAAAATAACGATCTCGGAAATGATTCATAAATTTGAAGAAGACTCGCTTTCGTTCCATTAGTCGATAAAATTTGGCCTGAATACTAAATCATGACGCATCGGTTAATAATGTTAAATCTGATATCGGTCGAAGCTATGTATATCCGACAGGGCGAAGCGCACCTGTATGGCTCGTCGTGACGCGAATTCATCGCGGCGCGGAGCTTGACGTCAGAGCATCCCGATAAAGGAGGATGCTCGAAGAGCTCACAAGGCGGGGAGACGCCCCCGGAAGGTATGCGCGTCACCCCCCCCCCCCCCCCCCCCTCCTCCTCAGGGCCGTCGAGCTATCGGTCGTAGGGGGTTTGGGACATCGGATTTCGACGAGCGATAAGCGATAAGCGCAGCTGATTCGGATAATCCATACTTTATGTTTATCTTAGCTATAAAGTACCTACTCGTGTACTCCGATGGCAATGGAATTTGCTACTGCCGCACGTCTGACTTGAACTTCGATAAGATTCCATTCATGTAGGATTTTGTGCTCAGCGCCAGTACTTTCGACACGTGATTGGCTTTCTTCACGTAAATACAATAATCATTTTTTTTTAAATATATTTCAGCTATTTACGATGTATCTTATCGGGTATTCGCCCCGATATCCCGTCCCCGCAGTCAACCGCCGCGACAATTGCACCACTCGTTATCATAAGCCCGCAAAGCACTGATTAGACACTTGTGCTGCTGTCCGTTTATTGACTCGGCTGTGAATCTCGGATGAGCCACGTGCCACTCACGATTATTCTTCGAGACCGCAATTTATTGACCTCTCGTTTCGACGTAGTTACATTGTGACGCTTCGCGACATCATCGTGTACGATAAATTTAACTACGGCAAGTATTATCGTAAAATAATTATCGTCGCAAATATGATATTTTTAATTATAACTATAGTATCAAATATATATGATTTTAATCGTACGAATGATTCTGGAAAAAAAAATAATTATTCTGACATCGGTTTGCAGAGCCCATAATCTCCGAGTAAAAAGGAAAAACCTTTGTGCAAGTATTTTTAGACCCTGTAGCACGGATACGGTATTTTTATTATCGGTATCGAATCGGCAGTTGTGCGATCTCGTTGTCGAAGTTAATTTTATCGGCCCTGAAAAATCTCGATATATCCGGTCGAACGCAACGTCGAATTGTTCAAACAAAGCTAGTGCATCGGAAATGCGAGAGCACGTAGCGCACACGCGCCCCCATAACTCTTCGGATTAACGCTGCGTGCGGTCTGCATTTGCAACCAGCATATCTATATATATATATAGCAATTATAATCGTAGATATATATTGCACGCACAGTAGAAAACTCTGGGTTCCGCTGGAAACTCGTAAACACGATGTCGTAAACATTAGCCCACCAAGGCCATGGGTGCCAATGTAACTTTTGCGTCGCGCACCACGCATAGCAATTAAAGCACCTGGACTTTATCCCGCGACAATCATACATACCATATCATATCATATGTATGTCTCTCGTGTGATTCAACCAGCAAACCCCGCCACTCGCCCTGCCAATTATTAGCATATAAAAACTTTTCGATAGAACTGATAATTACCACACGGAATATTCGTATTCATACCCGTTTTTGTAGGCTAGTTAGGTTATTTAGGTTATCATTATATTTTTTTTTGTACGACCATGGATCAAGCGTTGTTCGAATTGCCAGCTTTGGCTCTTCGCGTGTCTTCGGTAGAGGTTTTAGGCGGACGATCCGAATTGCAGAGTGAGGATGTGGGTAGGTTACTGGGCTGGATGGGCTTGAATACACGAACCGCGAAAGCAGAGCACGCTGCTAACGTCTGTCGGTCTTGACCCGGTCCTCGAGGCTTATCGATTGTTCCGCGACGCTTCCTATATACCATCCACCTATACATTCGATACATATGCATCAACGTCTCAACGCATTCCTGCGTATGCATTCCGTGCGCTGTCCATTGCGGCTGAGAGAGCTAATTCTCACTCGTGAAATTATTGAACCACCGCGAAATTGAATTACCCAAAATTCCACGAATTCGCTGGAAATCAATTCGGTACTAGCCCAGCGGCTCTGATAGCTCTGTCAGAGATTCAACAAAACGGGTACCGATCGACACCCTGATTGACATCAGTACGCAACACTGTACAAGCGCGTACCACACGGAAATCCGGTTTTGAAAAAAAAGTGGAAGATTTAATAGAATTTCCCGATACGTCATTCGCACCGGTGTAACCGCAGTTTAGTCGGAAAAAAATGGGAAACTCTATATAAATGAAAATGACGGAGAACTTTCGAATTTCCCAAAGCAGCGACGGAGAGAATTCTCGCCTAGACTTTTCCCCCCAACCTGATGCCACTAATTAGACCCTTGACCGCGAGCAAGAGCAACCACGTCAGAGACGGTTTTTTCTGATTCGCGAGCCTCGCGACTTGGGGAACTGCGGCTTTTGTTCGCTTCCCGTACTCAGTCATCTACTTTTCTCCTTTTCTTTCTTTTTTCTTCCTCATTGCCTCTTTCACGGTGTACCGACGAACGCGAAACAACGGCCAATTGTGCCAACGAAAAGAAAGAAAGAATTCTTTTGACTTCTGTGAACCGGATTCATCAACGCCGGTTAGTTACGTCGAGCTCCGCAGCACCGTAGGTAGCGATCTATATAAATAAGCTCGTGCGTGCTGTCCAACGGTTCAACGACTATGAATGAGTCATTTACGACCGTTTGGGCTTTCGGTTATTGATCGGACGACAAAACTTCCGGTAGTGTGCGAACGAAATAAAGTATTAGATTACTCGAAGCTACTTCGGAATAATCGTTCGACATATCTATTATATATATCAAGTATATATCTATATATATTTGAGTTATAACCCAAATTCACTATTAGAACCTAAGAGACATGAGCTTTTGACGTAACGAAAGAACTGAATCCGAGTTCGCAATCATAGATGCCAGTGGAAGAAAAAAAAGAAGCTTTCTTCTCCGTCAGCTTCGATCAGTGATTAGAAAAATGAAATATTAGCCGAGAATACGTAATTGCACTTTGCTCGCCTCGACGTTCGTAACAAGCGATAAAACGTACGACGAGTTTCCTGGCGCGACTCGGATCAGCGAATTAAATAAAAAAATTCAAACCACGCACATATGCACACACGTTTGTGTCAACGTTGAAACAACGCGGCTGGACGATGAAATTGCTCATGACGAACTCAACGTGAGTTCCATAAGAGGATATCGTACGAGCAAATACCTACAGGCCAATTGGAAACATGGCCGAGCGTGACCGTTCTCGACGCTTTCCGACGAGTCCAGTGGTGCTCAAGATACGATCGAACTACGCACGATGAACAAATATTTTTCCGCCTCTCCCATATTGGCTCTCCGAATAGAAGCAATCCTGTTACTTATAAATCAGACTGTCTCGCGTGTCGTCGTCGAATCATCGATGAGTTTCGTGCGGATGACCCGACAAACCTAGAGCTTTGATCCTCCGGCTATTTCCTCATCGCGTTATATAACAACCGCAATTATTAACGATAACGCGTATATCAATATGAGAACAATCAGGATTTTTTAATCTCACGACTGCACGGATCACGACACAAAGCGATCACGCAATTCCGTACAATGAAAAGTTTGCGATTTTGCAATTTTATATATTTATTTATTTCTTTTGCATTCCAATATTGCGATTGTTTGTTTTTTTTTTTTTTTTTTGCATGAGTCGATGTACGATATACTTTGTTCGATTGTACGGGTCGCGTGAGATTCGAATCGTGCGGTCGAAATATACGAGCTTCGTGCTTCGTCGTGACTCATTCTCTTTCACTCTGTAGATGCATCGACATTGCCGCGCTGATGGGATTTTACTTTCCGTTGTCATAGCCGCGGATAGCACGATGCATTATTTTTATATCGTAGAGCGATATATTCATATTGACGAATGAAATAAATGCTTCGAGGGATGAAAGCGGACTTCGACGAAAGTAATAAAAAAAAAAAAGACGCGGTACAAATTGACCGGATGATCGCAAACCTTCTTTTGTTGGACTTTGTTCCGAGGTCTTCGTGTTTGCACGCCTCGCCGCAAACGTTTTCCCGAATAAATAATCGTCCACGGTTGGGTAAAATCGATCGACGAATCGACTCGTCGATTTGCCTTTGACAGAACCCGCGGAAAGCTGTATTTACCCGAGTATAATGTCAGTTATGTATGTACGCGACGCCGAAAGTAACGTACGAACAGCTGTTCAAGTCTATCGATATTGGGTCACGCGCGACATATCGATGGGAAAAAAATATATACGGGCAATCGAGGCACAGATGAGACCGTCGTAAAATTTGATCCCCCAGCCTTTGCTACAAACCATTTTTGCATTTTATTTATATTTTTAGATATATTTTTGTATTGATTATACAAAATGAATCGAAAAAAAAAAATTGTTCGTTTCAATTAAATACGAAGTTATTCCAACCGAAATGAAAATTAAATTGTCGGAAGATTTTTACAATTGAGCACTGGTAAATGCAGTAACTGACAGCCTCGATATATATTTAAACCGAAAAAAAACGAAATTATAAAAAATATATTATTACACTAAATAGGGTAAAAACAATAAATCGAAAACCTTGCTGTTTATTTCAAACCGATGATCCCTTCCGGTCGTTTTCCGCGCAAACTTAATAATCGTGGGTATCGCGGTTTAAAGGTCAGCGGGGGATTGCGTGGCCGTGACTGGCAAGTTCGCATCGACGTTCCGAGAGGTCGTTTACCAGGCGATTAGAACCCGGCAACGGGTGCGCAAACGTCAGCTCCGTTGCAGTCGCGAGGACGGCGGTCGATTTCGTATACCGGAAACGCGTTTGATTCGAATCGTCGTTTGAGCTCGGTGCGAGTGACCGAAGGCTCATACGTACTTATAAAAGCCTCGGCGACAAGTAAAAAGAATGAATCACCAATAGCGCAGTTTAAAAAAATTAAATAAAACACAAAAAATGTATCAGATCTTTTTTCATTTATTTTACCGTGTTCTCGATTCAATGGCATTTATGCATCGAATAAGCATGAAGATGACAGTTTTAAAAAAAAAGTAAAAAATCATAAACATCTCTGAATTAATGTCTGTCAAAGATCTGCACTCTTGTTGAATCACCCTGTACAGATGAGCTGAGATATCGTTTAGTAAGTTGGGTGCATCGTATTTTTATGCTGCACTGGATGCAGCATCACGCATGCCGATAACGCACTCATACGCATAATTTACAAGCTGTGTTCGGTCGGTCTCGATACCGATCGATCGAAGCCACTGAATGGGACATGTTCTTCATAATCGTTGACTTACATGCATATTCACCTCGCGAAACCTCCAACCGCGACTGCGGATAGAGTTAGTCGCGACCTTGACCGATTTATAATGCACGATTGTCGAACGGCTATCGCACGTATGTCGTTTATCGAGGGCTCGACGTGTGCGTCGAACACGTCTTATCGCTATTTCAGAAGAAGAAAAAAACGTCTTACGCACGGAATAATATTAACACAGAGGATGATTTTTTAAAGATATTTCCCTTTTTTCTTAACTTCGTTGCAACGAGCTTTTTTTAATATTTTTTCGACGATTAATACAAATCAACGATGACCCTGCGTTGATGTTCTATCGCATTTATTATCCGTGGAAGTCCATTGTTAGTTCGGGCGTTGATGAGCAACTGGCTCCCCGGGACTGTAATTCGTCACGGTCAGCGTCGTTTGGTCTCGTTAAATCGACCCGAACTGACGTAAGGTCAATTAACGGTTAAACGGGACTCGTCGAGACGATAATTTGTTGACGAAAAAAAAAATAAATAATGAAGTCTCACGGTGGATTCTGACGAATCCGAAATCAGATCGATAACGAGTGAGAATAATTGAAAAAATGACGGAACTAAGTAAAAGGTTCCTCGCGGTGACGACGTACATTCTTGTCGTTCGATAATTATTCACGACAAATATGCACGAATTGTCATCCTCGTATCGTACATTCCTCACGCGCACATACGTTTAGCGTGATATCGAGCCACTTGAAATCGTTGACGATAATGGACAGCTATGAAAGAGTCGTAGATTGAGCCGTCTCGCGCAGTCACTTATAAAAAGAAAAAAAAAAGATAAAAATATTTACGAGTTTATAGTAGCGGTTCTCGGCGTGTGGAAAAATCGACGGTGCATGAAAGTGCATGAAGTTCACTCCAACGCAGAACGGGTCGGATAGAGCGAACGGATCCCACGTCGACTGCACCAGCTGCTGGCGTCTAGCCACATCCGCTAGTCCACCAGGGCAAAGTCCCCAAAATATGGTTTAACATACATCGAAACGTCGTACTGTCAACGTGCTAAGTTCGTCGACGTTCTCAATACTATTTTTTGACTCGTTGGCTCAGCCAATTTTATATTTCAACTTATTTAATAATAGATTAATTAATTATTAAATACTTTATTCACGGAATGTGCGCCGGCGATTTTGTTACGAGTCAACTTCAAATCTGAGCGAGACTGCAATATGACACGAAATTAGTACTTCAGTAGTGCTCTACGATGATTTTCGACCGAGGAATTTTCGAGGCCCTCGCTCGCTAAAAGCTCGAAAGGAGGTCGTCTCGTCCCAGCCGATTGACCAATCAAAATCGGTCGTCGTGGTTACGCCCTGGGCCTCACGTTTAGTTTCTTTCACCCAGAAGACACAGTTGCAACAGCCCTTGCTCTCGACTGTACGTAATATCGTTGTATCCACGGACGTAACTGGGTGGCACCTATACATAGAACATCCACACTATTAGAGCCAACGAAACCGATCGGTAGTTGGCTGCTGCGGTGCTTTCGTCCTTGAGAAAGCCGTCCCGTAAGTATAGCGATAGCGTAAGTTCGCCTGCCTACCCGCAACTACAATTTTCTGCACGGGGCCTTCCTGCTGCAGGCTGCTGCAGCTGCTGCCATTCGGGCTGCGACGGCTCGGCATTGCCGGCTCTCGCAAAATCCAGCACAGAAACGAATACCGGAGCCGCGTGTACCCAGCACCGCAGCCGCATGCACACCAGGCTTTAACGACAGCGATAAACCTATCGCAAATTCGTGCCGCGACGAATCTTTCGCTTGTTGACGTCTTTTTTTTTTGTAGTTCTCTCTTTTTTTTCGCTTATTCCATTTACCGGAGCCAGTTGATGACAACCAAAGCCTCGAAAGACTCGTCGGAAATGGAATTTACTACAGACTGGCGAAATACGAGTCAAATTGTTCGATTATTCGATAGTCGATCATCTATTTATTTACTTGTGACCGAGTTCGTTACCGGTGAGTTTATAGGAGGCCAATTACGGTTGAAAGAGGGAGAAGATGCCGGCTTTCTGCGTTGCAATAAACTCGACAAAGCATTTCCCGGAAGGTTTCTTATCGCGAGCGGCAATTTCCCAATTGGACGAAACGTCTACCGCCCGATGATTCACTCGGGCCAATAAAAATTCAAATTGCGCTGCAATCTCTTTATCGAATATTACAGATGACTTATTATCTCACAATCGTCCCGGTGTCTCGAAGCTATACGTGCGGCTGAAATATAACCAGAAAAACCGAACATGATAGCGGTTCGCGCGTAACTCGAGCTCTGCGTAGAGAAAAAATGTTTTTTGCGGCATTCCGGAATGCTAATTCAGCCGTTCGAGAGTCTCGTCAAAGCTGCTTGTTTCGTGTTTTATCCCCTCGAAAATGCAAGCTGAAAAAAAAAATCGTTGGCACCGTGATTGCAACTTGCGGTCAAAGTCGCCGGCAAAAGTTGCTGGCGAAAAAAGTGTTAGTCAACTGGCAACGTATTGCATTGCTTCTCGCCTTATGTGCTTCGATTTCGTGCTTGATACCCTTCGTGTCTCAGAATACTGCGGTATTCGTATCCTTGAAATATGAAGAAAAAAAATCACAAAATCTTGCGAACCAATTTGATGATTGAACTGATAATTCTTTTAGCACAAAACTGCTTCACTTCGTTAACGTAAAATTATCGTCCATCTTCAGCGGTAGTGAAATAATTTTCAAATGCGCGATTCGAGCGATAGAAATAATGTTTGTCGTGCATTCCGTGCCACAATGGTCGACAATGAATGATGATTTGGATTTTCGCGGTCGTCATTTGTAGATTACGTCAGTGTATCATCGTTTCAGATAGTTGCGGGTCTGCCAGTGTTCTTTGTCGAGGAGGGAAGATGAAAAGCGCGCACGGAAAAAAGAAAGCGAGAGAGAGAGAGAGAGAGAGAAAGAGAGGGAGAGAGAGAGAGAGACAGCAAGGCTGGCGATAGAGTGAAAAGGAAAAGCAGTTGAGCGAGGCTAAGCTCTCAAACGGCGAGAGGGTCAAATGTGTCAACGCGAAGCTGACGACCCATCACCTCAGCGTTTCGCCCCACTTTTCCCGACGACAACCGCGATCGATGCCACTCGTGCCAGAAGAGCCTGAACAATTTTTCATACTATTGTCTACGAGAGTGCTGCCGGCACGAGACTCCTCTCGTCATCGTCGTCGTCGTCTCGTATGTATGCCGAGTCACGACAAGCCGAGAACGGCGATAAAGACGACGCGGAAACTCGCGGCCCGCCGGTCCCTGACACTTTCTGGGACACCGCGAGTTACTCCCCCGAGGCCTATACTCTTCTCTCGTCCCCCCCCTCTCACTCTCTCTCTCTGTGATCAAAAATCTCGTCAAATTCGGGTCACGTTTCCCATCGATTCAATGTAATTGCATCGTGAACAACGATTCTGTGACGCATCAGCGTTTTCCGCAACGTTGTTTTGAAAAACCACGGGAACAAAAAAAAACGGGATGCAACGCACACTGGCAAATCGTGCTGACGAACGAAATACCGAAACATTCGGTATTTAGCTAGGGAAAAAAATAAAAAAAATAAAAAACGAAGTAGAAATCGAATGTTGTTCGCCGGCAACCGCGAATCGAATGTTCTCCCGCAGTTGAAACAAAAAAAAACGATGGCAGAGCTTTACCACGTTTTCGTGAATTTCAATTTACCGAGAATTCTGCAATGCGGGAGGTGACGTACCCACCCTCGCCGTCTGTCGGATGCAGCTTCACAAGTTAAATCGCGAGCTACATGGTTCTGCTGTAAAAAAAAAACATATTGATATACATATATGTTTTTGGTATTTCGGCCACGTTAATTCGTGCGTGCCACAGGAAATGCTGTAATGTGGAATTTGATTTGTGGGAAAATTCGTCTAATAACAATGAAAATATATTCCCTTCACGGAATAAAAAAACGAGCTCGGTACAATAATTAACAATTGTTTTTATGAATTCACAGTAGGCAGCAGGACGTGGAATTTTGCCAATGTGTATGTGTAACAAATATGTTACAATCATGCCGACTTTTTCGCCGAGTGTCTAAAAATTCCGAGGCCGCCGACTTTTAGAGCAAAGTAATCAAGCGTCTGCACTTTTCCCTCGCAGTTGTCTGTCACGCCGTTTCATCCCTTTCAAAATATGTCGTTGATGTGTGCTTTTACGAACGGACACGTTTTTCTTTGTTTTTTTTAAAGCCTAGCCTACTGATAACCACATTGTGTGTCCTTCGCTCCCATTCGTACTCGTGACGTGCGCATTGGGCTACTCTTAGGTGCTGCTGCTGGTGCTGCGGTGATGCATTGGATGCGACGCGCTTAACCGGCTTTTACGCGGTACATACGAAATATGCGACCAATTTGGGGCAGTCGCGTGGTCAAAGCGACCTTGATATACGAGCCGGCAATACGCTCTCGGGCTTCCTTTACCGGAACAGAAACAAAAAATAAATAAAAAAAAAGAACAACAGCTCGCAGAGAAGAGAAAAAGGGTAAAAGCCGCGGGAGAACATCTGGCGAACTTCCAGAGACTGACAGAGAATTAAACGCTACCAGCACCTCATGATACACGCCGAGTTCTGGCTCGTTTCAACGTTTGGATACTCGCCCTTGATAGCACTTCCCAACAGTCAGTTTCTTTTTTTTTTCTTCTTCGCACAGTTTTACGATCTTCCTTTCGTCACGAGCACGGGAACTTTGTCACTTGTTCTTTCGAGCTACGTGATCCCACGGATTTCATAATTTCTGACACTTCTTCGAAGTCTATTTTTTGTCCTTCGTGGCCCGTTGAGAAGCGATGGGATCTCTCGTCGCAAAAGTTTGGAGTCCGTGTGAGTATGTGTGCTCGTGGAACGGGGTTTTAACCAACTCGAGGAACAAATGTTAGCCGGGGGGATTAGTTTGGCGCAGCTGTCCTCGCGGTTCCTCGCTGGCAAACGAGCGGCGAATCCAGTCGTCAAGAGTTAGAATCTAGAATTGTAGAACCTGCACACGTTGCGCTCACCGCGCTGGTGGGTTCTTCACATTTTTATATGTTGGTACGATTATATTGTTTAAACAAATTAATGTTACAGCGGAATGATGATTGAATCTTGTCTTATGGTAGTTGATAAGATTTCATGAATCGTGTAGAATTTTTCTAAGGACACTTTACAGTACTTTGAAATTACCAAGCACGAGGGGCCTATCTTGCAGATATAACGTGCCGAAAACAACAGTAGGTACGGACTAAGGGTTAAGATGATGCAACTGAGAGAACGGAGGAAAGTTTCAGTTTTGACGACGAAAATAACTTATCTGAAAAATTGTATAAAGTTACCTCTTGTATTTTTGACCGTTCTAACCGACGTGATGAAAAATTGAAGAAAAAAAAAGTTTCACAGACCAGTTGGCAGGAATAGCGAAGAGCACGTTCGACACTTTAATAGCATTTCACGGGAGCGTGGCGAGAGCCAGAGGAATGGATGGAGACGAGTGAAAAGCGTTTTTCGCAAGAACGTGGAACGCGAGAGAGCCGAAGGATGAAAATTTCGGTCGTCGACGCGTGTAACAGAGATGCGGGGAATGTTGCTGAAACTTTTATTCTTCCCCGTCGTGTAGCGAACGCCCGGCGAGAGATCGGAGGGAAAATGTTATCCCAACAATGGTGCAGAGCCCGAGGAACGAACGTACGCTCGATATCGCGTTTCTGAGGGAGTTCGGGCGGAGGAGCGGTAGAGAGGGGTTGAACACCCTGCAGAGCTGCCCAATGTTGCGATAACGAGACTCGGAAACAAAAGCAGTGGCGAATTGTACATATATGTACAACTATAGTTTCGAACGAGGAGCTGAGCGACCCAAACAGATGAAACTTCAGTTTTTCACGACTTATGTTTGAAAAAGTTTTTTAAATGAATTCGTTTTCGCACGATACAGATTTTTCTGTAAAAATACAAATCCGCGTTCGAAAAGAGAAAAAATTATAAACTAATGTTACTGTTTCGTTTGGTTTTAATAAAAAATCGCACCGACTATCGTCAAAACGTGGCGAGTTATCGTGAAAAAGAAAAATCGTGGAAAAAATTGTCATAAAAATTCAATTCGACATGAGTAGACTCGATCGTATGAAATATATCAATTTATGTTGGTGTGCTACATGGTACCGTAGGTGGGAAACAACGCGTTGCATTGTCCGTTGCTACTTGGCAACCTAAACGTAACGAAAACAGCGCGAGCGTTGTCCGTGCAGGCTTTTTGGAATCGTGTCGAAAAACATCTTTCACGTAACGTGAATTCGAGCGAATAAATAAATCACAATATGTCCAATTAAAATGTAACGGAGCCGTTAAAAGCGTGGGAATTCGCGGCTCGGGCGAAGAATATGAATTAATTTGATACAAACTCAACGCTGACGTAAATTTGATACGAAAAAATTGCGCCCGTATCACCGCGACGAAAACGTGCAAATTGGATGGAAACTCTTGGGGCCTTAATGATTAATTAATCACAGTATAGTACCCGCAGCGACATCGTCGTTGTCGTCATCACCGTCGTCGTCGTCGTCGACGCCGTTGTTCGAACCAACGGTTCTGCTGTAGCTCGATGCACCCGATATCGATCCTCTCCCAAATCTTCGCAAATATCCGCATCGCCGCCCTATAACATTCTCCACCTTGTCGCAAGACGAACACCGAAATCCTACCGAATACCCGTTTTCGAAACTTCTTTACAATTCAATGCACTTATTCAATAACTTCCATTATTATTATGACTTCAATTATTATTACTAACTTTCAAATGTTATGAGATTAATTCCTCGAGATAATAGTGAAACGCTTATAAATTATGGTACGGCAAATATTATGACAAACGCGTTAACGTTCGTATCGAATTCCAACGAAAATGAACGAGTCTCATTGAGTCTCGAAAAGTTACCCTGAATCCTCATAGGAAACGGTTGAATAATAAATGAGAACGATGTCCGAACTCTTTCGCCGAGGCAATGATTTCATAGCTTCGGGGAATACGAGTCACCGGATGTCGCGCGTGTCGCGTTCAACTATGAGAATCAATCCCCTTGGCGACGCCCACACAATCAATTCGTGGACGAAAATGGACGAAAGTGCTATCGGATTGACACGTGCTTCGACGTCTGAACTCTGCTCTGTAAATAATTTAAAATAACTAACCCAGAGACCGCATGCTAGTTTCAATCGAACGTCTATAAAAAAAAGAAGAGAAAAACAATCCGAAAGAATAATACAAGCTGTAAAAAAAATTAATACATCCGAACGTCTAGGCGCAAACGTAGAGTATGACGCAAAGAAGCTGCAACGCTGACGTGCGTAACTATATTTGCTGCGGTGGGATAAAGACGCACAGCTTGCAGCTTCGCAAGTGTTAGCAAGTACGCTCAAACTGTGCACCTGGTAGATTGAGCCCGACGGATAGAGAAACGTTGAAGAGCGTTAAGGCGATACTCGATATTGCGGCAAAGTCCCTCAAAGCCGTTTCACGTCGACGATTTCATGCGATAGTCCCCGGCGCTTTGCACCGCAAGTATACATGTACAGTTGGGTTCGAATAAGCGCGTTTGTAGTTTAACTCTGATCGGATTTGCCGCACGAGGTAAAACTCGGAAACGCGTTTAGTCGCTCGAATGAAACGGGACGGTCGCAGCCAAGTAAAACCGTGATTCGTTCGCTGCTTCGTAGACGGAACCTTCGACGACGATTAAGCGAGCGCTCATATTTTTCGAGACGACAAATTTCCGGAGGATAATCAAATGTTTCCCAAAACTCTCGGAAGATTTATTCATTCAAACTACCTTTCTATAGTTTATTTCATTTTATATCAATCGTAACATATTTAGACCTTTCATACTTTTCTAAATTCCCATGATTATTGAATTATCGAATAAAGAATGATTATTAATCCATCTTCTATGGGTCCTTGTAATAAAAAAAGGTATTAATGACTACGAACGGTGCAATTATTTTTTCAAAAATCTTGTAGCCAACGGAAAAAGCTATCGCGAGGAACAAATTGTTAAACGGCATTTGCATTTGCAGCATTTGCACGTAGCGAATAACCGTCGGTATTAAAATCCTCACACTGCCGTCGCTAATACGACTCCGGAGATATTGACACCGGGTGTCGCGCTAACAAGAAAATGGTGTATGTGACTCGCGAGTCAATATCGTAACGAAAAAAAAAAAAAACAAGGAAGACTTTTTTTTAGCATACCACGTCGACGCGGGAGAGATGACGAAACGTCGAGAGTCTGTCATGCGATAGCCGAGATTATCCTGGTTCGACATTCCTGGTATCGGATGACTCATGGACCGCGCGTCCGCGGTTACGGACCTTTACTTATATCGACCATATGCGTATTGAGACTAGTCACATACGGTTTTGCCACAACCGCGGTGGCAAAATGGCGAAAAAAAATATGCGCGAACGTGAGATTGCTCGGTCTCAGTGGAAAAGAAAAAGAAGAAATGAAAATAATCAACGGCAACATTTTATATGAAGCAGCTTGATCGAATGCTGGATCAACGGCAAGCATGGAGTATCAAACATAAGTCCGGCAGCCTCGGCGTGGGTTTTTTCCGTCTCTTCGGTGTCACATGAACCTCACACGTGACGATCTTTTCCGTAGAGCGTAGGCGGAGATGGGAGACCTTGGACAGACGCGTGTTTCGACTAGACAAACAGCTTCGTTGCCGATAATCCAAGTTAGCCCAGTCGGGATGTATCTGCACTTTAAAGTGCAAAAACTTTTTCCCGTAATTTTTCTTTCAATCGATGGGAGGGCTGATTAGTAGTCTAAATCCGAATTTTCGAAATAACTGGCCGAGAAATTAAAAAAATTTTTTTTTGGAATTCCAGCTTTATGTTTTATACATCCTGACTGGACTGAGTCGCTACGTTGTAGGTAAAATACCAGAGTTGAGCATTAATACGTATTTTTTTCCCGATTTATTTCGGATTTATCGAATGACAATGCTTTGGTACTCGCGAGATTCGTATTTGGATCCATTGATCGTTTTTCCAATTTTATTGGTAAGATTGCTTTTCAATAATTCCATCATTGAAGTACGATTTGCCCAACTTTGATAGGAACAGTCGTGAGACACGAAAATAAGAGAATTAGTAATAATAAGACAATTTATGATTTGTTGTGAGAATTGTTGTAATCATTTTTTTTTACTCCCTTCTTCTTCATTATACACAGATTAAACGCTTTCGAAGATAAAGCGTTCAATATTGTAAGCTATAAGTAAGAATATCGTATAATTGGACGAGTCTTTGTCGCTGAACAGCCTCCGCTTAATGGTTTTTTCTATTTTTTTTTATAATAGCCGTAACACTGGTTCCTCTTCACAAAAATTTTTCATCACCATCGTCAGCTTCTTTCGTTTCGTTTTTTTATCTTTGCAAGTTCCTTAGAAGCTACCGAGATTTATGGTAAATGACTAGCGCGCTAATAAGCCGGTTTAGAAACGAGGGAGATAGTTCATGTACGTAATAATAATGACGTTGATGGTAATATGAATGATTTTTTTTTATTATCAACGAATTATTGACGATGGTAATAATAATGACAGTAATAGCAATGACGATCGACAAAGGATTTTCTTTCCATTGTTCTTTTAAGCGCATAGGCAGATCAATACTGGCTTTTTACACAGTAATTACAATAATAATAGTAATGATAATAATAATTTTAATAATAATAATAATAATAATAATAATAATAATAATAATAATAATAATAATAATAATAATAATAATAATAATAATAATAATAATAATAATAATAATAATAATAATAATAATAATAATAATAATAATAATAATAATAATAATAATAATAATAATAATAATAATAATAATAATAATTACAACAATAATAATAATAATAATGATCATGATGATCATACTAATAATAATGTACGCGTAGTCACAGATACACAGACACTCACTCACATTGTAATAAAAATTCGCGTATATCACGATATCGTCTGCTAGGCAGATCTCGACTACGTTTTATATCGCTTGGCCACGTTTTGGTTGGCACATTTTTAACTCCATCATTAATTTATGTAATCCGATAAAAAGCTGCGTCGTGAGATTTTTTAAATTATTTTTATTTCAACTAAATATTAGCTACAAACATCGGACAGCTCATTCAACTCATCAAACGCAATTAAATTAATTGTAGAGTTACCAATGTGCCTCTTGGTTTCTCTCTTATACTCTCATAATCGCAAACACAACCACCGCTCTTCACTGTTCCGCAATTTGCGACTGATATAAAACGCGACTTATCTCAAAAAAAAATTGGAAACAAAACACGAGCTCTGAGGCGCGAGCGTAATCCAAATTATCATAAATTTTATTGTTATGTTGTTTTTCATTGTTTTCATTCGTGACAAATTCTCTCTTTGTTTTTTGTTTAATTCTTATAACTTAGGTTATGTTATTTTTCAATTTTTCATCGCCCAGATTTGTGTGCTCAGTTTTCTGGCGCTTTGTTTGTTCCCCATTCGAGCATAATTATTCGCACCTCGCTTCAAACATCGTTAACAAAAACGAAAAATCGAAAAACTATTTTGTTTATTTTTTTTTTTAATTTATAAAGAGCGGTAGAAAAAGATGGACAGAACAAAGAAATTTTTTTTTGTCTCACTGCAGTCGAAAGGCAAACGTCTGTCCACCCTCGGCCGACAAAACTCTTTCACTATCGCGCGTACTTGGTACAATAAACCTAAAGCTTAGCATACACCTCATCGATCGCAGTTTATATTTTATTACAGCTTTCGCCGTTCGTCGTCGTCGTCGTAATATTCATACGGACTTGGTTCGATATCTCTCTCTCACTCTCTTTCTCTTATCCACAAGTGCGCGCGCGCACCATCACGTTTTATATATATTTATACAATGTCTATTCAATATTTGTTCGTTATTTTTTTTTCATACGTAAATTAAAGTAGCAAATTTTCGTTCTTTGTTTCGCTCTCTCTCAATCCTTGGTCGCTTATTTTTTTCCCACGACGATTTTACAACGGCGAATATATTTATTCCACAGTGTGAGATTCGAAAATTCTTGTGGCCGATCAACGATCGTTTGTAGTTTTGCATTTTTGTTTTTTATATTTTTATTTACAATGACGTGTTTGATGACGTTGATTTTTTATCTCAAGACGTCAAGCAGGAAGGGAATCCCGCGATAATATTTTTTTTTAATTTGTTTTCAATCACTTTATTTTATTCCATTTGATGTCGGAACCAATTGCAAGCTTTTACGGAACGGGATTCGGCGAATTCGATCGATCAGCGAGATTTCCTAATCTTGGAGCTATGAATTTGCGAGCCCGGCTCGCGGTACGTTGTCGGTCGCCACGGTAGCTCAATCAAACCGATAATAGGACTATTATGTATGCAAAGGCCAAAACGAAACGGGGCGAGAGCAAGTGAGGAGCGTATCGTGCGTGCCCGCTGGACTGTCAATAAAGCTTTCGAGCATATTCGTCTCTCCTGCGTTTTATAATAATTGCGGTCCCTCTACCGTGTCTGTACTTCGCAAATAATTCGACAACAAATTCACGAGGCTCGCTTGACAAATTGCCACCAATCGAATTCATATTCGACGATCGAGGCCAATTGAATTTTTCATTTTCTTTTTTTTAAACCTACGACCATCGACTATTTTTTTACCCATCCATGACATTTTTTGTCCTTTTTTTTTTTTGCGATTTTCAATTTTAATATTATCTAGAAATTGAGCAGTAGGCCAACGATAGTTATTGATTTTTCCTGTTTTCATTCAAATAAAATGGCGATTTTGATAAGCCCCGAGGAGAGATGAAGATACCGCAGCGACGGATGGACCGAGAGAGGAACGAAGGGTACGAACACAGCGTGGTAAACCCTTTTGCGGCCTTGAAAATTTCGTTCGTCGAGGTTTTCTGGCACGTTCCCGCATTTAGCGGTTATATTAGAAGCGTTAGTGGCCGAAATGTCGCGGGCGAATTAATCCAAATGATAGCACGAGACCGTGCGCTCGTGCACGCACACGCACACACACATACACGCATTACACACGCGCGTTTCTCACAGGCTTCGACCATTCAGGAGTCCCGATTAAGGAATAATCGGTGAGGGGAGTTCCGATAGCGAACGGGCGTTGGTGAACCAGCACCGGCCAAACCATTTTTCTCAATTTAACGAGCCTCGAGAAAATTAACCTGGGACGATCATTACGTTTTTCTTTTTTTTTTTTGTTTGCCAAACGCGCCCAAAGAATTTACGACGTATGTCGACGGATTTTTACCGGTCACTGTGAATGGAAATTTAACGTGAAAAAAATTTGTAGTGTGTGCGTAGCACTGGTTCAGGTGTGTTATCGTCGATTATCACACCCACGATCACAGACTCAATGAAAACAACAACGAAAAATGTTGAAAGCAAAAACGTACAAAAGAAAAGATAAAAAAAGATGATTGAAACGTCGATAACGGTTTCAACGTTTTCGTTGAGCTGATATTTTTTCGTTCTTCTTTGTCTTTTGTTGGAAAGGTGACGTTTCAGACAGCGCTTTCGAGGGACACCAAAGAAAAAACAGAGCCGCGGTTGCAATCGTCGATCGTAGACACCATGGTAAATGTATACCACCCACGCTAGTTGCTATTTTACACGCGAGAAACCCACGAGATACACCCGATACGTAGTCACTTTCTTTCTTTGTTTCGTTCGTCGTTAGACGCGCGATTTCCACTTTGAGATCCATCGAAAAAAAAAAAAAAAACGAACAAAACGGACGTGATACAGTCTCAAAGTAGATCAATATTCGATATATTTCTAACCTATCGATGATAACGATGACTCACGGGTGAAACAAATTTCCCACCTACTCTGCGTCCAAATTAATATGTTATTGCGAATGATATTATTACTGATTTATCATTTATTATTGAGCGCTAATGTTGGAATTGATTTTTTTTTCTTTACTTATAATAAATAAAGATTCATTTTTCATTCGATCTCATTGATTCACTCACTCACTCACTATATTTCTCTATTTTTTTGTGTATTTACATTATGCAAATTTCGATTTTTACGCTTGCTAGATGATTATCTTAATTACGCTTATAAATATTTGTCTTATGGGAAAAACGAAGTTTTTGTACATTATGATTGTAAAGAGGTCGGGAACGCTGACAACGACAATGATAATTACATCAACGATGCAGTTCACAGGTAAAGAGACGCCTAAAACTATATTTACAACGTTTCATGCGCACATCTTTATAAATAAAGCGTTTAGGTGCGCGTGTATTTGTATATTACCAGCGCCGGGTTTCGACGTGCGCGAAGCCAAGCGCGAGCTTCGCCTACTTTCCAACCTTTTACGCTCTCCGCACACCCTCATCATTGCGCACCTACGCGAGTACAAATTTTCTTTGTCCTACTCGCGAGTCACATCGCAGATATTATTGAGCGGGCCTTTTTTTTGGAACTTCACAACAGGCTTGGCAAATGTATAAAGAGTATGTGACGAATAAAAAGAAAGTTCAACAGACGATGAAAAAACAATGAGATTATCAAACGTTTCACATTTTTCTTTCTCATAAAAAAATCATTCGGAAAAATTGCATAACCGCGTCTTATATTTAATGCAACGTAATTACGGAATATTCAGTGACCGAAGCGGATGAACTTATCAGAGGCGGGGAGAAACAATTTTGTTGTTCCTTTTTCAGACGGGAGGAAGGAGAAACACAACCTTTTTAGAATATATCGTGAGCGTTTTGAAGAGATTGATCACCTCGTCTGTCATCAGAGTTTCACTAAGTACTAAGACCTTTTGAAAATATTTCGTTCACTAATTTGGCAAATAATCTCGTTTCAAATATTCAAGAAAAAAAAAAATCATGCCTCGAAATCGTTACAATAATATTTTCGAACAAAATTTTATTCGACGATTTTCTATTACCGTACGAAGGCCAGAGAGTCGAAAGGGAATTCGTTTGGTACGATGGAAACGCGATCGAGAGCCCGCGTTGCCAAACTAATTAGCCGCTACTTCGTGGTCGACGATGTGGACGCGATTCGTGTGGTACAAAATGCACCAAGGCAAAGCCGAACGTAACAGCCAAACGTACGACGATGCGAGAGCAAAGTCGGAAGTCGGTTGTCGGCAAAAAAAAAAATAAAATAAAATATGCAACGTGTTATCGATGGCTAATGACGTTCGACGAGCGTAAATTTAAACTAACTCGGGTAACAAAAAATGAATTTTGATTTTGAAGAAAAATCGTTGGAGACCAGATTCAAGGGCTCGAATCAGGGGTTAAGGTTGAGTGTTGAAATCATTGAGTCGAGTTTGCCAGAAAAAAAGAGACGTAGGTAAATCGTTTGTGTCAGAGACACGAACAAGCACACAGCCTGGGATGGTGCCCCGCTCGAGTGGGCGATATATTTAGACTCCCGGTGAAAAGATCGCGTCACCTTCGCGAGGCCGCGGAGAGACTACTCGTTGCTCTAGAGCACGCGGATCGAAATTCCGGGAGGGGAAATTTTCATGAGAAAGCCGAACAAAATGAAGAACAATGAAACGAACGAGTATTACTCCAGCATTGTTTCGCGACAGCGTGGTACAATGTCTTCAATATACCGAAAGAAGAATTCATTTAACGCATCCTAACCATGGCCCTCTCTCTCTTTCTCTCTCTCTCTTCGTCTCAGCTTTGTTCACAATTCATCTATCGATCGAACATCAAATCGAAATCATGGCTTCACTATTTTTCTCCGCCTTCCATTGGATTTATTTTGACCGAGAGTCTCCCGCAGCCCGCCTCGTCTGTGTTTACCCGTTTATCGCCGTATATATTCTCCGTTTGCCGAAATCTGACGAAATATCTTTGGCCCTGGTACTCAACGATCCGCGAAAGAATTGGAAGTTCTGCTCTGACCGGAGACAAAGAGAAAAAACTGCCGTTGCTGATCCCCCAAGCTTGTTTTCGTTCATTGGCTGGACCACCAGTGGAACGACTCAACGTCATCGCGACGCCTCGGAATATTGTCGTCAAACACCCTCATGTTTCAAATTCGTATAGATAAAAAAAACATATTGCCACGACTACTTTGATCGATTTACGACAAAAATTGGAACCTCCATGCATTATGCATAAAAAGCCCCGAAAAATACTAAAACTATGGCGAATTATGCAGTTAAAAGGCAATTTTTTCTTTACTACTTTTGTAACGAGGAAAGTCCCCAGACTTCGACCGAGAAAAAACTGAATACGCAGTAAAGAGTAGCGAAACTTCGACGGAGAATATTTTGAAAAAAGTCGTTTTCCGGTTCGAGCGTAATTGATACTAAAAAATGGCGAACGCGTGACGATCTCCAATTTCGTCCGGGAACACACGGTACAAGGTTGTCACTTTAGTTAGTTACGCGTGAGAATCGGGATTAGATGGTTACGTACGCACTCGATGCAGTAGGTAACGCGATATGAGCCGGAGCAACACCCGTAGCCCGGAGTTAAAGTGAGAATATGGCCGTCCGTAGTCGGCTATATTCTCACTATCGCGTCCCGCATTCTTCCTTCATCGTCGCATTTTACCACTCGATCCGTTCGCTCACGGGCACCGTTAACCACGTCCATATCTCTCGGTCAAGAACTTGAAATTTCTTTTCTCTCAAACATCGTCGAAGAGACGGAGCAGGACCGAGAAAAAGTGAAGGATAGCGAGAAAAAGACAGAGAAAGCTGTGTCGCTACGATATTATGCGGTAATTGAAATAAAATATGAAAAACGCAACATTTTCTTCATAAAAAAGAGGAACCAAATTGAAACGATCGCTGTAAAAATGGTGTCACGAATGAACGTTTGACTGGCAGGACCGTTAAATTTTAATGAAATATCATGGGACGAATAAAAACTTAAATAATCAGCAATCTACACAATGGAAATGTTTATTCTTCGTTGATGCTTATTACCGTATTTCGTATCTGTCAATGTTTACCTACACGCGTCACGTGTCTGTCTTCCTTCCCCCAGCAATCTCGCGATCTCCAAATAAGACCGCGAAATGTAACTTTTTTAATTTTTTTTTTTTTTTTTTCATATTTTGCGGGGGGAGAAAGAGAGCAGCACGAACGTCAGACTTTTCCCGTCATCGCGTCGCACGATAGTTCAACCACAAATTGGAATGCTACAATGAGTGAGCGACGACCTTAAAGCCGTCGGTGTTAACGAGAAAATTCGATACATTTTCCGTATTGTATTTTTTGTTTTTTCTTTTTTTTCTTCTGTAAATCAAATAATGACAAAAGCGTTGTAATCGCGACGGAACAAACTTTGCCAATCGATGGTAGACGATAAGCGGTCACGCGAGAACACCGCGGCACTCCGTGGCACTCTCCGTGCGTCGCTATTACACTGTTGTTAGTCATAACCCGCGGAACTACCGGAACTGGGGGGGGTCGTGGTTCAACTCGTAAACGAGACGGCAACGACGATTCCGTGGTCGGCTTCCGACAACGCGATGAACAATTTAACATAAATAAAACATTATTCACAACTTGTTAATCCTATCTAAACGATCTATCGCATTGCACTAACAGTCTAACCAACGATGGGTTTTTTATTATTTTACCTCGCTTGTTTTTTTTTTTTTTTTTTTCTCCGGCGTTTAATGCACCGAGAATAATTGCGCGCGCTTTCCCTTCGGAATCGCGATACTTTCGTGATTTTGGTTTAATTTTGTTACTACTCGAAACTCGAACGGGAGTCGATCCGAAAATATTTTTGTTCAACGCGAGCTATCGTGTACTGGATAAAAATCGATAAATCCGCGAGGAAAAAAGATTATAAACGAGCTAAAACGAACTCCCGAGGTATGCAACGTTTTCTCTCTCTCTCGCTCTTCGTATCAGTGACCAAGTTCAACGCGGAAAGAGAATAATATCCGCCGATTGGCTCGTCACCGGTACCATCGTCTCTCGCTTTTCAAGCGACTAACAATTGTAACAATAATCGGTAAGATACCTAACTAAGGAACAACGGGTTAACTCGCCTCTGCACTCCAAGGATTTCTCTCGTTAAATCGTACGCGAGTTTAATTGATTTTTTATTTTTTTTATTTATTCATTAATTTATCATTTTCTAATGGTTTTTCCTAACGTCATCCTTACACGCAACATTTATCATTCGTACCACATTATTAATTAATAATATATACATACACACTTTTACATATCTATATATACATATATGTCGTAACGCAATTATTATTTTTTTTTTTTTTTTTTTACGACGCTTCGAAATGAAAAAACATGGCTATTTTTGTCAACAAATTTCAATCGGCTCGCGACTTTAATCGACGCCTCCAATGTGTTTGCATTCGAATAATCCAGATCAGCGACTTCCCCGGCAACGTGGTTCCGCAATTATTTCGAAGGTTCAACGAAACGATAACGGTGGTGATAAGAAAAAGGCGAAAAGTTAACCGACCGGGACGAGAAACGTATCAGCGAATAAATCTCGTGAATGAGATTCTGGAAAGATTCGGAAACGTCGGTTACGCGCGAGATTCGTCGTATATTTTTATTACAAATTTACCAGGGAAGAGCTTCAATCGAAAAATTAATTCGTAGATCTCGCGAGATGATATCTTTCTCGCGTCTGCGCGTGCGTTCATTTCCGGCCTTACAATGTATATATATATGATATA
The DNA here is from genome assembly GCA_963971145.1 of Sussaba pulchella. Classification (NCBI taxonomy): domain Eukaryota; kingdom Metazoa; phylum Arthropoda; class Insecta; order Hymenoptera; family Ichneumonidae; genus Sussaba; species Sussaba pulchella. The sequence continues at coordinate 12,792,651 of OZ020171.1, read as the reverse complement.
TATAACTGTAATTCTCCCTCGTCGACCTCGTCGTTATTCGGAAACGAAACGTCGAATTTTTTTCGCATATATTTGAAATATAACTGAAGATAAAGGTTTTTTTTTTTTTTTTATTTTAAATTTGTTTTTCCTAGTATTTTACTTTTGCTTTGACTTCTTCCGCCACACCGCCCCACCTCAACTTATAAACTCTGGATCTCCATTGTATTATAGGATCCAGTACAGCTTGCAGAAAAAGATAGGGCCTCGTAGTTTCACTGACCAACCAACCGCACACGAATTCCAGTTTGTTCAACGGCAATGGATTGTTTTGCACTACGCACAACAATGTCCAATCGAACATGAACCACAACAGTACGTGAACGAGATAAAAAACCAACGAGTCCCACTCGAAAAGCACACTTGCGGCCCACGAAGCGCAAGCACCGAGCACGAAACACTCACTCAAAGGTTCGAGAAGTATAGTCAAAGGAAGCATGGCCACTCTTAATTTGGCCCATCTTCTCAGTCTGGCTTGAAATGTATGTATTTCGCAGTGTCCGCTGTTCTGCAAAGCAGGTTGCGAACACACCGTTATCTTCCAACCTCTGTCGGTCAGCGACTTAGCGTAGAAAAAGTCTTCGGCGAGGTAGACGCCGAAGGTCTTCAATCCGCCAACTTCTTCCAGCGGAGCTTTTCTTATGAGAGCGGACATGCCTGTGTGACAGTTTACTCTCAATATGTCAGCGGCCAGGTACATCCTCGATTGCACCGTGCCGAAGTATATCTTTTCGTAGGCTGCGGCGAATCCATCCCTGTCGCAGGTAAAGGGCAATTGATGAACGAGAGCCACGTTGTCGGTCATGTAGTTCACCATGTCGAGGAGAGTATCCTCCTTCATTCTTATGGCGCTGTCGCTTATAAGTATCAACTCGTACTTGGCTGATTCGTAAGCCGGATGCATGTTATTTATCTTGGGATTGACGCCGACTCTGGAACCGCCGACGAACAGTCTCGTGTCAACCTGGGGATAGTTCGTCATGAGTTTGTGAACCAACATGAGAACGGGATCGGATTCGTCCTCGACGCAGAACAATAATTCGTAAATAGGATAATCCATTTTAAAGAATGTTTCTAAATTATTGGACAAATTAACATCCACACCCATAAGAGGTTTTATGACGGATACACCTGGCAGAGGAATCTCATAGGTGGGAACTGCGGTTGATTTACGATGCAGCTTCCAACGACTCGCGACGAGAGCCAATATGTGAACTATCCACATGCCTAACCAGAATATCATGAAGAATATCGCGAACCCGTACAGGGTGTACAGCATGGAGTTCATCTTCGGTAAACGACGAACCGTCAGGCGTTTTTCACTCCTCCTTCTCTTCCGTCACCGGCCCCTCCCGCTTCGACCCCGCTTAACTTGCCCGGCCGGTCCGGCACGCCGCGAACACCGAACCCCGCCGTCCCCCCGCCCCACCGTCTTCCGCGGCGATCGTTCCGTTTCGCTTCCACGACGCCACTGACAGCACCAGCAGCGTCAGTTCACCCCTTTTTATTTGAATCTCGTTGTCTCGGGGCCCTTGAACCGGCTGGAACACTGTCGTCCTGGCATCACGACCGATGACCGAACACCCTCCCGATTTGTACGATTCGTCGTCGTCCCCGTTGTTGTTGACGCTGATGCTTCTGCTGCCGTCGTCGTCCACGTCGTCGTCGGGGTAGCCGATGATCGTCTTTCGATTGACGAACGAGGCGGGAAATATCGGCACAGCAGCGTCTCGGTCGTCGGATCCTCGTCGGCCGACGACGATCTGACCGGCACTCCCTCGTCCTCGACGCAATCTCGCCGCGTCTGCCTCCTCCTCGACGTCACCAGCCGGCACATTCACGCGGTTTTCACTCGTCCACGCTTCACGATTTCGAAACAAACACCACTCACGAGCGCGCGACTATTTATTTTCACCCGGCGAATAGGAGAAAGCGCGAGAAAGATCCTCGATCGTGCGATCAAAGATGAGTACACACACTACACTTTCCCGCTGTTTATCTTTTTTCTTTTACGGTTGTTATGTATTTATGAACGATGAAACCGCTGGAAGACGACGGCGCAGCTCGAACGAGGAAACGGTGGAGGGGGTGGTCCACCCGGTCGAGCAAATTCCAGATTTCTCGAGTATCTTGTATTACCCCCACCCTTGGTTACGGCGCACTTGTAACGCAACTTGTCAAACTCGCGGGACCATGACCCCGGCCGAGATCGCATTCGACGAAACGTCGAATTTAATCTCTGCAAGCAGACGTTCGATGGAATTATCTCGAAGCATCCGTTGCGGTCTCGGCGTCTCCGATGTGAGACGTTGAATTGCCAACAACCGAGTCCTTCGAACCTCGGCAGATCGATCGACTCCCAGCGTCGTATGCTGCTGCTGCTGCTGCGGCTGCTGCTGATGATCGCGTGGTCGACGAGTTTCATCGACACCGGTCGTCAACCATTCGCATATACAACAACCACGGGACGAACGATCCCGCACACTGCGTGAAACTGCTGCTTTTGCGGGCACTCCGCGAGCTACCGCACATGACTCCCTCCTCCACCTTCTTTTTCTCTTTTACGACGACGGCTCGTCGCTCGCTGACCGAGAGACCGGAACGACGCACAGAACCGTAAATTAAAAATCCGCGTCGTCTCCCGTGTCAGACGACGCGTTGTTCTTTCGTAATCAAACTGGTCTCGGTTATGATTGCTCTCTTTGTTCGGCGAATACAAACTTATTTTTTCCCCTCACTTTGGAATACGCTCGAAAAACGTTTGTTTGCGTCTCGTCGTTATTATTTATACGATGCTTCCGACTTCAGCGCCTCTACGCTCGGATAATTTTGGTACATGATTCTCGGAACGGCGCCTCCTTGTTTTATTTTTTCGTTTTTCTTTTCGTGTTTGTTCGATCAACCCCGCCTCACTTGTTTTCCGATTATTGTCACGACGTATCTTTTTCCATTGGACGTAAACGAGGGGCGTTGGTGTGTACAGGTGTGTAAACTATCGGTTCGCGCGAGCGATTGAGATTACGATTCGGACGCGCCAATGTCACTGGTTTCGTTTATTAATTTTTTTCTTTTTTGTTTTTTTCATTGGCACTACATAGATAGAAAGAGAGAGGGAGGATATACGCGCGAATCACTACCGACCGAATATTTTCGTCCACTGGATACAGTCTCAACGGTTACGTTTGTCTCGGACTTTTGCTTTTTCTCACTTCCTCGTTCCGTCTCTGTCGAATCGCGCGATTCGCAACGTCGGGTGTCACAAGACGCATCGGGGAATAGCGTCGGTGAGCGTCGACGGAGCAACTGACACATGTGACAGCCGGTAGGAGTTAAAACTCGAACGCGGTCGATTCGAAGCTTCCTTCACTTCGTACTCGTACCACCTCCCTTGCTCGGCTATTTCTCTTTCTCTCGCGACTCGTCGTTGACTCCGTCTCTCTCGCTCTGTCTTCCTGTGCGAATGCGTCGTCGCTAACGCCGAATAACCAATGACGGCAGCGCTAACCCAGCGTTCAGTCAATGTTAGGTACTGCACAATGGCGCCAAGTAAAACTTTGTTGCGCTTTTTCGTATCGTTTTAACGAATAAATTTATTTCCCTATTTCACGTATACCGCATGGCGTCTTATCAAAACCTTGCATTCTCCCGCGATGGCGTGGGAAATTGTCGAAACCCGACAGAGCCTAAATTCGTCAGGAGCTCGCATGTTTATTTTCCATGCCCAAATGAATTCTTTGCGCGTCCGATGAGTCACTACAGATCGAATTGACAACCGTCGGGATTCCATCCGATACGTTCGATCGGTATTCAACAGTCGTACGAAGTTTCGATTGCGTTCAATGTTAGCGTCCAGCGATGAATCAATTCAACGCCTACAGCATCGACGTGTAATTGATGTACTTGCGTAATTAGCAGGTGCAAAAAACTTCTTTTTTTTTTGTTTGTATTTTAAATTGGCAAACGTGCTACGCAGGTTCGTGCAAGGCGAACACGTTATTAACTTGTGTTTACGGCGTTTATTTGTAACTTTAGCAATATTTATTCGATCGTACTGCGTAATCGTCGTTCGACGAATGATACAAAATTAACTTTACACGAAATGGTACAACGTCGTTTGATATTCGATAAAAATTAGGCACGAAACTTTTTGAATAGGGGATGCTTGTTCGCCGTCGATGAAGATGCCGATTTTTTGTACTCGTAGTAAACGGCGTCGTCGGCGCCGGACAGCGAAGCCAAATTGCCAACTTTACGGACGATCTGTAAAGATACAAAAAATATATAGACAATAAGCAGTTTTACTAGGAAGATCGTCGCGAAAATCACCGGAGGAAGATAACGAATGTTTGTTCGATTGCTCGATGCTGTTATCGAGTAAACTAAATATTATACTTCGTAACGGCGGTAGACTGTTTCAGTTGCGAACAGTACTCGAGATAACAATTTGTCACACCGCTCCTGAGCTCGTAATGGTAAATAACGCGAGATTAGCTTTGCCATCGATATGTAGGGTTTGAATTGGATACCGGACTTTCCGGCTACCGTGTAAACATTTTGACTAGAGTGTTATACTCCTGACGACGAGAGAGCGAAGATAGAGGAACGCCGAAGGAAACGCCAATTCGACACGAGACCACGTTTTGTTAACACGTGCCTTAAGTAACGAAAGTAAAGATATTTCCTATATACGAAAGTTGAAAACCGAAAAAATGAAATTTTATTAATTTCTCCCTTTTTGCCATCCTGACGTCTCTCACAGATATATCGTCCGTAAAAAAAAAAAAAAAAAGGTTGTAAAGGTTTTCGAACGAAATTATGAATTACCTGTCGTGGACCTTCACCGGGAACTCTTTCCTCCTCGGCGTCCATATCACTCGCCGACAACACTTGCTGCAACAATTGGCCCTGTTCCTCCCGCGTTTTGTACATCATGTCTTGTTCCTCGTCCATTCCCGCGAGTTTGGTTATCACCTTGTAAGCGTAACCCTGATTAACGAGGAAACGTTGACGTTTTCGCGAATAATTCATCTCCATGGTGTCTTGAGAAACGAGCGTGTAGAAAAACGCATTGTACTCCTCGGCAATGGCTCCTGTTTAAGTTCGTAGCGAGAACAGTGTTGTAAAGAGATTTTTTTTGTTTTTTTTTTTTTTTAGAATTCACCGAAGATTAGGATGTGAACTGACCTTTCTTGGCTCGCAAAATTCGACCCAAACGTTGAGCTTCTTGTCTTCTGGATCCTCCGTGCGACGATATTTGAATCAATACGTTTGCCTCCGGCAAATCGAACGACGTGTCGGCTACTTTGCTCACGAATATCGTATTTACTTTCAAATTGAATTTGAAATTTTGCAAAATTTGAATTCTCTCGCTCTGTAAACACCCCCGTGAAATTATAACGATCACTCGAAATATCATCATCGATATATTTAAGGGGGTACATCTGTGTAGATTGCCGGAAAAGTAGGTGAATTTTGGGAATTATTATCTCAAAAACTATTCGTCCGATTGAATTTAAGTTGGTTTTATTCGAAAGTATATACATTGAGGTATGTTGACGATTTTTTATATAAATATATAGTGAATGGGAGCGCTGTTATTCTGGCCGGCGTAAAACAACTTTGTCGTCGGCACGGTTTGCGGTTCCCACTTTTTTTTAGATAACGGATTGACCGATTCCTTTAAAATTTGGACACAATATGCACGGATAGGTAATGAAGTTCGACACGTAGGATTTTTTTTAAAACTAATTTTTTTTTTTTTTATCAACCAAAAAAGGTCGTGAATTGAGGTTAAAAGGTGAATTTCAATTTCAATCAAGCGCCATTTTGTGAAAAAAAAAAAAAAAAAATTCCTACGTACCGAACAGCTCAAAACGTTGCACTTTAAGAATCTTCTTGAAATTTTTGTTTCAGACCAACCGACTGCGAGAAAAAGTGGGAACCGCAAACCGTGCCGACGACAAAGTTGTTCTACGCCGGCTAGAATAACAGCGCTCCCATTCACTATATATTTATATAAAAAATCGTCAACACACCTCAATGTACTGTATAGACTTTCAAATAAAACCAACTTGAATTCAATCGGACGAATAGTTTTTGAGATAATAATTCCCAAAATTCACCTACTTTTCCGACAATCTACACAGATGTACCCCCTTAAGGCGCATTGTTTCGTCAATCCCGCCTAAACGTTACCTGACTAGTCGGACCATAGATGTACGGTTTGTTCATCTTTATGGCGTAATGTTTTAGGGCAAATACATTATCCGAAAAAACAATGGTTTTGTCGCCTCGTCTTTCGTGATAACGAATGAGATATTGGCAAGCTCGGAATTTGCTAGGATTCATCACGTACAACAACTGAAAGAAAGAAAAACAATAGTTATCGGATCGTTGATTAGTCCTGCGTTTATGAAGTTATCGATAATCTCACGAGTTTTCTGGTCATTTTTGAGGAACGACTGAGATATTCCCGATAGAATTCCGGCGTCATTGGGCACCAAACCTCGGCGCACTGCACTCTAGCGATGAATCCTCGCTTCTGTAACTCGAGCCAGTTGGCTTCGTAGAGCTTCGGACCGATGAGGAAATTTAAATCGGCGATTTTATCATCTTCTCGCAACAGAGTTGCGGTTAGACCGAGCTTGCAGTGAGATTGAACGAGGGTCAAAACTCTTCGGAACATTTTTGCCGGAATCGTATGCACCTCTGGCGATATAAACATAACCTAAATATTACAAATTGTTCACCGACGAATGATTTTATAAGTGAAAATGATGAACTCACCGTCCAAAACCATTATGCCCCACTCTTGTTCCTGCAACCATTTCATCGTTTGTTCAGCTTCCCAAGATCGTTTTTGTGTGTGCGTTATCATGGAATACGTCGTGACTAATATTGAACAACCGGTGGGTTTGTCTTTGGCCTCGCTGGTGAATCGACATATCATGGAATCGTCGGCCGAAGACCACATTTTGAATTGCTGCTTCCACTGCTCGACCGAAACACCGGAATTGCAGAGGACAAGTGCGCGCTTGCGTACCGTGCAGCAGGCGGTTACACCGACTAAACTTTTCCCGGCACCTTTTATAAAGAAAAAAAAATGAACCATCATGGAACCGCGCTTTAACTTTGTCGCAGAGCTTTTGAATATTGTAACACATGGCAAATACCGCAAGGTAAAACGATAACGCCAGATCTGGCACGTCCGTTGCCAAACATTTTTCTCAAGCTTTTCTCCTGGTACGGCCTGAGCACGGCTGATGGTTTCAAATCGATACTGCGAGACAAATTATTTAAAATTATCAAAACAAATTGCATAACTTTTTTTCTTTACACTTGTGTTGCGCAGCTTTCACAGCGAGGACGATAATTGAATGAATTTACAAACTTGATGTCCGGATTGCGTGTATCATTTCTGAAATCATATTCAGCGAGCAAAGGATGTTCCAGTTCGATGCATCTCTTTTGAATAACTTCGATCTTTTCCTGATTAACTTCGAAGCTGACTGTTTTGAGCTGCTGCTCCTCCTCTTCGTCCTCGTCTTCTTTATCAATTTTTTCCAAGTAAGTCGTGATATCCTCGGGAACTGCCACTGTTTCGACTGGTGGCAACTCCGTTGTGCCTTCGGCTACCGTTGACGATCCAGGTACAACCGGTGCGACCGGTATGGGTTTAGCGCCAAACTATGTACGATAAGTTTATTGAAAAGATAAAAATGATCCTGAAAGTAGTTAACCCATGGAAGAAAATCTTACTTGCAGAGCTTTCGTTTTGGCCTGTATATTCGTGATAAGTCCATCCTTTTCCGCAGTTTCTTCGACGTTCTTGCGCAATCTGCATTCCTGGATGACAGGATCCTTCAATAACTTTTGCAATACCTCCGGATAAGGAGATTCCACAAAGTACCTGTTGTGTTTCAAGACTAGTTTGACCTGGCGACAAAATGAAATGATGCGTATTTACACTTGAAGCTTAGAAATTTTATTCTGTGCGATAATTCTGTTAAACATACTTTTCCATAGGATAATGTACACAATTGTATAAACTCGATTATGCCATCGGGAATACTGGTCTTGCTCAGTCTCTTTAGGTACTCGATTATATCGTGAGTTTGCAAACCAACGCTGACCGCCGCGTACAATGAATACGCAGTTAGCTTGTACTGTAAAAAAAAAAAAATATTCGTCCAGATTTTGAGCACTTTTAGCAACATTCAAATATGTCAGATACATGAACGAGCTCGACTACCACATCCTCAGGAATACTTACTTGGTGGATATGTTCCGGCCTGCAGACGGGTTCTGATATAGCAATAAGAAAATCATGAGCATGCTTATAGACCGGAGAGAAAGATTCTAAAAATATATGTCCGTTCGGTGCCTGAAAATCAACATTTCACAATTAATTATAATTTTCTATACCAAAGTTGGAGAAAAAGATATATTATACATCATGTTTCAAGAGTGCTTACAACCCACAGAGGCCTGGAGGCATTATCGGGCTTCAGAATCATCTGTGATCTGTAATCCTTCGCCCCGAATTCATCCTCGATCGCACTCTCGTCCTGTTTCTCAACATCGTTTTTGGCTGCATCGGGAATACCTTCGGTTTCATTGCCCTCCCCAAAATCATCTTCATTGTAGTCATCCTGATCCTCCTTTCGCTTCTTGAACTTTCCGCGATCTTGGGTAATTGCAAAAAATATTGTCGAAGGTATACGTAGATAATTGAGAATTATGAGTGTAAGATGTGGAAGAATATTTTTTTAGAAGGTTATCTACCGTTGTCCTTCTTGAAACGTTTGGGTGGTCCCATTTTTTCGGGTCTTGTATCAGAGCAATTGAGAAATGCTCGTCATGTGACGAGTTTAACGAGACACCCTATTTACAAAGTTTATTAAGTAAAAAAGAATACTTTGTGGCAAGCGACGAGAACGATTCGTTACGTGCGTTGCAGAACGTTGCAGCAGAATACAGAACAGAAGACTGGCGCGCTGACGACGTGAGAGCTGAATGGGCTGTACATTTTGTGCTACGACCACAGCTGTAGCGTCCACAGCAACTGTAGTAAAATTGGCGCCATAACCTATAACTGTTATAACGTGTCAACAATCATATTATCATAACCTCTCTGTCCGGCGTCGATATTTCAATTTCAGAAATTTTTTTGAAATAAATACAACGTCGTTTAAGGGTTGTATTTACCCGGATAACCTGGCAATCGGCGGGGGATAAATAATCGATGAATAAAAATGTCGAATTCGGAACCCATGGAGGTTACGACACCCCAGGCAGAAGTACCCGAAGAGCCGGCAATTCCTGTTATTCTTTCTACGGTTTCGGCTGTGGTAGATGACAATAAAAATGATAGCACAGAAGTTGATGGAAGTAATGAGTTGGCAATTGATGGTGAAAACCCTGCCAAGGAAAGTCAAGACGTACCCGTTGTCGATACCAGTACAAATGAACCCATAGTGGCCGCTGTTTCTGATCAGAGAACCAATATCGAAGCTCAAACTAATAAAAATGGTACGGACATTGATACGACTGCAAATTCCAACAACACTGATCCAGAGGATGACAAAGACAATGGAATTTCAGCAGCACCGATAGGCGCTGAACCTTTAGAAAGCGTGTCTAGATTTTATTACGATTGGACTTTGGATCCGAAGCTTCTGTGTGTCGCCAAGGAAGAGTACGTTTCTACGGAAGAACGTGACAATTTTACAAAAGGTTGCCAGTGGTCACCGGACGGAACTTGTCTCATGGTACCCGCTGATGATTTTCGAATAAGAATTTACGAGCTTCCACGCGAATTATACAGCGGTGATGTCCCTGCGGAACTGCCGTTGCCAGATTTGAAAGCTGCTCTGTCCGTGAGAGAGGGTGGTTTGGTGTACGATAGCTGCTGGTACCCTCTCATGAACTCCTGGGATCCCGCAACTTGCTGCTTTCTGAGTACCAGCAGAGAGAGTCCTCTTCATCTTTGGGATGCGTTTACCGGGGAATTAAGAGCCACGTATCGTCCTTACAACCAGTAAGTACGCTTCGTACATTGCATATAATAAAAAATAACAAAATAAATCAGGGTACTAAATATTTATAGGTTGCCACGATTTTTCTAATAATTTTCAATGAATTTAATAAATAGATGTTCAATAAGTTTGTTTTTTCATCCAGAGTGGACGAAGTAGAGGCCGCAATAAGCGTTCAATTCATCGACGGGGGTCGAGAAGTTTGGTGCGGCTTCAAAGGAGCATTAAGATCATTCGACACTGATCGCCCTGGTCGTCAGAAAAACACGATATCTCTGAAAAAAGAATTTCCAAACGTAACCGGTCTGGTGTCTTGCATAAGAGAAAATCCCATAATGCCAGGATTAATTGCATTTGGAACATACTCTAAATGCGTAGGTCTCTACAAAGGTGGTCCTCTGTGCTCGTTGAAAACTGATAGCGGCGTTACTCAGATCGAATTCAGTCCATGCGGAACTAAGTTGTACACAGCAGTTAGACGGAACAACGAATTCTTGTGCTGGGATCTACGTAATCCCGGAGTGGTTTTGTTTTCCATGCAAAATCGTTTGTCAAACACCAATCAAAGAATTCAGTTTGCAATCTCAGCCGATGGAAGGGAAATTGTTTCAGGTAGATGCAATGGCATTTTTTTTTAAGTATCGATCTGTATACTTACTCAATAGAACGTAACATTTTATTTTTATTTTCGTACAGGAGGAACCGATGGTTTCATCAAGATATGGAAACCTTCGGAAGAGAGCGACGAGGAAGAAGTGTGCCCAATATCAAAAATAAGACTTTCCAATGACTGCATTAATGGAGTAAACATTCACAAAAGTTTGCCAATACTGGCGACGAGCTCGGGACAAAGAATCTGCGACGACGACGACGATGAAAAAAGTCGCGACAATAGTGTACGATTGTGGTATTTTAAGAACTGACGCGAAAAGAAAGAGGAATAAAAAAAAAAACACGTTCTGATACTTATTTGATATTTTATTAACTAGAAGCTCTACAGAGTCTTCGATAGCGATGATACAACAATTCTACAAGTATACAATTTATACGATATACTTATATTTATGATAACGAATTGCAATGAAAATTTCGATACAAAGAATATAAAAACAAAACGTCATTTACATTTAAAAAATTCGGGTGAATGTACATTTATTGGCTATTTCGGAGATAATTATTTGAAGTTACTTGAACAACGATTTCCGGGACTTGGCTGCAACAGAAAACAACGGTTTGACGATGATTATCTCTGCAAACGAACGATTTTTAAGCCGTATGATGAGTAATATTTTTGTTGGTACTTCGTGAGGTCAAACAACATCAAATTACCGCTTGCCGATGGTGCGACAGATTTCCGTGAAGATTCTTCCAGGAGGCTGACGTTTTTACCGCTCCGTGACATTCGGGGAGTCACCACAGGTTTGGCCTTAGGTGTGCAAAGAACGCAATCGTCCGCTGTAAACCATCGACAATTAAAATATATAAAATAAAAAAACAATAAAATAAATAAATATAAAATATATGAAATTAAAAAAAATATGTAAAAATATAATAATAATAATAATTATCATAATTATTATTATTACTAATTATTAATAATATTATTTCCCGAATTATTATTATTACTATTATTATTATTAATAATAATAATAATAATTAATTATTACTATTAGTATTATTAATAATAATAATAATAATTAATTATTATTAATTATTATTATTAATAATTATTATTTATTAATTATTATTGTAAATAATTATTAATTATTATTATTATTATTCTTATTATAATAATAAGAATAATAATAATAATTATTATTATTAATTATTATTATGAATAATAATAATAATTATTATTATTAATTATTATTATGAATAATAATAATAATAATTATTATTATTATAAGAATAATAAGAAAATAATAATAGTTAAAAATAAGAATAATAATAATTATTATTATTATATAATAATGATATAATATAAATATGAAATATATAATATATTTAATATATATATAAATATAGATAAAATAAAGAATAAGGCGATAAAAAAAGAGTTAAAGACGATCACCATTCATCTTGGCGCTTTTTCTCGAAGATCGCCGTCTCGTGTTAAACTCGGGGGTTGCTGGTACCACGGTGTCGATGTCCAACGCCGATGAAGTCGATTCCTTCTGCGACTCCCTCAAGGGATCGTTGTTTTCTTTCGTGCTCGAATCCATCGAAATATTGTGTTGAAAATTCGCGGAAGATCTTACGCTTCTTCGATTTTTTTTACTCGGTGTTTCGGCCACGACGGTTCGATTTCGCAAAACCCTCGTACCCGTGTCGACCGACTGATCGTCTTTGAGCGACGTTTCGTTAAATTTTTCCGAACGTCTCGAAGTTCTGCGCGATTTTTCTCGAGTTTCATGCGATGGACCAGACGTGATGGGTTGAACAATCGGAAGCACAGGAGAGTCTTGAGCTCTTGCGACATTCAGTGCAACCTCTGGCGAGGACATCGTGGTTTTGTGGATAGTCGAATTTTCCGAAAGCGAAGGTACGGCAGCGACCACCGCCGCAGATTCAGCCGTATCCGTGTCCTCCGTTTCGTCAAACGAATCGTGCTCGAAATCGAGTCGCTTTTCCGCCCTTAAATCGTACTCGCCGCAACTGTCGATTCGTGCGAGCGCCCTACCCAGATCCATGCTGTTCTGCAGATCTTCGTTGAGTTCGTTCTCAACCGGTACTTCGTTCAAAAAAATTTTCTCGTTAAAATCAACTTTTCGAGTTGATTTCGGTGGACATGATTCCAAAGCCGTTGAAACGTCAGATTTTTTTAAAATTCCTTTGGCAGGCGTTTGATCGGAATTCACGTAAGATATCGTATCATCCAACTTGACTTCCGGAGTTTTCCACATTTTGCTGATCTTCATGACGGCCAATGGGCTACGAATGTTTTTCGTCGCTTGGGACAATTGAACTTGACGCAGCAATGAAGTCGGCGTTTTTACGGACGGTGTTTTTAAGGACGGCGTTTTTACGGACGGCGTTTTTACGGACGGCGTTTTTACGGACGGCGTTATCGGGCCGCTTCGTCTCGTATTGGAATCTAGAGTCGATAACGATTTTCTCGAACTGCGACGAGCATTTTTGTCCTCCGTAGTCCATCGCGTTGTCGACTTTGTTGCGTCTTTCACGGCAATAACGATCTCATTGGTATCGACATCTTGATTCTGCAACATTTTTTTTTTTCGCGCGGCGACAATCCAAGAACGTGCCGAACTCTTTGCATTGACTTTTGTTGTAACCAAAGCGCTTTTCTTTCTCGTAATTTTTTTTCTCATCATCACAGTTTCTTCCTCGACCCACCCTTTCTCTCTAAGGTCATGAAGCTTGAGGAACCGCGATTCGCAATCTTTAACCTCCATATTTACCATGTCCCAAAAACCTTGTAAATCTCGACACTGAACGAGCATCTCGCCCTTGCCGGTCTCGCAATCCGACACGAGGCTACGGAATCTCGCGATTTTTTTTCTTATCAGCAAATTTGTTTGACCGATCGCTTGATTAATTTGATACTGGGCGTCTTCCGTTAAATCCGGTTCTTTCATTATCACAGCCCATTCGTTGCACATTTTCGTCAGACTGTCGATTTCGCGTTGCATAATGAATTTGAAATATTGAGCTGTTTTTTCTTCCTCCTCGAGGGATATGTTGAGGTTTTGCATGACGGTGTCTTTTGTCGGCACGTCATTCGAGGGGGAAAAACCGATGCCCATCTTCATCTTTTGTTCCTTACGTGCGCTATCTTTTCCCCGACTCGATACGACGTAGGGAGAGAACGAGGCAGGTACGGGCGTACCAGAACGAGGCGGAGTCTTGGTGTCCGTCTCAATGATCTTTGCTATTTCTGTTAATTCCTCAGCGTCGGATTCGTCCATTTCTTTGGCGACTTCTGCAACTTCGGGTTCATCGATCGAATCTGTATCTTGGCATTCGAGCTTTTCACCTGGCTCCACGTTTTTTGGGTCGTTAAGTTTCTTCTCGGGGCTTATCGGAGTTTCCTCAACATTTGTTTCCATGAAACTCTCTTCGTCCGAAGATAATCTCAAAGTAAAAGCGTCCATTGGGGATTTTTCTTGGATTGATTCTTCCGGCAATTCCAAGCTGAGTCGGTCGACAACGTCTTGTCGAGCCAGCAAATTTTTCGAATTTTGGGTAGACGTTATATCGACGGCTGGATACCTGGCGTGCGGCCATGGCTGATCTTCGCCGTTGTCGGAAGACAGCTGGGTTTCTTCCTTGGGAAGCGGCACCTCTTTGACACCCTCGGGTGGCTTGAATGAATAATTTTCTGGTGCAAAAGAGGCGGCCGCCTCGCTCGTCACGGAGGGCAGTCTTTTCTTCACACTTTTTGTACGGTTCGATCTTACGCTGGCACTGGCAAATGGCGTTGTGGTTGTACCGGCTTTCTTGGCTTCTAGCCTTTTTTGTGTTGCTCTGGTTATCCTTTTCGGCGGAGTTGCATGTTGTTTGGCTTTACGCCCGTCCCTTGAGTGGGACGTGACTAAAGAAGCTTCGGGTTTGAAGCTCAATGGCGGAGAATACAATTTGTGATGAACTACGCTGACCTTGAAAACTGGCTTCTTTTTCTGCATTTCTATCTTTTTTTTCAAGTCGCGCTCGATCTGCCATCGTCGAAGTTTGGCTTCCACATCGTCCGACGCAGGCGAAGCTTCTGCAAATTCGAAATTTTTATTGATAGACGTTTATTATTTTCCAGAAAATCGCTTGGACGAATATTGAGAACCTCGAACATATTATCTATTTGGGTTGCATAGAAGCTGATGTGAACAGCAACGCGGTAATCAATCGTGAAAAGTTACGAATTAAAAATTCAATACCGAGAAGAGTTTATGAAAACAATCTTTTTTTTTTTTTTTTTTAAATCATTCTCGAGTTGAAAAAAGATAACTCTTTTCAGATTTTTATGATTCGCAACGATGATGCATCAACGAAAAAAACATACCGTCGGTTTCGTGCGATGCCGGCACATCACGATACTTGGCGTAAATTTCAGCTCTGTTGTCTCTTCGGCGTTCCTCCTGCTTTACGGCTCGCACAAGTCGTCCGTTATTCACGTCTTCGAAGCCGTCCGGCTTCTTCTTGTATCGTCCGTGATGATTATTCATTTTTAGTCGGAATAATTCTGATCGACAGAAATTTTAACGTAAAACAATTTTACGGTCGTGGCACAACCGAAAACATTTTGAAATGATGCACGACGGGTAAACCGTTGCGAAGCTCGAGGGTCGCAGCGGTCGCAGCTGTATCCAGCTACCTGATTGGACGACGAATAAAAATGTCCGCTGATGTCCGCTTGGGTGAGGGGAACTTGGTTGTCGTACGGTGCTGCCACTCGAAGCCTTCACCAATGATCCAAACTGCGCTTTCAACCAACGGATCGAGCAAACATTTGTTTCAAAAAGAATGTCAGTGCGTTTCCTCGCTCTTGCTTGTCAGATTATAAATCTATCAACCAAATTTTCTTTGGATCGATTTCTTTCCATAATGACGAAAAATATTAAGTACCAATAAAGAAACCTTAATAATATTTCCCTTTCAAAACTCAACCACGTAAATATGAAATGGATTGTTAAATAAGTCGTAAATTATAATCGTAAAATATAAAATACAAATATTCAAGCCAAGATTGTCAATTGTTCGCAAGAAAAAGACATTAAAAAAAAATCAAGCCACAACGGAATTTGCGCGCGCGTCGTTTCCGAGTATCGAATATACGTCGCAAGATGGCGGCATCGTCGTGTCCAAGGCCCGAGTGAGTTTGCGCACGAATCACGAAGTACCCGGCACAGTCGAGTGCGAGTTATCGGTGATGCCAAAAAGTGTTATCCCGTCAGTGTTTTTCACCATTTTTCCAAGCAAATCCAGTCGTGAAAGGTGAGTACGAAACTTTTATTACCGTTTGACACGTTTGTCACGTCGAAACGTCGTTTGTCTCGTCGTTGGACGTTCGTAATTGGATCGAGACGAGTAATCATGGGGAATGGCGTGTCAGAGCCCCGGACGCCGGCTCTTGCCAACGTCTAACCGTAGACCGCACGTGGATCCGTTTCAAATTTTTCAACGATATATTATATCAGACCGGTTGAATTATCGCTAAACTCCGTCGATCGAACCACATCAAATTCGTCGCCTCGTTTGTACGATAAATAACAAATTTGACAATTGCCAACCATTGATATACCATATTCCGCGTCGAATGTCGCTTCTCCCGTGGCAACAAAGTATACAACTTAGTCCTATCGTTACATATTTACATTTTAGTCCCCATTGGAGTGTCCTCGCGACCTCAACGTCGTGTCCAGTCTTGGTATTAATTTTTTTTTTTCGTATTCCAAGCCGCCTCTGTTAGAAACGCGTAATTGAAATAATAATACAACAGCCTGCGTGATAATTTTGCATTCGCTCACTCGCTGGAATCACGGGTTTACATTTGGCATTACGGTGAAATCAATGGCGCAAGGATAACCTCGGGTGGTTGAGCGTCCGAGCCGATCGAGCTCGAGTCGTACCGAGGACATTTGCCGAGTATACACCCTTCGGTGAGTTCCGATATAGTCGCTTGTCGCGTATTTGTATGCAAGACCGTGAACCGTGCAATCGAATAGCCGATTCCACGCACGGATCTCGGGAGTTCCGGTTCCTATTCGAGAGTGCGACGGAGGTGTACACGCCGTAGCAGTGGTGCCCCGGCCCCGGGCGCCCGAGAGCTTCCATCTTCGCTATTCTCTCGGCTCGACAACGGCACGTTTCGTCCATCCGTACCACTATAATGCAATAATAAATCGTACACGTACGTTAACTCCCGCGTCTATCCAAACCGTTCATCGCTCTCCAAACTATCTTTCGATGATTCTGCGAAGAATTTACCCGAATTAAAAAAAAAACCGAGTATCGCGACACATAGAAAAAAAAAATTCAATTTTTTTTTATCTTCATTTATGAATAATTCAATTCTTGGTCGGAGGCTATCGCGATCACGTACGAGATCCTCCCGGGGACTTCGAGAACTCGTTCGAAGCTCTCTCGACGATATGTTTTGTCGAATCGAACGCAACCGCCAGCCAAGTGCATCCCGTAAACGTGTATTCGTTGGAGAGAAATCCTAACGGGATCTCGAGTATTCGCTGGCGTAAAAAAAAAGTGCAAGAATTATGACCGGAAGCGCATGAACGCGGACCGATCGACGCGCTCGCCCCGGTGTTTCGTAGTCGACGTTCACTTGCCGGCCCAATTACCTCTAAGTTCGACGTCATATCCATATAGGGCCCATATAAACTAACGAGATGATAGAGAGAGAGAAGGAAAAAAAATAATCGACCGAACCTCTGAAGTTGTATCATCTATTAAAAAATGCAGTAGCGCGTATCGCTTTACAACTCAACGACAATGTCAGATGACGAATTTCCGGGAATTTCGACGATGAAAGTCGTTCGTCGTGCTCGTGATAAATCAATTACTTCGAATCGAATGATTCAACTTCCTCGAATTAATTGATCTCCACTGCTCGTAACATGAATGCATGTTTAACTAGTATTGAACATTCCACTTCGATGACTACGGCATAGAACCTCAAATATGCTTCAAAAGTTGCATTGACTCGAAAGTCGAGACTTTTCCCATCCATCAACATATTCCACCCCCGTAAATATATTTCACAAAGACGAGAATAAAAAGTTTGGCAAATCTGAAAGAATATAAAAAAAAAAAAACCTAGACAACCCGAAAGAAAAGGAAAAGAAAAATGTTTGAATAGAAAGTAATATAATTCGTTATTAGTTCACCGGGTTGGTACCCTTGGGGGCCATTGTGCGTATGAGCGTGCGCGCTTGTGTGTAATACTACCTCCAGCAGCAGCAGCATCAGCAGCAGCAGCACAGTTGCCTCAACGGGGATCGAGCCGAAAAGAAAGAATATAAAAAAAAAAAAGGAAAAAGAAAATAAAAGATCGGGTTGTCCAGTGGTGCTCATGAGGTTTCGAAACCAAAGTAGCCGATCGTCCTTTCGTCCGTGTAATTATCGTAGTGTAGACGAAGGGCGTTCTGGCATGCGTGAGAACCGTCCATTTAACGCGAGAACTGGTTCTCCTCTGTGGCGGACACGCGGACGGAGAGGTTGCGGGCGTCGTTTCTTCTCCTCCTCTTCTTCTTCTTCATCTCGCTGAGCCGCCGAGCCAAGGCCCCGGACAGCAACCGTACGCGCGCCCGCGATATACATCCTCCAAACGTCTCCTTCCTCGTCTTCCCTCATCTCGTCCTTTCTTTTCTCCATCGGCTTTAGCTTCGTCCTCGTCGCGCTTGTAACGCAAACCGACCGATGTTACAACGTACCGGACCGTCTGAAATTAACGTGGGGACCAAGAAGAGGATCTCCGGGGATTTTGGGAGTGAACCGCGAAGAGAGTACCACTACCATATTTATACGTAGTCGTGTACACACACGTACTACCGATACATTTTATGGCGATCTTCGTTTAGCCACTTCGTAACGCGATACCCAACTCTTCTCTTCGGCCACTCCCTGTCCTTTTCATTATTCCTTTTTTCTTCTTATTCCTTTCGTCGTTTTGCCTCGTCTCCTCCCGCTTCTTCCTTCCTCGACGAACACGCGGACTCTTCCTACTCTCTCGGGACGATTCCCTCACTTGTTCCTCGTCTCTTTTCCTCGTCGAAACGTAACTTACCTTCGCCTCGTGGCTCGACCGATGTTACGAAATTTCGCATCTACGTTCCTTTCTTCGATCTTATTCTCCCCCATGGGAATAATCTTCCAATAATTTCTTTCTATACGTCAATCACGTCTGTACAATGTAACTTCGGTTCTCACGCACGACTTTTTTTAAAAACATTTTCGTGTTATTGTAGATAATTTCCGAGTGAACGAATCCTTGTCACTACCTTTAAGCGTTGATGAAAAATAGGCAACTATTCGAGGGGTGTTACCGCATTTTCTCGTTAATACGACAATGTATATATATATACATATTTTTTGAACAGTTTTGTTAAATTCGTGAATAATAATAGGTCCTGAGACTTGGAACCCCTCTCGATCGCGTCCGATCACGTGTCACCAAAGTGATTTCATTCCAGCCGGTCGCACATAGCAGTCTTCCTCCCCGGGCGTCAAGTGCGCGTCGAGGACAATATCTTCTCGTGTTACAACAATGTTACCCGGTCGCGTTCGAACATAACAACCTGGAGAACGTCGCTACATCCTTCGCCCTCTTCAGTTCTCTGCGTTGCCTCGCATTCCTTTTTTTTTTCTTTTCAAATGTTATTTTATTTTTTATTTTTAAATTTTTTAATGTTTCAAATCCCGACATCGTCTCGTTTCCATTCCGTACGCGTCACCCATACTCGCGCCGTCTCTATATATTTTTTATTATCAATATTCTCGTTGTTTCGCCGGGTGCGTACGTGATGGGGTCTGTCAGCACCGCGAGGCTTATCTCGCGCTTCCATCTCGATTCCCGGTCCTACAAAGTCGACCACTGACTTCCGCAATTCTTTATTTTATTTTTCATCGTAGCAACGAAAAATCCAGACGGGAAAATAGGGTGCCTGGAAGTGTTACCCTACGGCACGAACTCACGAGGGAGAAATGGATAGAAGGCTTTACCGGGTGTACAGGAAAAAGTACTCTCGGTGCAGCGAGGGTTCGGTAATGCCGAGGCATTACGTGGCTACTTTGTACCGCATTATATACACTCGGGTTGTACGTTCGGAATGGGGAAGGGGGATTTATCTGGAAAAGAAGCGTATAAACGTTTTCCCGAGATTTCTTTCTCGTTTTTCACCCGAACGACCTTCTTCTCACTGTGCTCTCATTTCTTTTTCATGGGCTTCTGGCATTTTTTTTTTTTTTTTTGCTACTTTGTCTCGGTCTTCGTTCGTTCATTATTCTGCCCTCGAGGTAGGTCTGGCCTTTCCCCGTCCCCGGCTGCTTCTTCGTCTTCTACGCGTCGCTCACCGTTAGTCGAAAAATAAAAATGAAAATCCACCATAGTCCGCAGAAATGATTGATGCCATTTTCTTTTCCTCAAATTTCTTCTTGCTCGTTTCTCGCTGCGAACGATGACGGAAAAATGTTTGAATTCTGCACGTCGAGAGGTTTCGAGTGCGCAGAGCAAACGAATGTTTTTGCATATTTTCAAGTCGAAGTGAGTAGCGAGAGTTTTTTATATGACTTTTCCAGTGGCTCCGGTTATCTCTTGGTGCACTCGCGCAAAGTTCTCTGTCGGAGCCGAGGTAAAGCAAAGAACGTTTTTTGTTGGTCAGCAGCGCGAGAAGCGTTGCGGTGTAGAACGTACGCGGAGAGGGGAAAGGTTCGAGAACCAAAGTTGCATAGCGCCTGGGTGATCTTCGGGGTCACGAGATATCGCGGAGGGAGACTGCGAGTACGAGAGGAAGATGAGGAGGCACGTTATCCGCGCGTTAAAACGTCGATATATCGTGTGTTTTTGCATCGTACAATATTTCTCCCTTTATTTCATTTATCATTATTTTATTGTGAAGCGCGAGAAAGTTCGCGCAACGATAAATCGATATATTTCTGGACTTTTGATGTTGCTGCATCGATAAGTACATAATTCGACGACTTAGAAGATCAATTTTTTTCGTATGAAAATCGATCTCTGAATCGTTAGAAATTATTATCCTTTTTTCTGCAATTAATCATCGATTTTATAAAAATTTTAATTCAAACGTTGAAAGTAAATCTACGGTTTTAAAAACATTATTTCATTGCGGAAGCGATTGCACGGACAGAATCGATCCTCGCGGAGGGAAGAATCTTTCGGAACCGTTCTTATAATTCTTCGCTAGCTTTCCATTCGTTTTTTTTCCTTCAACCCTTTTTTCGTCGGTGAGACAGTGGTTCGCCGATGGAAGATCGCGCCGGTTTCGAGCCTTCCAGCGGTGAGGGACCGATGGAACGCCGCCGACATTTGCCGCGCCTAGAAATAGTCCGCGGGACAAAATACGATATCCGAGCTCACCACTGCGGAAGGAGGTCGACGGGCGTATTAATTGGTTCTCGGAACGAATTCAACATTGAGCCATCGAACGGGACACAGATTATACGTGGTTGTGCTACACAATACATCTCTGCACTCCAGTGGATACACTACTCGGAGGATAGAGTAACCGAGTCGTGGTTCTTTCGATCCTCGAGCGATTTTACAATAGCACAGCCAATCGTATCTGCAGTTCGAAGCAGTCATCGACCAGCTTAAATTTTCCCACGAAACCCAAGACTCGGCCCAATAACATTCGATATCATTTAATTATTTTTAATCATTAATTCTACGCACGCGATTTCCCACCAAAAAAAAAAAACGAAACTTTTGTATTGTCTTTCTACGATTTGGCAGAGATTTATATTATTCCTCTTTCTTCGAATACTCGTATCGCAAAGTCTTACGTTCCGAAAGTATTACGAAAAGCTCGAAGCAGACGTTCGCTCTTCGGCATAACTCTCGGCTACAATAGACGATGGGATATATAGCAGTTTCGACGCGATCGAACGTGAAGATTACACGCGTCGGTTCATCGTACGTTCGTCGGTGAAGTTTTGGTTGTGGGCGTGTTGCGCGTACGCACTACGTGAACAAGCGTACAGAGCAGTAGTCACGGAACGAGCAAAGCGCGCCTCTTTATTCGTCCGGAGGGGGGAGGTGAAACGACGAACGGTTGCCAATGGCATGGGGGTTATGGGGGCACGTAGAAACCTTGCGCATACAAAACCATAACCAGAGACCTCGCCACGCCATTGCACGGCAGCTGTTCACCATCCGTGCCCTACTATACGCCTCTCTCGTTCTTCTTTCGCGCCCAATCTATTCTCTCTTTCTCTCACCCGCATTCCAAGCGCTTCACCCTCCTCGCTTTTCTTTCGGTCTCTTTATCATTCAACCGCGGGGGTTGAGTACACGCACAACCTAAGTTCACAGTACTCCGGCTTGATTTTTTTACCCGATAACCACCTAAAATTTTCTCCATCTGCACACACGAGTTTATATTTTTCTCTTCATTAATTGATTATGTATATATATTTCTTTCTCTTTTGAGATTTCTGAGTTGTTATGAGAAGAATTTAAGGAAAAAATGTTTGATGAAATATTTAGGTTGAAAGGTTTATTTTCCGCGACGTATATTCCTAATTGGCCTACTTTTCTTATCGCTCTATCGTTCGCACTTTTTGTGCCCCAATTACTCGACAATCTCTCGTTGCTTCATCAACCGTACGGTACGAGGAGGACGATGGAAAAGCAGAATTTGGTTCTTGGCGAAACTACCATGCTCATTTGTGCCGAAGATTTCTGGTGTGCGAGACAGGCGAACATATACGAAAGGATCTTTTCGCTACCGAGCTCCCTTCCTTCCGCTTCTGCTACGTTACCGCGGAATTTCACGTCCTCCGGGTTTTGCGCGGTTTCAACACTCGTTACTTTATAATAACCGTGTGTACGTATATTCCTCGAATCATCCACATCGACGGCAAGAACGGTGCTGGTATAACTCGACGTTCGCAAAAAGCTCAACTATTTTCCGTGTTTCGTGCATTGTGCGCGAGTTTCTTCGTTCGTTCCGGTTCTCCTTTTGCCGGGTTTCTGGTTTTCGCTTCGTCAACCGTGACGCAAAATGCACTTCTGGATGCGCCCACAGCACCCAGAAGCTAGACGAGCCTTCGTTTCCGACGATGCTCCGCTGGACTCTTCTTCCTTCCTCTCTCTGTTACTCGCGTTCTCTGTTATCCCGTTATACCTCGTCTGGACTAACGTCGAGAGTTCTGAACTCGGTTCCCGATGCGAAGAGCTCATTGCTCGACTCTCTCATCCACTCCTTTTCTTGGTACTTTCTTCAGAATTTTTCTACAGAACCGAGAGACGAACAAACCTCAACAAGTTAATGGATTAGTGCAGTGTTTCTCATCTACTCTGTCCGCATAGACGACAACAAACTATCGTTACAACCGCATGTGCAGAAGTGCACCCGCGTTTTTTGCATGATTTTTATTTTTCACATAAAACTAATGTATTAAAGATTTTTCACAAAAAGAATTGAATCACGATGAAACGAATGATTTATTTGAAAGTTTATAAACTGTATCTTTCTGTTCGGTGATCATCGGTCGGGTCTGTCTCGTAGTTTATCAATTCGTCGCCGGATAATTTTTGAAAATAAAAATAAAATTACGATGAAACAAATAATTTGTTTCGAAAATGTACATTTCCAACATTTCCTTTCGGTGACCATTTGACTAGTGAATACTCTCGCATTGCCATGGTCGGTCCCATGTTTAATTAATTTTCCGCGCGTGCAGCGAAACGCGGGTGGGAGCTCTGAGAGCCCGATCGTAGTAGATGCGAACCCGTTGCACGAACACGAAGAGATCGAAGTCCCTGTTCAGCCTCGCATAGTTGGGCGGCGGCTGCTGCTGCTGCTGCTGCAGCATCAGTAGCAGCAGCATCAACAACCACGTTCGGCTTCCGTTGGCGCTCTGTTTACCGAGAGGACAGCGCGCCAGTCAACCTCTTGGCCTCTAATTAATTGCAGTTAATTACGTTAATTGGCGCAACTAATGCGATCTCGCTGTTCTTGTCGAAGTGACGACCGAGCATTTCGCGTTCTTCCGACTTCGCAAGCTCGAACACGAAGCGCTTCCATGTTAACTCACAGTTATTCCGACGTTAAGCGTTCGTCGTTAAGTAATGTTAAATAATATTTTATACACATCGCGGTTAAATAAAAATTATCAGTGAAAACGCTTATTCTTCCTCATGATTATGACGTAATAGAAATTATAGGATGACCTACATTACAATATAACTGGATAGCGTGCCGTACGCAAGTCGATTCTGTGATATATTGCACCGGAAGTGTCGGCGCTTCTGGCTCAGTCACTCGCGCTCGTCAAGGTTCTTTGCCGGCTGTTGTCCCATGCACGAAGCATCGAGATATATATTCTTCCCTTCTCTCACCCCCCTGCCCTCTCTCTCGCAAGGCGGATGTTATGACCCCGCGATGAGGAATTCCGATAAGGTTTTGAGATAGAGCCGGTGGGTGGCCATCTCGTGCACTCTTTCCGCTTTTTTCTCTTTTAAGTTCGGTGAGTGCGTTTTTTTTCTTTCCTTCCTTCGCTTTTCTTCTTTCCATTTTTCTCCTTCATTTCGTTCATTTGGTTTATTTTTTTTTTCGGCCCATGCCCATATATACCAACAGCTCTGAATGATTTTTTATTATTACGCATATATAAATATATGTATAAGACGAGCGAGAACGATCCAATGTTTCTTAGCGAAAAAAACAATCCGTCAGACGTTTGACACGACGAGGGTCCGAGGGCTCGACCTCTTCGACGATTCGGGGATACGGAAATTTCAATATCACCGAACTCAGCTTGGCATTGAACGTCTGCGCGTTCTCGAGTCAAATGTCGGTCGGTTATACGAGCCGTGATGAATTGGTATTCATAGAACGTTTTTTTCCTTTTTTTACGGCAATTTTCTTGACAATCGCTCGAATTTGTTAAGAATTGTAACTTCTAATGGACTACAGAACTTTGGTTCAAGATCGACGATCGTTGCATTGCTAAAAAAAGTTGTTGAAGTGAAGAGAAATATGACAAAAAAAATTGAACGTAAAAAGAGTCTGCAAACCAGATTGCAGAGCTAGTAAAAATTAAATGGTGGAATCTGCAAAACTCATTATCGGATATTTTTCTCATTATTTTCTCGCTGACGAGTCCAAGTAAAATAACGTTGGAGATTTTCGTTTCCGTTTCAACGATTACGTGTCGATAAAACGAACTCATCGATAAAATAAATTCTTCGCATTTTTTAATTGTCGTTAGTATTGATGACAGTATTGACGACAATCGCGTTCGTTGTGGTTCATACGACTGTCAGAATACCGGAGGTGAACACGACAGTGCCATGTATGTATCGTGTAAGATAGAAATAACGTAAACGGGAACATTAAAAACATGCATCATCGCGACTATCGTTTCATCTGAACCGGTGACTGGTGCTGTGCTTCCCTTCCGGAATTCCAATGCGCATCTACCGGCTATGCTGGATACAGCAGACGTCACACAGAGCAAAAGAGATGAAAGAATAAATAAAGTCGCGTGTGAGCTGCACAACCGGCCGAAGAAAGGAACGTTAAGCTCAAGCCCGGTTTAACCATCCACGTTAGATTTACGACAGACAGACGAGCCGGGGTTGCGTAAATATTAGTGTAAAGATAAGAGCCATTCTTTCCGGAGTTTAGAAGCAAGAATAACCCAAAGGAAGATGTAAATTCTCGTATGTTTTTCCAATTTTTATTTGCTCACTGTTTTTTTTTCCTCCGATTAATCGCTTCCGGTTCTGTACACATCGTCGAACCTTTTGATATCCTTTTCCAGTTCACTATTGACTCAAAACTTTTGTCCACGTACGTACGTAATTTCATTCGCCACGTAATTATCATTCGATTTATCGTCTTTCTCCGCGCGATGACTTCATCATTTTTCCCACCGGACGTGGACACGGAAAAACCTTCGACCCTGCACGGATGACTCACAACTTCGAGGCGCCTGAAATAAAGGAACATAAACTCGCAGCTATTTTCAAACGTACGTGGCTACCACGGGTCACCGGACTGAAGACGCTTCGCTGCATCTTGACGCGGTTTACGCATTTCTTTATATATATATATATTTTTTTTTCAACCGTCGTAGTTCTCCGCCTGTCGAACTAAGCCTGACTCTATATCGTCGTACACGACGTCGCGGAGTGAATAAACGGCTGACTGTCGTGCTAATACAATGGGAACGATTATGGAGTGCGGCACTTGCGCGCGTCTTTGTCCTCTGGTTTAAGTCGATCAACTGGTCGTCCGCGTTGTACGTCGTTGTCGAGTATAAACGTGTCAACATTAGAACCGACGAGAGACCGAGTTTCAACGATGCAGCAATGGTGAATGCACCGAGCGGTGCATGCGTACTACCATACGCCATACGACGGAGCTTTCGAGTGTATATAAACGCACGTACGGGCTCTTTCAGCAAACGAAGACGATCGGCGACACTCTCGCGTTTCCCGAGCTCGCGGCGTCTGGGTTGGATCGCAAGAGATCTCAAAATAGTTTTCTCGGTCCCTCCGCGCTGTCTTCACGGTTCTTCCTTCCACGAGTCAACGCGCGCACTCGGCGTCGGCAACAGCCAACGTTCGTACCGGGATAAACGACGAAGGTTAAGGTCGAAATGTTTACGATACGGACGAGCAACGAGTAATAAGACGAACGACCGAGAGATTTACAGAAGCAGTTTCAACGGCGACGAAAAGAAAAATTTCACCGTCGTCACTTGTCATATCGGCTTCCGTTTTACTTCGAAACTAACAATGAAACATTTTTCGGTACCCGACGACAGTTTTGTGGGGATGATTCATTATGCATCTTCCTTGCGAGAATTCTTGGATAAATCTTAGTTCGAAGCTTTGAAACACTTCGAACAATCGAGAACGATGAATTATCGTTAATTCTCAGCGATTGCCAATTTCCGAGATCAACCTGGTTGTTCTACCACAGTCCTTGAATTATCGAAAGTTCGTGGAACGGCTGTACGAGCGGGAGCGATTGTAATAGTACCATAACGTATATTCTATCAACCGCAGGCTACACAAAAGACCGTCGGCCAGATCGATCATCGCTCTCTCTCTCCCTCTTGCAGCGAGTTTCGAACTCGGTCCTGCGCTAACTCGGGTGCACGGTGCATTGCGAGCATTAGGTACGGAGTGAATCATAGTCCGATAGTCTCACCGTTTCTCGTTCTCTTCATTCGTTCACGGTTATCTCGGTTTTTGCGTGTTTCTTTATCTCGTTCTCGGTCCATCTTCATTTGTCCGAGGCTCTCGCTACGTTTCCTCAAACGGATTTAACGCGAGCTCGGAGTACGTAGCAGATGCTAGGATATAACATCAGCCTCGTAATTCGTACTCTAGCTGCCGGAGACCTCCTTCTATACTTGTATACATATATATATGTATATAAGTGTAACGCACATTTCTCTCCGGAATTGTTCGGTGGATAATGTACATCGCGCAGCAGGATCAACAAAAACGTGGAGGGGGAGAGGTGCAACGAACGAGAGAAAATTCGCGACGAGAAAACGGTAAACTACACCGAGGGATCCGTGCGATAAAAATCTGACGCCGTGTGTCGCCGACGTCCTGTGCGGTCGACGTTCTCGTCAATCTGCGCACACTCCCCCCGGTATCTATCCTCGTGTGTGTCAATCTATCCACGGTTTCAATCTCTCCAGTTCGTTCGCCGTTGTCGATCGAACTCTGCCGGACGATTCGCCAACGTCGTTCGCTGTCACGAGTCGCGATAAGGAACGATCATTTTTTTTTCTCCTTTTTCACCGCGGCACTTACTTTCCCTCGTCTTTTCGCGCCCAATCTTCGGCTCGGTAATTAAGGCGTTTCGCAAAACGATCCTGCGCCGGTGAAAACCGGTTGATCCTGCTCCATTCGTTGAGTTCTCATCGGCTCGCTGTTTCTGTATAATATTCTCTTATTTTCACGGTCTTGCGAAGCATCGTCGCACACTCGGCATTCTGCGACTCTTTTTTGTTTTGTTTTGTTATGTTTTTTTTATTGGAGGGACGAGTGTGAGTCCTTCGATTATTTCGGATCCACCGCTAGGATTCTGCTCAGCCTCGTTCGAACCGCTTGGTCGTTAACGAGTCAGCGTGTTATCCTGCGGATAGGAGCTTTGCGGTGCAAGAACCACCGGCAGAGCGAATATTACAAGTAAAGCGGAGGTACGTGCCGAGCAGGAAGTATCGAATTAACGCCTTATCGCTGTCGCGGCGATGATGCTTCGTTTTAATCTCATTTCTTTTTTTTCTACTTTCTATTCTTATTTTTTTTTCGTTGTCCTTTTCTTTCGTTGGCTCTCCCTCGAATCCCGGGGACTCGATTGAGAGAGCAATCTTTCTTAGGTAGCCGTCGACTCTCCATTATTCCTTTCTTAAATTATTATTTTTTAATTTTTTGCGTACCATTGAATTTATGATACGCCATCAGTTCGGTTTGCCGTTCTTTCCATTCTTACAAGAGGGATATCTTGGTCGAGATAGAACGTCTCGGGGCACGGATCTTCGTTCCGAGAAACTTCGAAGGTGAGCAAGATTAGGCTCATGACTCGACGGAGCAACGCACTCCAACGGTTCATCTTTTTTCTACGACATTTGTCGTGCGAACTTTTCGTGACTTCTACTCGCGTTTGGTCATTATTATTCTTATCATATTTTTTTTTGCAGCTTTCAAAAGATTTTCGTCTTAATATTACCTCAGAGGAATAAAAATATACGAAGGAAAATGAATATGCATAAACAACTAACCCGATCGCGTTGGATCGATTAATCGATATGTTTCGGAATATCTCCGTTCGAGAAAAAATCGACAAGACATTTGAACTCACAAGCGTTGTTTTCTGAAGTCAAATATTTCTGTGTTATAAAGATCGGTGGGGCTGATGCTGGTTGTATTTGTAATCCGAACGTCAGCACGCTGACCACCTTTCCTGCGGTAATTCAACACCAAATGAGAAGCCAAGAAATACCGGAACCTCGCGATATCGAGATCCCCTCGCGCTTACCGTGCGTATCGCGAAACGCGGCATCCACAATTCTGTTTATTTCGTCTTTTTTCCTTACCCGTACCCTCGTATTCTCATTTTGCCCCCGTTCGTTTCATCCGCCTTAGCGCGAAATGGTTCGCCGATAATCGTGTTCTCGAGGGACATCAGAAAACGAGTCTTGATTCGACTTTCCGTCATATCCGATGATTTATTATTATTTTTTTTATTTTTTCTCTTCGTCGGTTCTCTCGTTCTCCCTCGAACTCGGTTCTCTTCGGACTCTCGACACTTGGGAAATCAAGATTCAACTCCGTATCTCCGATTTTCTTATCAAAACTTCGTCGAGAGGGGAATGTTTGTTTGTCCTTATTTTATTCTTTTTATTTGATAACAAAATTGATGCAAGATCGGAAGTCTTCGATTTCACCGTCCGATCATGTTAATGCGAATAATATTTGGTACGGTAATCCATTGGAACAAGTGTGAGCGCAAAATATTGCGCTATACTCGAAAAACGGGGGTGGAACTGCGACGACGACGTTAGTCACCGAGCCAACTCGAAGAGCAGATACGATAACGTCGCAAAGCGGAACGAAGTGAACAAAACGGTCTCTCGTGTGCCACCTACGGCCACATGGTAATCACGCTGAGTGGACACGATACAACCGAGAAGTGACAGTAATCACGGTTTCCTGAATCACCGTCGTCACAGCGTCACTCTTGTCCTTTGCCCGAGAGTTTGTCCACTATTACCGCAGTGACTATCTCCGTCGTGCCCCCCCCCCCCCCCCCCCCAACCTGCACCCTGCGTCTTGCAGCTCTATCTCAGGACATAGAATAATCGCCACGATCCCGCAAACAAAGGATAATGTGCGCTCACTGACTTCAATCTCGCACGCAGATCTTTGCGCAAGATGTGCGTGCGCGCTATTACCTTTTTTTTTCTCGTTGGAGAATCGTCCGACTGAGTCTGTTTGCTTATCCGGTGAATAAATGAATGAGACGCGAGAAATTGTGAGTAGGCTATGGGGAGAAAGAAAAAATATCTGCTTCAATTCCGATGGCAACGAATAAGGCGAAAAAGAAAAGAAGTAAAGATACTGCGGAGAAGTGTGGAGAGCGCGGAGGAACAGGACGTCGGGTGACATGGAATGATTCTGTCAACCGGTTTCGAGGCCCCGCAACAGTCTTTATGAGAGTCATAGGAGAGAATGAGTCGAAGACGAACGAATCGGTAGGATAAACGTCGTGGAACGAGAAACCAACCGAGGGACCCCACGACTTCGCCCACGCCGTTTCCCGGCGTGTCTTTTTCCATCAACCATCGAAGCGACAAATAATTTTTTTCTTTTTTACAGATAAAAAAACAGGGCAAAAGTCGCTTTCTTGTCTCGAGTCTCGAAGCTCTGCCTCTTATCTCGAGTTCTCTTCTTCCCTCTTTAGCTGATTTTTTTCGTCTTCTTTTTATAATCCCTCCCTCTTTCTTCTTCGCTACGCTCTCGAAGCAAATGCCGGGGACTACGCACACTCGACCTTGCTTGAATTTTTAAACACCTGACCCTCTGCCCTCCTACTGCCTCATGTTTGTTCTCCCTCTCTTCTTCTTTCCCCACTTCTTCATTCCCTTTTTGCCTCCTTCACATTCACTTTTAGCCTTTTATTCTTTTAACACTTTTCCCCAAGTTTTACTCTCGTCTTTCGCTGGTTTCTTCGCCCCCCCCCCCAAACTCCTCCCGGCCCCGTAATAAAGTTATAAATAACGCGTCAAACTGCAGCAAACTGCACCGCGTCCTTGAATAAGACGACTGTGGACTTTGGACGATGCTGCTGCTGCTGTTTGTCTCGTACGTCTCAACTAGCTATACGGCGAATAACGTGTGCATGGTGGTGTGTGTATATATATTATATATCGTATATGCGTCAAGTTGATTGGCCGGCCTTGAGTACGGCGGCCAGATGTTGCCGGTCGAGTACCTACAACGTGTACTGCAATCGAATACCAGTATCAAACTCTTGACGTGTGGAGCTCTGCGATTCATGCTTCAAAGAAAATTTTCCATCGCCCTTGAAACCGCAAAGATTTACACGCCTTAATATATTCCATAAATTTCCATATTAAAACATGCCAATTTGCCAATTTTATTTGCAAAAATATTTTTTTTATTCATACTCACGACGTTCACAATCATTTTCTTAATTTCTATTTTTTTAATTCACGAGTTCATGGCTGATAAAATAGTTGAGGCAGAAAAATCACTACGAGAATCAAAAATCGCGTTCTTTTTCCTGTACTGTTTCGTGCTGGTCTCTTTGTCTCGATTAGAGCTATTTTCGAGGCTCGTAACGATACACAGGAAGGGAGAAAATGGGGGGTATAAAAAAAAAAAACGAGCTCGCAGACTGCCATCGGTGGAGTAATAAAAATAGCTCCCGTTGCCTGCGCGAGTAATCGTTTTCCTATACGCCATTTCTCGGCTCGTCGTTTCATTCTCGTGGTCGTCACGAGTTTCACGACGACCCGTTGCATGCACAACCCATAAATCGATGGGTTTTACCCGGTTCAACTTGCTTCTTTTTATAGATCTCGTCAAAAACCCTAATATTCCGCGGCGTGTATGACACAGCAGGCGTAAACATAATCGAAAACTTTCGCGATGGCTTGCAGGGGTCGAAGAAGACACACGTCGTTGGGAGGCTTAAGGGGGTCACAAGCGGCGGTTATTCAGGAAACGAGCGAGCGGGTAATCGTAGACTCGGGCGTTTTATTACATGCGTCGGATGAAGGCGAGATCTTTACAACAGTAATAATAATAATAATCATAACGATTTGTAGATTCCGCGTGTTTGTTGATATTGGATTTACAGCCCCACACGAAGAGTGGTCAGCGGGTGTACACAAGTGCACTTTGAGCTGAAAGCCGAGTGTAACCCGAAGTTAAATTAACATTTCCTGAATTTCGTTCTTTGTGCAATCCCTCGGTACTAGAATGGGTAATAATACACCTGTGATTCCAAATTGTGAAAGATTGTAATGTCACTTGACTGCGGCTGCGGTCTAGGCGGTAGTCACATGACGTTGTCGGCACTGTCAGGCTCATCTGCGCTTTTGAAATGAAATCCGTAACGCGAGACAACGTCTATCAGCAGAGAACAGCTAGGCACCGTCGATTTACGAGAAAATTACATACGTCGCAACCGCATTAGACGATTATTAGTATTATTATTATTTTTAGCTTGGCATGTCCAGTAACGTCCCGTCGACTTCTGTTTTTTCGAGCTTATCGCCAGTCTAACCTCTCGTTATAACAAAACGTACGACGTCCGGACTGGCGCGATCGTATTTTGCAAACCGAGGAAGCAGCAGCTGGTGCAAAATGTTCTAAAAATATATATATGGAGCGATCAGGACCTGGCCCGGAGGCAGGTGCTGTTGATGCAGATATACCCCAACCGGATCTGTCTCGCTCTCTCCCGGTGCCACTTCGCTCAACCCGCAAACCCTGCTGACTACGATCACGGCCATCGGGGAACGAAAAAGTTCTCCGAGGTAACTCGAGAATCCAGTTGCGGTGGTTAATCGATCGATTCTCGAAGCCATACCCCCGCCGTGTATATCTATTTCCCGTACACACCCCGTAACACATACCGCTTGCGTATTTCGCATTATCCAAATTCTAAACAAAATAACGAATATAAAATATGAAAATTGAAAGAATAGAATGAAAACACGCCGAGCTCGCGATCTAAGAATATTCATTAAACGGGCTTGCGTGTAGTCAACGTAAAACGCACGTTCACGTTGCACGTTCTTGGTGCGGTAGAGAGTTACTCGCAGCACGATATATCCTACGGTGAGACGGTGTGCAAAAAGCCCTTTTTCAATCTCGCCGTTTCACTTCCTCTCTCGTGCAGTGATACGGAATCGCACGTGACTCACTGCTCCACGAGATTATCGTAAAGAGCCGGGGAGAGGGGGAGGGGGGGGGCGACGATAGCAGAACGAGAGGTCCGTTTCTCGGTACCGAAGTTTCCTTCATGGGGCGTGATCGTTCGATCGGCTCGTATCGCTGAAGCACTTCCTCGCGCGCTCTCCGAGATCCGATTAGTTGCATTCGTAATATATCAGTTACGGCAAATCGGATTCGCCAATTGATCGTGCGCTGTGGGAACGTTGCGAAGAGCACGAAGATCTCAAAAAATCTGGAAATCAGCAAAACGACGCGAAAACGTTCATTATTTCCTCTGACGACGAGAAACTGCATTTCTAACGGATAACGAAATTTTTAATCATCATTCCTCGAACAAACTTCATCCAATGAACGACTACATTTACAATTCTTCTTGCTCTGCTATATTTTCATAATTTCATAAACTCGCGAAACTTTATTCTCTTTCGGTATCTCGGGAAAATTATCGCGGACGTTATGCAAAGTACCTTGCAAAATGGTTGGAAATCGAATGAACAAGGAGCTAAATTTTGATCAGGAAGTTTTCACCATACTTTCTGCTTTTTCTCCCTCCCCATTTTTACAATTTTATCGTATGCGACTAATACGTGTTTTCGTGGGTGAAGATCTTCGGTTCCGCATCGACCGCGTGAGCGAGGCAAACGATTTTCCCTAACGATAACCGCGATAACCAGGGTATTTACCAGAATAAGTAAAACTGAGAAAAATGAGATAGGGCACGAGCGAGTTGACGAGGAAACGACCGCGCGTCATCGTTGAAACTACGAGGTTCTTCGAATCCAACTTACACTCTTGTTCTTGGTGCTGCAAACTGCAAAGCTGCTGCAGCAAACGGTCGATACGGTTCCGATGGTTTATTTGCGAGTCCGTCGCCAAATATTTTTGCGTACACCGATGACCCCCCCCCCCCCCCCCTTTCATGTAACAAGCACCGTAAGCCGGTCGTGTTGGGCTTTTGTACGCAAGGAAGCCTCCGTGACTCCGCGCGATGGTAAATTCTAAATCCGTCAGAAACTTCATACGACAACCGAGACCGAGACCTTGCTACGAGTCCCGGCAAGCCCCGCACGTGCTCTCGATGTGACTCATATACGACGCTATGCCCGATCCTCGGACAGCACGGAAACCAGCAACAGCAGCGACAGTGCGTTATTTCCGCACACCGCGAGGGTTGCGAAGATGTCGACTGAATTATCGGAAATTTTATGTCTCATTGATTTCCGATTATTCCACGAGTATCGATACAATTGTTGTCCACGATCCCCTCCGCGTTTTGCTTGGCCATTATACCCGGGTCAGTACCTCACCCATCCTCGTAGATTCATCATTCGGAATTTTGATGGACGGCCGTGTGAACAGCTCAATTCGTACATCGTACGGGTGTTTAATGAGCCAGAGAGCGAGAGAAATAAAGAGGGATCGAGGGAGTCTCGCTACGTCGAGCTTGACGATTTTGAGCTGGTTCCACGCCCAATGTTTCGGCCATGCGATGTCCAAGTCAGCAAAAACTCGGCTATGCGTTAATCACCATGTTGCAATTACTAGACTAAAATACTTTAGTACTCAGGGTCATGGAAAAATGTTGCAACGTAAGCCTAATTTCGTAAATTATCAAAGTTCATGCGCTGCCTCGAACAAGATGGACGCATCGATACAGATAGCACAGTTATACGTCTATCTGCAGCGTCAGCGACCCGAAAATTCCCCGGCCGTCTGGCCAGTTGGAGGGTCTGTAGTTATAGTACGCGGGTTTTCGCGGACGTTGTCTCTGCTCTGTCTCCGGTGTGACTCGTCGCTTCGCAGACGGCCAGCCGGCTGACGGTTCCCGATATCTCACCCCTTGTTTCGCCGCTCGGGGTTTTGCGGAGCCCGGCCGCGGCAGGGGAGTTTCGAGGCTCCACCGCCAGCAGGATATAAGCCTCCGCGAGCGGGTTCGAAGGGGTGCACTCGCTTAGAATATTGCCGAGGCGGGGGTGGCAGTCGCGGGTGATGGCGGTCGCAGCCCGGTGGTGCCGCTGCGCCTGTTCGACGTTCCCATGAATCATCCGACGGGGTGCAATCAATACACGGGGGCCCCGACCCTCGTCGTTTCACCCACCTAGACTCGACTCGCTTTCCGACCGCCACGAGCTGTCGCACGCGCATCGGGTTTTTCGATCTCTCTCGTTCTTACGCGTTACTGCTGCTTCTGCTGCTGCTGCTGCTGGTGGTGGTGGTGATGGTGGTGGTGCTGCTAGGTTCCTCGGTGGCTCCGCAAATTCGCTGTACAGCACACGCTATAACTCTGCCTATAGCATTACTGACTGACTATCATACCACGCACGTACGGGCCGCAAAGCCCGCCATCCTGTCGCGCCTACGAGTCTCTCGTCCATGAATTTCTGCAGAACCTATGAACTCTCCAGACCGTACTCGCAAGAACACACATACGCGCGCGCTCTTCGATCGTCACTGCTTATTACTATCCTCGCACATGGAATTGAAAATAATTTTACGCACGCGCCTCTGGACGTTTATGACCTTTGGCGCGAGGCACGTACTACGGCGATGACGCAATTATTCCGACTGACACTTGAGACACTCGAAATTTTGTGGTTCCCGTGGAGGTTCGCCAAACAGCTTGGCGAGACGCTTCCGGGATCTCGTAGTTCTAACTATAACAGCCTCAATGACTGAGAGAGTCAACGAAATAAACCACATTTTATGAGTCATGACTGAACTTTTTTACAATTATTTTTTTTTTTTTTTCGATCCGTCGAACGGACCAATTGTGTTTCGGAGTTATTGAAATTTCGATCGAAATATCGTCGATCACACATGCCAAGCAATTATCACAGCGTTGTACAAGTTTGAGAATTTCGAATTTACATTTATGTCGAGTTGAATGACTGTTGTTGTTGAGATAACCGTAGCTCGTTCGATCACGACTCATCCTGTCGTTGTACACAGTCGGCCCGTTCGGTCATTACCGTCGCGACTTACAGCCGACTGTGTGACGTAATCAACGCGGAAAACCGACGAGTCGATGGTTGAAACGCGAGTCACGCAAACTCCTAGATCCCACGGGACCATCACGATCGATAAGCAACCACTACTTCGCGAGAACTTCTTTATCGTTCGTTCGCAATCGTTGTTCATAAAGTTGAGCGCGTGAGGCGCCGTTGGAACAAGGCGGTTTAATTGACTCGGCAAGATCGTTCAGACGCGACAACAAAGTTCGCCCTCGGTCTCGGAACCGATTCGCGACAAATCGATCGAATATTTCGCACTTTCGTCGAATTAAAAAACTTCCAATCAATCTCAACGAATTAGTCACGTTTTAATAAACAACAATAACGATGAAATGATAAATAAATAAGTACAAAAAAACACGGGAATTAAGGAGAAATAATCAAAGCAACGATTAATGGACGTCATATCCGTGAAATTAGCAATTAGAACGATGCGAAGATTCACCGTTAAACGTTTCGAAATTGCGGTTGCAGAATTTACAACGCTGTCGGAGGATTCAAAGCGAACATCGTTACAGACCGACTCCAGACCCGCTGCTGCCTTTCTGTCTGTCGAGTTTGACGCTTCGATAACCGGCTTCTGACGAGAGGTACGTAAACCACGTGACTTACTTTCCATCCTCATCTCGTTTAAGCATCGTTCCTCCACGGGACTATCGAGAGGAAGCAGTCTGAAGAGTTATCACAGACGAGAATCTCTGTAATTTTGCTTTTAAGTTGCCCTCCAATTGCAATCGTCTTTCGCAATTTTCGTACTCGATTCTAAATTAATTAATTCTTTCTTTTAAAATTAAGTTGAAAATAATTGCGTTCTCGTTCAGAAAGTAGGTCAAAATATTTTTCATTTTTTATTTGACGATATATCTTTTTATCTTTTTGTCGGAAACGTTTTTAATGCGCTTGAGTATTTCCCGCGTATTTGAGTAAGTCTCAGTACTGTGTGAGAAACGACGTAACGTAGAGGTCGTTGATCTCGATGTGCGTAGAAGACGAGTGACTGTAAAACTACGGATAGTACTATAGACGTAGTCACTGGGAAGAATCGTGTCTCATCGTAAAAGTGGATGACTCGAGTGCCGCGCCCTTCGACGTCCGATCGGGCTTCTCGTCGGTCTCCATCTCCTCCTTCGTCTTTCCCTCGTTCTTCATCCTCCTCCTTCGACCGCTCTTCGCCCCCTCGTTCGACGGGCTAACTCCCGTGGATCGTCGCCTTCTTTACGGCAAAGTCGCGTGGCATTGAACTCCGCGAAGGAGTACGTTACAGGAAGAGAAGGAGGAAGAAGAAGAGAATAGTTGGTCGGTCGGTCACGCTCGCCCACGCGACGAACAAACTGATGGGAACGAAGAAGAGAACCGAGAAGAGACGGGTTCGGAGGAAACGAAGGAAGAGAGTAGGATCCAGGTGTCCGCACAAGTCAGTCAGTCAGTCAGCCAATTGCAAAAATCTGTTTCGTGATAGGCAGTGACGCACCAACACGGGCCTTCGTCCGTGGGTGAAGGGTCAATCGCCACTTCCGTTTCCTGCGTTCAGATCTCGAGGCTCGACGGATATCGAGGATACGTGTATTATTTTGCACGTGAAGCTCAATTTATCGCGCCTTGTGCACTGTTTCTTCAAATTTCATTTAACTCAATTCTTGTCTAATGTAATTAAGCTATTTCTATGCAAAGAGCCATCTTGCAGTCAACGAAATATCGAGAGATTCAAATGCGTCCATTATTGATTGAATTGTTTAAAAAATAATCATTTTATTCCATCCCTTATTCATGAGATCCCAGCGAAGCGTGTGAGTCGTGCTAATGAGTAATTCGTACATTTTTATTTGCACAAACTTTATTCTTGCGGAGCGAACAAAGAGGTAGGTATGCAAAACGATACGAATGTCGCATCATCGTCCGGTTTCTCCTCCTTTTGAATCTCGGCGTTTATTTTTCGTAATTTTTTTTCGACGCGCGAGTACGGTGGATGATGCTATTCTCTCGCTTTCTGTCGTTGATATAAATGGCTGCATTTACATCTGTCGCTCCGAGTACGTGGCGGTGGAACACGCGGTGTCCGCCACGCCGTCAAATTGACTCGGTAGTCGGATAGAGAGTCGTTGACTTTTAGCTCGATTCAACGGGTGTGCCCTATACATGTCTCTATACACCCTCTGGCCTGTATTCCGCTATACGTTGCGTGAATGCACTGAGAATGGTTATAAATGGACCTCGGACCATACAACTCGGTCCGCTGCTATATCTATCGCTCCGTCTGATGGTATAGACAGCGGGCTCGAAAAAGCTCCATCGAAAGCCCTCACTTTGCGTCGTACATTCTCTGTCCGTACGTGGTTTCTCATAGATTCCAAAGGACCGGCGCTCACTGACTTCTGAGTCAATCCAATGATAAAAAAACTGAAAAATCTAAAATTTAAAATCTAAAATCTAAAATCTAAAATTTAAAATCAGGATAAAATTTTTAAGAAAAAAAAAACGATTTCGAAAAAAAATTCTCTAATCGAACGGTACGAGTCGCACGGTTGCAAAGAAGATTCTCGAACGTAAAGTGTCATAGATCTTCGAAGAGTAGTTGACGTGGAGAGCCGTTACTCGCCGGAATAACGGAATCTCGGCTATGAAAACCACTATAAGAATTATCCGTTCTTCTGTCAGTTCGAAATGAATTCAGTTTAATTGCTTCGGTAACATAACTCGGTCGTTCGTGTCCATCAAATGTTTTGCAATGAATCGACACGTGTGCCGATTGATACGAGTATACATGGATGGGAAATAAAAGTTTCCACGCCATAGACCGAACGTGAGGAGACTGTCTGCTCGAGAAAAATACGTCAGGCTGATCGTCGAGCTTGTTCGTATGTTGGTCGACTTCTGTAAAAGTCTCGAGACGTCTCGCCCGCTTATACGAACCGTTCGAGTTATCGAGTTCGATAATTCACTCTTGATAATTGACACATCAACCACGAAATCGACTTTGCAACATCGGTTTAATCCGTAGAAACGATTCTTTTTCTGCTCGTTATAGAAAGAAATGTTAAAATATCGAAGCGTAATGAATCTATAAATATTTCTATTTTCATAATTATGTTTTATTCTGTAGAAAGGTTTGCCTTTGATATTGTAAATTGATTAAGGGAATTGATGCCCACGTTGTTGGTCACGAGATCCACTGATCTCACGGACGTACAACGCTTTTAGAGAATTTTTCTCAGCAAGCTGAGAAACGATAATGAAAGCTATCGCTCAAGATCCTCGCATTAATTTGCCGCAACGAGTGTACGAACTCGTGAGCAACGAGGTAGAGTCGTAAAGAATCGAATTATCGTCGATGCTAATGACGCCATTGTCCATCGGCGCTCCGCACAATCTCGTACTCGTCTCATTTTCTACCGCCTGTAACGCGTGGTCTTGCTTCACGGTAAATCATCTACGGAATTGCAATAGTCTTGACGTCGTAGTCGACGACGAATTGACTTCCAATTAAGGTGATGTGATACATCAACTGCGTCGCCATGAGTGCAAGTGAGAAAGCACCGTGGACGATTACGGTGTATTGGGAGAGAACAAAAGAAACACTTATCATATCACCTTAAACTTTTCTCGCTTATTTCAAACAAAAACGAAATTTTTAAAATATTTTACTATTCTATCGTTGGTTGTTTATTCGGAATTAAAAAATTTATATATCATTCGCTTATAAATTTATATAATATTTTTCTTTAGCAATTTAGACAAATGGATTTTGTTCTGGATAAAATTTTACATTCACAGGACTAACAAAGCGAGGTCAGCGCATTTGTTCTGCGCCCCTCCGACGATTGCGACCGTACGAAGACTCCCGCATTGATTAATTACTTAGCGCGCGGCTCATATCCAAAGCGATATCCCCCTCGGGTTGCTCGCAACGCATGATTTCTCGCGTGGAATGCGAAAGAATTCCCGATGCATATAGCACGAGTGCGTCCCGTGGCTATCCGCGGCGTATGCGTGATGCGCATATCTATCGAGGGGCTTTCGGAGCGATACGTTCAGAACGAAAGAACACACGAGGCAGCGTCCTAATATTATCCCCGACGATACTACCATCGCTTTTGCGACTTCAAAACGATGATGATCGGTCACGAATGATTGAAATGAAAAAAAAAAAAGTTAGGAATAAAATTTGACCACCGGTTTCGTCTCTGCAGCCAAGCCGTCAGAGCCGGCGACATTTCACACCGGAAGTCCGAATCTACCGGATTTTCGGTGCGGATGCCGTGCAATCCACGGCAATGGGCTCACGCACGCGTTTAAAATGTGGCAAAGTGCGTGATCCGCCGAATTAACGGGGCAACGACCAGCCGACATTAAATTCATAAATGATATACCGCTCGTACCCAAGTACAACACCATTGGAATTGGCGGTACCGCAGAAGCGCAGACGATTGTCGCTCCAGTCCCGGGCGGGCACTCGCCCGGCCCTATTATCGTCGTCCTCACAAGGGCCCGACACCGCGCAGGACTGTTGCACACCCACGTACGCGTATAAACACCCACGCGGGAAACCCCTCGCCCACGCGAAAGAATTATTTCGGGCGCCAGCCGGCCACAGTTCCGACGGATATGCGTCGGGGGAATTGCCCGGGTTTTAATTCGGAAGTCAAAGTTTAACCCACACTCGGATATACATATGCATATAGATGTACAACGATTTACGTATTACAATCGAAGTCCATGTTATTTCGAGGCCAGCGGAGCGATGAGAAGGGCGCGAGGGTAATTCATTCGCATTTATCCAACGCCATACTGAAAATTATTCGAGAAATAATAACATCGTATGTGCGAAGTTGCGGCGTGATAAGTTGCAACTGTACCGATTGTGCTCCCAGTTTGATTCTCTCATTGTTGCATGCGTTTTTCGCTCATTCGCCGACTAATGCATCAGTCGTGGCGAACCGCAACATCCGGACCGCGGAGACGAGAAGATCGGTGACATCGACGATTAAACGTTTGGAAGCTGTAGCGTGTAAGAAACGGCGTCGTAAAAGTTGGGTACTTGCGGAAGCTTTGTGCTCGGCGGGCTCGATAAGGATAACGAAATAAGGACGGATGCTGGCATATGTGGCACTTTCAACTATATACCCAACGCTCGTAGCCTTGTGCCCGTTTAGTATTTTTTTTTCTCGCCTTTATTTTATTTTTTATTTACGATGCATACATTGTTCGTGGCAGGCGCCTGCGGCCTCTTGCGGTCCTTCGTCGCGAGGCACCTGTGCCGGGCACTCGACAAACGTGAGGCCGAAGACCACGTGTTAACGACTTAAATTCCGGGAGAACACGCGTACGCCAAAGCGTTCGTTGTACCGAGTACCTACACGTCGTGTGCTGGGGTTAGCACACGGTAGCGGTAGCGGTCGTAGTAAACGGCTCCGTAGTGTACAAACGTAGCGAAACGGACGACGCCGACGCTGCTGAACTGTGCGTGGGCGTTTCATTCACGAGGAATTGCACGCCACTGTACACGGTAAAGAGACTCGAGCTCGAGCTCGAGCTCGAGCAAAGTATTCTCTTTGCCCGCTCGTATTATCGAGGCTTTCACGATCTCTTGCTGCCACTTGTCCTGGCACAACGCTACATTCTATTATATCACGAAGTTGCTATTAAAAAATAAATACGCGTCTCGAAGTGGACTGTATGAACGGTGAGAGTAATTTGCCTTCGACAAAGCAACGTTTTGTCGTAATCGTACAAAATGAAAGTTTGCGTTTACGCAATTGATATGCCGCTTTTTTCAAAGCTCGTCTTTTCGTTCGAATCTTCGTAGGATATTTTTTTTTGCCCACACGTAAAAAAACGTGCGCAGCCGCGGTGGCCAAAAAAATAAGAAAACACAGCAACGAAAAATGTTATCACATCATAATCGACAAACGCGCGGGAATGAGGAGGTTGAAGAGCCGGAGAAATTTGTACTACAAGCTTATTTACACCGTCCATTCATTCCAACGCTTCATTGTCTGGCAATCTTCCCATCGCTGCTCTTCGCGATATCAGCGAGGGGACTACGCACCAGAGCCGATATGAAGACATCAGCAAAACCGCTCCGACTTCCATATCGGGTTCACGTCAGTTCTGTAATACATGTATATAGAAGAACCGACTGTCGCAGTGTCGAATTACGTCGAGTGCCAACGAGCGGTCTAATAATCGTCGTCGAGCCGCCGGTCGAGATTCTTATTTCACAACAATAAAGCTTCCAGTGAACGTTTTTTAAGAGTGGATGACGAGACCGTAAACTCGCATTCCAGACGATCATCGTCTTTCGTCTTGTTCTCCGTCGTCGTTCCTCGTTCGATCCACAACGGTCTCCTCGACGACGGCTGTGCTATCTCTCCGGGCGGGGGTTTTTTTTTTCCATCTTCTTCTCCGTCTTATTTTCCTCTCTCTGGTCTCCTCCTTCACATTTCTATCCGGCGATCAATCTCCCTGCCACAGCCATTTTACGCTGCCTCCGGACTCTCGTCTTTACTCGCCTCTTGTTTTCGTTTATCAATCCTCAACGGGGACGAATCGAGCCAGGAATGTGTCCGATGTTTTTCGTGAGTGCTACACACTCCGTCGCAATTATTATCCCGAGTTTCGTAAATAAGATTTCGATGTTTCGTGAATCGAGCGATTAAAATCTTTATGAAACCGAAGCGTCTACCGCGCCTCAAATGTTTATTCGGGCGCGCTCGACTTTGCCGGGCTCTCCGGCTGCTGCGTCGCTTCTCGATGCTCAGCGTGAAGCTTCCGTTTCCAGTTAAAAACGTGCACCTCTCATGCCGTAAGATCGAAGAAACTTGTCTGACGCTGGATGCGTCAATTTTTGGGTTTTTTTAATCTTTTCTCTCGACCATTAAAATATTTCTCGCTTATTTGACGATGGCTTGACAAATTGAAAAATCACGATTCTTCATTTTCGCGACAGGAACTCGTTGGACATCCCACGCAAAAATTTAATGCAATTGAATCCGACGAACGAATTTTCGGCACGATTTGTTCCCTCCTTCGCAGATTACGTTTCGCGTCGTTTATCGGTCTCATCGTCGTGGCTGGGTTCACCACGGCGCGTCCGGTACGGATAAATACCTACGGGATTATAAAACACCCCCACGAATGTTCCACCCGTAGTCGAGGAATGAAATAAAGAAAAGAACGAAGAAAACGACATCGAGCCGATGTATTGTCACGTAGAGACCGGGCTCGTTCGGTGCTACGTGTTCGCAACTTACGGACCGTGAGACTTTTGCTCACGCGTCTAAGAATTAAAGAGAACCTTTATCCCTCGTTGACGTTCCAATTTATTAATTTACCGAGGGATAATGGGACCGTAGAGACCGAGCATGAAACGTCGGCGCGCATTCACTTCGAGGTTCAACGTTCCTTCCGTTCTCCTATGGGCTACGCGAGACACGGTCTCGTGTAACCGACGAATTATACATCGGGAAAAATTCTTGACCGTGATTCTTTGTCGCAAACGAAAACGAACGATTCATTGTGTGACGTTTGATCGTACGTTTATTCGGCCAACATAAGCCGGGAAAGCCCCATTGCGTCGCCCGCATTCGACGTTCAATGATGAAACATTGTACATTATTCGAACCTTTTCTTGGCGCAGAAAAGATCATTCGGCGGTTGGTGATGGATATTATGTATGAATCAATCAAATTATTTTTATTTTAAGGCTATT
Organism: Sussaba pulchella; assembly: GCA_963971145.1. Classification (NCBI taxonomy): domain Eukaryota; kingdom Metazoa; phylum Arthropoda; class Insecta; order Hymenoptera; family Ichneumonidae; genus Sussaba; species Sussaba pulchella. Next base: position 12,749,187 of record OZ020171.1, on the reverse strand, counting down.
TTGTATTTTTTTCATGGCATACATTTTTTTCCAAAATAAAATGACGATTGTATCGTAAAGTTGAATAGTTATACATTATTCCAGAATTTCTGGTACCGATCAAGTGTCCAACAGATCCGACAGAAACGTGTGACATATGTACACGTTTAGCGTATGTCAAAAAATAGTACACGGCTCTACGGTTAAAATTTGAAAAATATCTATATTCTTAACGTGAAATATAATCGGAGAATAATAATTAATTTAGGCTCCACGTACGAGTAAAAATTAGCGACGTTTAAAAATAATATGAAATACGCGAGAAGACTGGGGTATATCGCAGGTTCAACCGACTTCCGACTAATCGCTCGTTTATCAACCTGAATACCAAGCCCGTCTCTCCGCGTGTGTGTAACGCATGGCACAGTGCGCAGCGCTTTAATCGTAAACCCGGCGCGCTTTGTGCGACCGAGTTCGCGAGACGAAAGAGAAAAAAAAAAATACGAAATCAAGCACGTAGGCCGTCGAATGAGCGCGCGCGAGCTTCCTGGCTAGAAGTTTCTACGCTGCTACTATCGCTAAATCGTACGCGTTTGCCATATGTCTCGCGCCCACAACGCGTCACGCTTACCGTTGTTCAAGCTAGCCATACACGATCGAATATACATATAACACACACGGCTTACCAATTTGTCTGCTTGTGACGCGCACTTGCCCGGGTACGGAGGGAGGGGGAGGGGGGGGGGCTATCTCGCGGAGCAACGACAGTTCGCTATTCCATCTTCGACGAAGGTATTTGATCTACAATGCCGTCTCGCGCTTTGAAAAAAAATATATATATATTTTTTCGACGCGATGTTTCCACTTAGATGGCCTGCCTTTCGTCACGTCGACACCCGTCTTGCCGCAATAATCGATAATATAAATATATATGTATTTTCTTTTTTCAGCTGATAAGAGCGGACAAACACAGTAGCGCTCTTTGTCATCGCGTGTCATTGTATTTCTTCACGATCGGTATTCCACCCTATTGAACTCTGCGAAATATTTTATTTCATTTTTGTGCCAGCTGAAATTTTTTTTATACTGATAAGGGCAATTTTTGTTCAACTCACTGCGAGAGAATTACAGGGCTGCGAAATAATAATGATAATAATAGTGATTGAAATAATAATTTTTATTATAATAATAATAATAATAATAATAATAAGAAAGATACGAGATTAAACGACGTTGAGTCGCCGATGACTAATTTCATTACGCGTCACTACCAGTCAATAGGACTTACACAAGCTTACACTTACATTCGAGGGTGAGTATAATGCGTTGTACCGCGAACTCAAAGAAATCAGCGAGCGCCTCCTTCCTTTTATTTTCGTGTGACATGAAATTTTTATGGCCAAAAAGACATTCGCTTTTACGTCCCGCTGTCGGTATCAAGGTACGGTTTTCAGTGCCACGATAGCGAATCACATATTTATGGGATTATTTCATCCAGCGCTTAAAAAAGAAGAGATTTATTTATCTCTGCTCGTTTGAAGAATGCATTTCGTGGATAAGCTTAACACGGTTTATGAGAATCTAAAGTAGGAGAAAAAGTTTTCGCACCCGAGAGTTGCGAACCCAGATGGAATTTCGCGAGTTGTTTGCGCGGAAGAACTAAACAATATATAGCATTCATCAGCGGTCCGGTCGAGCCTGAACATATCCGGACGACGAGCTTCTACGAGGAAAAGTTTTTTAAAAACGTCTTTCTTTTCTTTCTTCCGTTGTTTCGCACGGCGATAACCGACAACGTCGCTCATCCGTGACTAACGGACTCGCCAGTTAATGGCGCGAACGCGGGCTTGAGAAAATCCCGGTGCAGAACTTGACTCTTAAAGCGTTATCCGCGCGCTCGTAACGAGACTGTGTGACATTGTTCGGTGATCGCCAGTCCGTTATAGCCACAGGCGACAAACCAAAGACGAAGAAAAAACTTATTCTTCAAATGTGTCAGACACTGCGAACCAAACGTTTCGGAAATCAAAATTATCGAAATCTTCCGGTTTGATGACACTCATTCTATGATTGTTATTTGATTTAATTGCCTTTTTTTTCTTTTTTTTTTTATGCGGCACGAAAAAATTCTCATCGAACGAAAGTTTTGCCCCGCTCTCGGCACAACTGGTCGAATTTTTTCAAATAAAAACGTTTGTAGGCATGTAATTAGTAAAACAGAAGAAGTAATGAAAAAAAAATTCGATACGATACCGAACGAACGAAAATGCGCAAATTTGTGATTATTCGGGCATACAATGAACCGATGGTTGAGAGTAGTAATGAAACCTTAATCATCGACCGAACACGTGTAGCGGGGTATTTATCCTCGTTCTCCGTCCACGTCGGTGTAACATTAACGAGCCCGTGGAGAGATAATAGCAAGGTGCGACGATAACAGACGGGCGAATTTCCTGCGAGGAGATGGAGCGAATCCGGCCCAGACTGTGTTCGTGTATAGAGGCACACATGATCACGTCGACGTCGGCGCGGCACGCGAAAGACCGTGGTATATATAGTGGCTGCGTAGCAGGAGAATCGATTAGACCCGACGAGATAGGGATAGCCGAAGCATTTCATTGCTCAACAATACAGGCGCGCACACACATTGCTGCACCACGAATTTCGTGGCAGCGTTAATATTATTCGGCGACGCCATTCTCGGATATCCATGCGTAAGCGGTTTTGCATATATCGCTTTTAAATATTGATAAACGGTTATGTATATGTAGACGGTGCAATTTAATGCGATACATACGTATGCGTGTACAGAAATAACACCGTGTGTGTGCGTATCGCAAACTCGGCAATTTTTTACTGCAATGACGTCCATAACAATATGCCATTGTCGAGAATTTATCGTTGTGACGATCGTTATCGAATATCCCAGGTTATTTGGATTCTGTGGCACATTTTCCATCGAATATGCCGAAATACGTTGGCTATCCTCGCCCATTTGCGATGCCGTAATTTTTTTAGAGTCATCGTTTGTCGTCCGTTTTTCTTTTTGTTGAAATATTTCCTATTCAATTGTCGGTTCGATTACCGTAATAATACAAAAATCTCAATATTCTATAATTTTTCATCGATGTATGATAAAAAAATAGGAATTGTTACACGAGATATGAACGGCAGTTGCTACTGGAGAAAGTAAAAATAAATATCCGAAAAAAAAACAACGAAACCTTTCGCCAGATTAAATTCAAAAGCAATGCAACAAATCTAGTTGAAATCACATCGTTTGCTACAAATAATTTGTTTTGCTCGGTCGGCGCACGATGCATCGTGTTGCGACGTCGTGTACAAGAGTGCAAGTAGTCGGTGGAAATAACAACGTTGGCCGAACAACAAATATCCCAACACCGTCACAACTATCGATGTACGAGCTACCATAAAAGCGTGAAAAGGTCACTGAATCTTTCATGAAGACGTTTAGAAACGTGACGTGAAAATTCACGAATCCCTTTGTCTCACCTTCGACAATCTCGCGCGTCTCCACGGGCTACGTCGTATATCGACTTGCTTATCATCGTCGCGAGAGACCATCTCGAGCCAGTAGTATACGTTTTTTCGGTGTATACGATATGCTGTGTACGTTATAGCTTCGAGCTGTAAAGTCGATGGCTCGCACTCGAATGCATCACGGTTCGGTCCGTAATAAAAAGTACCAATGCCAGATGCACCGTGCGAATCGAGTCCTCAGGTGCAGGCTTGCCGGTTAATGTTGTTTTTTTCTCCTTGATTTTTTAACGCCACGAAAGATCTCGCCCGGATTTACTCGTGCAGCACGAACGAGAAGCCCGGTGCATTTTGCCGCTCTCTTCGGTATTTGCCAGTTCGAGTTGCGTTTGCGGAGCAAGCAAGAGCGCACAAGTTCGACAGTCCACGGAGCGTTCGCTCGCTATATTCGCGTCGCTCCACGAACTCTGGTAACTCAGGCACAACTCGCCACCGCGAAGACTCGTCGACGCGAGTGCGCACCGACATCGAGAACCTCCCCGGTCGAAGGTGTGTAAACGTTACGTTACAACCGCAACCGATTTGTCCTGCGCGCGGCGCACGCTCTCACCCGCACGGCGATTAAATGATTCGTAGTTTGCGCAATCTCGGGTTATTATTGATAACGGTAGTACGTCGATATTTTGACGATAGCGCACGAAATGGGAGACGGAAATTATTTTTTAATTTCATCGCAGTGGATTTATTAACTTATTTATTTTTATTCAATTTTTTTTTAATAGAATTTAGATCGTTTGATTATTTAGGATGTTCATTTTTTTTATTTAATATTATTTTTTGAGGATTCGGTTTTAAACGAAGAACCGAGGATTCCAGGTTAGTTCGATTTTTATTGAGGCACTCGTTGTTGAAGAGATTTTATGATTTGTGGATGGGACAACGCGTCCGACACGCCGAGTGCGAAGGAGCCGGGGAGCGCGACGTTGGACGGAGAGGGGGGCACAAAAGAGAGGGAAAGCTATGCGTAGGTGCGGCCTTAACGTTTGTGTCCTTGAACGGCCAACGATGCACGAACCTACGACGCAGGTACTATTCTTTAGTTTCTCGCCAGGTATAAAGTTGATCCGTAGGTACGTGTCGCATATTTCCGTTGTGTCGAATATCTTTAACAAAAAAACGCTTACAGTTGCGAAATTGAGAAAAAAGAAATTCGTTTTTCCTTAAATTTCCGAGATTTCGAGCACGATACAAAATTTGTTCATTATTTATTCTTCAAAATGTTGATGAATATCGGTTAAACGTTATGGGATTGGGTTTGTCTATTTTGCGAAGGAAATCTACGAGGATCTCGGAATGATTAAACTAACCGTCCATCCGCTGTCGGTCTGTCCTATCGGACGGCACTTTCACACCGGAAACGGAACAAGTTGCTCCGGTAATCGACTCGATCCCGAACGACGCTCTCTGCACGTTGTATTAATACATATATGAATTCTAGGTTGACGTACTTATACTATATACAATCTGTATACAGAAAATCTCCAATTTCATGCACAAAACGATATATTTTATTATATACCCCCCCCTCTAAACTCGTATCAGAGCTCTTCGGGGTTCACGGAGGAAGGACGGGGAACGTATAAAATTCTAAACGACCAAGAGCAGCACCTCTTCGAACGGGATGTTCTTATGGCGATGTGCACGGCGTAGAGTACTTTTCTTCGTATTCATAGCTTCGAACATCCTGCTTGGCTTCAGGGCCGATCGATTCTCGTCGTGCCCGACACGACGCTTGTACAACTTTGTCGAAGGTGCAAAGAGGGACCGATTTAATTTCCGGTACGCAAGGTGCATCAACTATGTAACGCTCCTCATCGTTTTATGCTTGTGAATTTTTGAAAAATCATTTCCTCGATTTCATCGGGAATTTTGAATTTTTTTCTGAGAATATTCAAATTTATGAAACAAGTTTTATGAATTTTTTAATGGAAGATTCATCGCCCGAGGAAGTTTTAATCTTGATGGAATGGATGACCGAAATATGCTTCGATAAATAAGGAATAAACCTTGTTTCGGTTATTATTTCTTTCCTCCACGTTGTCGAGGTAAATAATTTACTTTCGCTGCAATGGGTGCAGTCCGATCGAGGTAACCAAACATCCGAACGAACCGCATAGACCTGGGCTGGCAAGCTAGGGACTATCTAATCCTCACCCCTCTCCCACAAGTTGGCTCTCGACTGTCTAACTGTGTAGCCAATATTGTCGTATAAAATTACAACAAAATGAAATAAATTTTCAAAAATAATAAATGTAACACGAACCGTCGAGCCCTCGGGTCGTGTTTTAGTGTCTCGCTATTCGTGGCAGACCCAATGAACGTGGATTAGTCGGTTCTAAAGTCTTATTCACCGGTTTTCGAACGTTCTCGTTGGGGTTTACTCGTTGTATTAGTCATCGACTTGTACAACGCTTCGGGGAAAGGCGAATGGAAACTTGGTGTTTCGCTTCGTTGCGCCGCTCCATCGACTACTAGCTCTCCGCGGCTTTGAATTCTTCTCCTTCTCCGCGGAACAAGATTTAGCTTCTACGACTCGTATATATTCTACGTGTATCCGAAATCTGGATGGCCTCTATTATACGCTTCACTGACTGTCGAAACCCGCGAGATCTCTCCCGAACCAACGGATTCATCGTCATCATTCGGCGCTTGGAAAATCAAAGTTGTCGCATTTCCGCGACGACAATTAGCCATTCGTTGTAATCAAGCCTAAAACTATTTTTGAAAAAAAAAATTTGATGTAAAAAAATGGAAAATACAGAGATTTCGAAAGGTCACGAATGATCCATGTACACGATTTTAGGGTTAAATGCGCAGCTAACCGCGCGACTGCGTCGCAATCAGCCGCACCGTAGAATTCTTCACGATCGCAAACGACGAATGCCCGACGAGGAACGAGAGCGTCCGGAGAAAAATGAGATAACGCGACCGCGACTAATCTCCACCTTGTAACCCTCAACGACGTTGTTCGTTCTTGGAACGGAAATATATTTTAATCGACCGATAATACGCGTCATCTGTCGCTGGTATCGTATTACACGGGAGATAAGTTGATAAATAAAATGAATTAGCGACGGCGAATTTTTGTTATTCATTCGTCGAAACGTATCGATGTTGTGGAGTCGGATTAATCAGCTTCTGAAGTGACTTGAGCGATGATTCGTAATATCTCGACTGAAATTCAACGTTTCGGTATAACAATCGCGACCTCAAAAAGTTGGTTTAAATCAACTCAGAGGAATAATTATCGCCCCCCTCCCCGCCCCCGCAATTTTAATTGTAACATAAATCATCGGCTAAGGTTGTATGGAAGAAGAAAAATCATTATAACGATAAACCAGTTTTTGCAAGTTGACTTTTCAACGAGGAATATTCAGCTCGACCAGCGTCGCTCGAAAGTCTTTCGACTCTGGGGAAAGAGAGGGAGAGAGAGACTCGTCGTTTTCTTTATCTTCGCTGTCCTGAGACCGAACAGTCAGGACAACTCGCGAGGAGCTCATTCTCATTCAAGCGCGTCCGGGGGGGGGCCTGGTCGACGGAAGTACGTTTTTCCACTAGGCAAAGTACAATAATAATAAAAGTCAGTGGAAGACCGTGTAAGAACCGGTGGGCGGACCAGGCTGGTTCACACGCTTCGTTCAAGTAGACACTTTAATGTTGTTCTCGCTTTTTTATTTAATTTTATATGAAATAATTTTTTCCTCATCATATTTTTATTTATGTTTTTTGTTGTCACATAGTCGAGTAGCGATAACGACTGAAAATCGGACGATGACCGAGCGAGTTCGCGCATGAGGTTTCGAATAATGTACGAGTGTATGTAACGTACGAGTGAAAGCGGAGAATCGTTGGGACGAAGTGTAGACCCGAAAACCGCGAAAGCTCTCATCGAGTTCTCGTAACAAAACTCCCTTGTCCTCCTGTCTTAATCCTCTATGCGCGTTGCATGTGTCCAGCTGCATTCCACGGCTCGTTTCCCATATCCTGTTATACCGTCGTCGATCAGTCAATGCCTCGACGTGCGACAACGCGACATCCTTCCAACAGTCGTATGTTGCGATAAAAACGAGGAAAAATCAAAAACTAATACATCTTTTTCGATTTGATTGAATGAAACGCGAAGCTACAACTTCGATTATAAAATCATTACTTTTTCGAAGATATTCCCATCAATCGAAACAATGTATCATTTTGTTCGAAAATAAGGTTCTCTTCGCACCGTTGTAATGTCATCAATGTATCTATCTTGAAATTTTTATCCCATCGACAAATCATCAGTCGGCATTCGATCGTCATAGAACATTCCAGTGACAAATAAGCCGCTCGATTCTATTGTTACGAATGAACAGTCGCGACAAAGTCTCACGATGGTCGATCGTATCCATAAACATCTCGATTATCGTTGTCACTCCACGTTTCGAGGATTATGAACGTTATTTCGTCGTAATACCGGTGGTAATGCGTTTTTTTTTTTTCGAGCGGGTTCGCACACGTGGCACGAAGCCTCGAAAGATTCCGAGTTTTGTAGCAACGGAAGCTTCGAACGGCCAATCGTTCGGGAAAATCCCCCTGAAACGTGTCTGAAACGAGGAGAATAGTATGGGTGCGTGTAGCAAGTAGTTGGGTGTTCGCCCCTCGTTCCGTGACACACTCGACTGCCGCTTGGGTACGTTTGTTCAGGGCTGGATCGAGCTTCTCCACGGGTTCACCGAAACCAAAGGGAGGGCCCCGCCCTGACCCGCTCGCAGCGCCGAGACTGCTGCCCGTTGCTGCTGCTGCGGCTGCTGCTGCTGCTGCTGCACTCGCAACAACCCCCGACCGGCGGATAAGCTAACAACCGAGTTAAGAGCCGCACCACCAACCCCATCCAGGGTTGCCGCTATCGAATGATCGTACTCTCCCGGGCTGACGATTCGCGGTAATATCGCGAGCTCGAAGAATAACCGGTGAAAGAGAAGAAGAAGAAGCCGCACAGCAGGAAATTAGCTCGACCTTTTTTTTGGGTGTTTCCACCGGGACTCGCGAATCTCTCATTCTTCCACCGACCGTCGAGGAGTGTGCGTCGTGGCCGGCTTCTCCGGACAAATTGTTAAAGAATTAAAGATACGAATAATACATAGAAATAAAAAAACGAACTCGGGTGTTTCTTTTTTCGATCGTCGAACAACTTAAAATAACGAAGAAGAACGAAATACCTCGCTCGTGCGTTCTTTGTATCAAATTGTTTCTCTCCTTTCACTCTCTCGCTATCTAATCGCGATCGATTCCATTATTGCAATTTCATTCATAGTCCGTCGATGAGCGATGAGTAATCGTGAATAGAATAAGAAAGAATATCCGTTATCACGATATCGATTTATCTCGAATAAAAGTTAAATAAAATAATTTCGAAAAGTGAGAGATCCTAGCCGAGGATTATTGGGTTGAGTGACGGAAAGACGACGAGGAGCGTGTAGACGGGCCAGACGGCGGCCCAGGGGAACCGGGGCGAGCGAGGACTACGACGACGCTGCCGCCACCGCCACCACCATCACCATCGCGGCGCTCGCTGGGCCGTTGAGCTGCTGCTGCTGCTGCTGCTGGCCGCCACCGCCACCACCACCGCTGGGGGTTTCTCGCTACGCCAGTCGGTCGCGCGTTACCAACCCAAGTGGATGAGTTCGTCAATGTGCTCCCGCTAACTAAATCCTTCGCGTCGTGCACTCCTTGGTCCATCGTTTATTTTCTTTCTTCATCGTCATCGAGCTTACATTCCACCCGACAACCTACAATTGTGCGAGCCAATTTATTTATCCAAATAGTTGCGTGCTCCGATTTGGTTTTTTTTTTTGGCTCATTTAAAGAGAAAAAAAAAACGCGATTGCAACGACTGCCAGTGGTGTAAAATCGTGCGAACGTAATATTAACTATTCGGGGGCATCGCAGTATCTCCCCGAGCGCGTGGACACTACTTCGAGTATTTCTCAGGATAGAGGATTTTTTTCTTCTCGAGAACACCGATTGTATAGATCCAAAGGGTGAGTAAAGCTTTCGGAGTTGAATTATCGTTCGTTCGAGTCGTTTCGCGAAACAATTATCGAGTGAGAGACGGAAGTGAAAATTCATGGAATTCGGCGTTGAACGGACGCTGCGAGGGTTGCCAACCTTTTTGTTAATATATCGTCCGCAAAATCTTATAAATCGAAGTTAGCAATTTTATCGATCAACGCGACAAAGCGTGAACCGTTTTTTTTCTTCTCGATGAATAAACCGAGTAATCGATAATTCATCGTCGAATAATTTTTACATCGATGAAATTTCAACAACGGGCCTCGTGCTTGGAAGCGTTCGGAGCCGGGCGCGGGATCCTTGTTCGTACCGGCTTTCTCGATGGTGCTTGGCGTGCGCGCGCGAGAGGGAACCTTTTTCGCCCGGTGCGTGTGCGCCCCGAAACGCCATTTTGGAAACGGACAGTAATCGATAGCGGCAGCTCGCACGCGAGCCTCTCTTCTTTCGGTTGGGCCATTGGATGGCAATGGGAAAACGAAAAATTCGAAATGAACGAGCGATGCACGTTCGTTTCTTCGGGGCTGTTTCAATTATTCTACGTTCATCAGCAATTTTTCATTATTTCCTTCGATTTTGTACCGTTGAAACATTATTTTTTTTGTCCTTTTTCTTACGATTCAAGACTTACGAGGTCGAACAAAGCAGAGCTCAAAGCTCGCGATTACGAGCTCAACAAGGGCGATAATTCTTTGCTCCCTTCGATCATAAACGAAATCGGTGAACAAAGATTTTCGGCAAGATCGATCCCTCGTGCGGGCACGGATTATCCGGGCCCCCGGCACCCGGTTACGCCATCTTGATGTGCACTCCCTCTCTCGGTCCTTTCGCCGCTGCTCTTTCTCTCTCTTTTTTCTCCCCCTGTTCGCCCGTCCCCGGTTTTTTTTGTTACGCTCACTCGCGAGTCTCGGGAACAGCCGTTGTGTATTCGCTGCGTTGAGATATCAAACCTTGTTTTTCCAATCAAATGCACGGAACTGAATACCGTATATTTTAATCCTTTCAAAATTCGTCAATTCCCGGCTACTCCGAAAAAACAGTTATAGAGCCTGGAGTAGTTTGAATGATCCTACATTTTCGTTTATCCTGCTATAAAAATAATTTCCATGACAACCATGATAATTGTCGACAAAAAAAAACCCATTACTTATACATCCATGCAAGTCGTTTAATCCAATTCTCCGTTCCTCCGGTAAATTCGATTCACAAATGTATGTTTAGAAACATTTTCCACCCCCGACCGCTAGGCTGTTTCAGGATCGCGAACAAAACGTTACGCCCATTATCCCCGGGGATGATCCCAAAAATGTTGTTTCGACCGCGCGAATGGACCTCGGCGGGGAGGCCACCGGGTTACCGCGGACTGTGCGAAACCTGTGCAGAATCCGACGTGGCCCCGCGTTCAAATGGTCGTAGAATCGAAAGGGGGGTGTACATATCTAGCCGGTCGCTGGATTCAAAAAACGTGGCTGCTCTTTGTGCGTTATAATAGGATATGAAATACCAGTGGGTTCTCTCGGTACGCTGCATAGATGGCTGCGTTGTCGGTAGTTTTGTGAAGCTACGAGGCTGTACCCGGCGCTCAAAGCATCTGTGTGCGAGAGAGAGAGAGAGAGAAAGAGAGAGATGGATAGAGGGAGGGAGGAAGGCCTCGGGGACGCCGCGGGATTTGCTCTTTACAGTTACCTTCGGCTTGATGCTTCGTTGGCTCGCACACGAGCTCCATAGAACCGAAGCAAAGAGATAGGAAGAAGAAGATGAAGAAAACGCAAAGACGGTGAAGGAGACTCCGAACGGCCGGTAGAGCGAACCAACCGGGCAAGCAACTTCTCGCCCAGCCTTGCCTCGACTCCAAACGTTCCGACACTCCGACCGTAGCCTTATACACACACGCCTCTTCTTCACTGACGAACTGTGCGCGCACGAAGCTTTTCGCCGTTGCCGCTGTGCCTGCCCGTTGCCTGGCGAATCTCTTTGTGCGCACGATATTTTGCATAGCCGGGACGACGCAGCGGGCCTTCTACCTGCTGCCCGGTGGTCATTGAAAATCTCGTCGGACACTGCACACACACACACACGCACACACACGAGTGCGCGCACACGGTCAATCTCGGGTCTCGACGTTGTCCCGTGAGTTCAGAAATTTTCCTCGACGATGGCAAGATGCTCTTTTTTATATCGAAACCACGGAGATAACGGCGGAGTAATTCACCCGGCCATGTAGCACGAATGAATAATCCGCGACACACGTTTTTTTTTCCTCCCTCCAACTTGGAGTCCCTTTATTCATTCTCAATCTTTCGATCGTTTATAAATTATAAATCTTCAAAACGTTTTCTCCAGGTCGATAGAAGTGAATGCAAAATAATAATAATCAAAAGATATTTTCGACGCCCGTAGTAACGAATAAATGAATCATTATCTTCGACATTTCATCGAAATCTCGTAACATAAATTATTGATGTCGAATAAAAATAACCGTAAATCAACGTTGAAGTTGTACCGTGAGATACGATCATCGTGTCTTTTGAACGTACATCGTTGCGTTACGTTACAACGATCGATTAGGATTCAATCTTGACGTGTTCGTTTTCTTTCGATCGCACATTTATCTCAAAGATTCGGAGAGAAATAGGGAGAGTCATTGTACTCTACGAGACGTTCGATCATTTCGTCGTCATTCTCTCGACAACACCCGTGCGATATTCTCAACGTTCCATGTACAAAATAATTTCCGTCTCATCAATACATGTTTCGTCACACTTTGTCGATGAGACGTTTGACAGGCTCGCGTGTTTTCAGCCGTATTACGAGCCGCCCGATTCGTTTTAACAGGTGCGCGTCAACGGAGATGGACAGATTTTTTTGTTCCGTTTTTTTTTCTCGGTCGGTGGAACGAAGGGCTGGGATTGACAAGCCGTTTGTGTGGGGTCCGGTGGAGTTTGTTAGCTTCGCTATTTCGATTCGCCTCGTTCGATTCGACTCTCGTTCGAGACAACTCGCCGTTCCCTTTGGCTTTTTACGCAATTGACAGTAGCGGCATATATGAGACGCCCGCGCGCGCGCGCGCATACGATAGCTGGTCGTCAACTTGCCCACATCTTCAACGGTTTTGCCGATCCTACCGTCGAGACCGCCTTTCTCTCGTTTCTTCGCGTATTATATGCAGCATCACGTGACCGCACCGAAGAAACCCAGGTCGAGAAACCCCGGCGGAGCCGAATAAAAAAGGACGAGCGATCGTTTTGCGGCTCATAATTTTATCTTTCGTCTCTTTTCCACTCGCTCGTTCGAATTTGTCGAACGAAACGCGAAACTGGCAACGGCGTATACGTTATTATCGTTATTATTATGATTATCGATACAGCATTGCTCGTACGATAATCGTGGCAAAATATTTTGACGCGGGCGCGCGTCCCACCGATACGCTGAAATACGCCTTATCTCGCGAACGGTAAATTCGTTGTACTTCGATGCCGGCGTCTTGTTTCTTTCGCTTTTTAATGTCAATCAAATGTGCGGTTATCTCGCGGTATTTGCGCGTACATTATTTTCAAAAAAACGACGGAGAAGCGATAACTACGTTCACCGAGCGTGTATCAGCGTCCATTACAATACTAATTTTTGTTATTCAAGACAAATATTTTTCATTAATTATTAATATTAAGGGCTCAATAATCATAATGGCAATACGGAGCAGGAGAAAACACACATTTAGAATAATGTCAATAAATGATTTTTTTAACTACTACTATCAATATTATCACTTTTTTTTTCTTCGTTTTCGTCATGAAAAATACGACGAAGAATCGGGAAAATATTAAAAACGACAATAAAGATTGACGATGATTTCTACAAGCGGTTGGAATATCGATGACTCGCGGCTGCTCCGGTCGAAGGTTTTATTCGACTTCGAATGGGTAAAAGACGGGATAAATATCTAAACGGAATAACACGAGGAACAGCCTGTAGACAGGAAGGGTCCGTATGCGTTTCCGTCTTTCGTAGTAACAGGGGAGAGACCTTCTCCCTTTTTCGATAGCCCTTCGGTCTACCGCACAGCACATACATCCCATGCGCTTGCGTTCGTGTAAAAGTAGACCCGCGCGCGCGCGCGCGCGCGACTTGACGCGGCTTGCGTCCTCATCCTCGTCCTACGGGCATTTTTCCATGGCACGATGTCTATGGCGTCGTGAACACGTGCGCGCACTCTTTCGTTATGCTATCGCGCAACGTATAGTTACAACGAAAGGATCGTAGGATCATAAACTATCTTGTACACACATGCGGGGCCCCACACAGCCGTAGTTTAGAGCCGCAGTAGCGGCGTCGGTCTATATTACGCTCGACCGACCAGGGTTATAATAAATTTTCGTTTTCGAGGACGTGGCTTCACGCTCGAGGAGCAAAGCATGTGTCTGCCGTCGGTGTCCAACGCCCTTCCACCAGCCCGAACAAGCCATACGCGCGTTTACGCAAAGATGAGTCGGATATCCTCGCTCAACATACTTCCATCGCTATTCCATGGATAACTATGGCGCGACATTACGAGAATCCATTTTAAACGTCCTACAGATATCTTGAGGGACAGACATCTAAAGAATACCCGAGAATTTCCCTCGAAATTCCTTCCCCACCGGGCGGGACAAGAAAAAGAAACGAAAACAAAAATTGGACCAGTGACTCGGCTGATTGTTTCAGGTTTCAGATGAAAATTTCGAGATCAAATATTAGACTATCGAAATTACCGCTACGTCATTGAATCTTACGAGGCACAGAAGAATTTCTTGCGCGTGTGTGACTATGCGCATAGTTTATTAATTTATCCCGAGATCGTGTCCAGCCCGACCAGATAAGGTTTATTGGGGTTAGATTAATCTCAAAATAGACTGGCGGTGCGGAGGCGTAACGGCAACGACCCTCTGAATACTCGTTAATCCATTCAGCCAGATTGATAGAACGTAATAACATCGACACCCAGTCATCACCGTGTGTGTGTGGGATGTGTTCTCGCTCCCACCTCCATCCGAAACCGCTTATCGGTCACCGCTCGATTTATTTATACGTACACGTTGGACACAAGTGCGAATACATAATCGATCAGCAAGCGGACTTCGTGTACTTAAATCCGCGGGGTCGAAATCTCCGGTATCCAAACAAATTCATGCCGACGGATCTTTTTTCTTCCTCCTTTTTCTCACTAAGCATCCTCAGAATAAGGCGCGATAAATTTTTTTTCCGTATTCATATACGGATATTGAAATAAAATAAAATCGGCTCACAGTGCATCCTCGTAAATTGTAATAATTTTCTATTCACTGAATCGTCCATTACGGGAAATTGAAGAAAGGAAAAAAAACATCCGAGTCTGGTTATTGATTTCTTTATTATTATTTTATTTTTTTTCAGTGCTCGGAATATTTTTGAATTTATTTATGGATAACAAATGCAAAGTCACTCGGCGCATGTGCACTTTGATACCTCTGCCACTGTCAACTTCCATGTCCATGTATCTTCCACAGCTACGTTACCGCTGCCCGTTGTCCGCCACAGTGTCATCGCGCATCGCGATGCGCTTCTAAATATAGTTACACCGAGACAGTGTGATACACTCGGTGACCTTCTCCGCCGGGTACCGGAAATCCGAACGCCAATTATAGTCTCGCGCGTACTTTGTTGCGCTGGTGTGTTGGTTTCGGTTCGGTGTCGAGGTCTGGTCGCACGAGCGTTTCTCGCATTTCGTCTCGTTGCGCGACGCATTTAGCGCAATACGTGGCGGTACGTACGCCGACGAGAAACGAAGCGTTATGTTGTCCCGGTCGAACTCGGCATATATATCTATATATCTATATACCCGTGGTCACGATCGAACGGCGCGAAGAAACTTCGAACCGCGTAGAGTCGGATCCACACGAGCGATAAAGACCAATTTTGCAACGTTCCCACGACTCGATAAATCAATCGGTCGCGGTGAATCTTCGATCGAAACGCCAGCCACATAGGTCAATGACCCTCAGCCATCAACCGAGATACTAAACATTGAAATTGTTCTTAAAATTTACTTATTAATTAGTCGCTAAATGTATAATATTTCAAGAGGAGGAAAAAATTTGTTTAAACATTTTTCCCGTTTGCATTCAATTCGTTTATTAGTTTTTTTATAGCTCCCACTATTCTGTGTGGAAATTTCGTCTCTTAAAATCTCTATATATAAAATTTCCCTGTTTCGTTTCTTTTGCGCGATCGTGTGTGGTACGAGCTAGATGAAAAACAGGTATGACGAACGCCAGCTCGAGTGCACAATCGTAAGTGCAATGCACCGTGAATAGACCGCTCGGAGACAAATGTGACTATTCACCGCCCGCAGTCTTTGACCTATAGGTATATATTTATAACCGGCTGGATTGTGCTCGATACCCACGAGGGAAGGGGACGTACGTTCGAATAGCTCGGATCGCGTGTCTACTACTTATGTAGGCTGCATATAGACGCTACAACGAGATAAATTAATATATACATACCTATATATATACATACATATTATAGATGGTTAAGCAATGAGAGTACAAGTATAAAATTGTGTTGTACCTGACTGGGTGGGTAGGCGGTCATAGATACGAGAGTATAGATAGTTGATGTAAGCGAAACGGTGTACTCGGTCGCGCGGTTGCGACAAACACGCGAAACGAGGCGTCACGTATCCCGTAAATTTTCCATTCACCCTGGCTTCCCCAACCCGCGGTTCTACTTCCATCAACGTCCAATTGTTTCTCCATGCTTCACCTCCGCCAATGTCCGCTAAACTATATACGACTCCACGGACTGTTTCTCGTACTTTGTCTCTATCACTCTTGGACTGTTACTCGGGTTTACGATCCAGGTGAGATATGTGCGCCTGGGGCCATTTAACGTGGAAATGTGGACGGATTAGGGAGAGTCCGAAATGCGAGGAACAACGCACGGGAGTCCGGAGTGTCGATAAACTTCGGGTAACGCGTGTAGACGAAAGAGGTGCGACCGTTCGATTGATTATGACAAGATTCATCGTAATTGAGACACGTTCCAATATTGTTCTGTGACAAAGCTTTTTTTCGTAGCGCTATGAATGTGCAGACATTTTTTGTTCAGATAAAAATTTTTAAAAATTGCAAATACAATCCAGTTTTCAAGTAATAAAATTCAATGAGCGACATGCGCGGAATTTACCCGCCTGGCTACCGTTTTTACATTACGGTATCAAGCGTAGAATACGAGAACGTAACGCAAACAAACATATTCTTTATCAGTCGAGAAAGCAAATAAAGACGACCCCGTGTTCTTTCCAACAGAAGTCTTTGGGACTCGTGTTTGAACACGTGTCCGCCCGACGACTATTTCGTCCCACTTGTACGCAATTTCCCGTAATCGTTATATTCCGGACGGGGAATTGCAATGAACCATGAAATGTTCAACTTCCCGTTAGAGCTAACTGCCCACAAGTTTGTCGGAGAATGCTGTTGAGCCTCGTGTTTTTCTCCTTTTTACTAATTCCCTCGGATAAAGCAGAGTCGTAATGTTAAGCCCATGGGATCCAGTATGTCGTAAT
This sequence comes from Sussaba pulchella, assembly GCA_963971145.1. Taxonomy (NCBI): domain Eukaryota; kingdom Metazoa; phylum Arthropoda; class Insecta; order Hymenoptera; family Ichneumonidae; genus Sussaba; species Sussaba pulchella. The sequence continues at coordinate 12,732,020 of OZ020171.1, read as the reverse complement.
AAACGGCTTTCCGCCCGATCCGTTTCTCCCCTCGATCCCCGCGATAACGTTTTTACACGATGAAGACCGAGATCCAGATATCCGGAACGAATCGATAAAGAAGTTCATTGATCCTACGAACCGTTCCGAAAACAATCCAAAGTTAAACACGTGCGGTCCATTAATTCGGCTTCTACCCGCAGACAACTACGATCCAAAGATCTCTTATCTCCGACTACATCGTAACCCGAGTCTACGCTCGCCGAAGGTCGAGGGGGGTCTCGACCATCGAACGACCGATTAATAAAACATAAAAATTTTACACCCGACCGACAAACTTGTTAAGCTTTCGTACATTCGGCCCGCCGTCTCTTGCCACTGCCCTCACCGTTACCATCAAACTTTCCACACTTCCAGATCCAACTACGACATTATCTACTCGCGATAATTGACTCGGCTCTCGAGATCTTTGGTTACTTAGGTCCGCCAACACTATCGGGACCTTGACGCCCCTGTCCGAGCTATACAATTTTTTTTTCTTTTCAAAACCCGTTTCATTCCCTCGTCCCGTCCGCAATCGCAAAGAAGATCCCAAGGGACAGAACCTACTGCCACATTAAACCAGGACGTTGTGTCGGCTGCAATTCTGGCGCGACTCGTTGCTCGACTGGCCGAGTTTCGGTGGCTACGGCGCCGTTTTTTCGAACAAACGTACGATCGCCGCACAAAAGCGCTGAGCAGAGACGATGACGATCATCATCAGTTCTCGAGACGTCATTACGTGCCCGTCGTGACTTTTTCTCCGTCCGCTCGATCGCTCGACGAGCAGATGCTCGTCTCGTCAGCTGTCCGAGTCCTCGTTGTCGTCGTGTGGTGCTGCTGCCTGTGGCTGATGGTTAATTCCGTGCAAATGCGTACGCAACGATTAAACCAAGCACACGTGGAACGAGCCGAGAGGTTTGCCCTACGGCCATGTACCACCGGAAATATTTCTCAGATTCAAATTCGCGCGGTTCTTGTACCCCAACGCACATGTGACCTTTCTTCCCCCACGCGCTCTCAGTCGTTAGACTCATCGTTGAAATTCGCTCGCACAATGCTTCGTTGTTAATCCTCACTCTTCCGAGTCCTGCGCTACGTCGACTCTCATTTACTACCGTTATTAGTAACGTTGCCAAGGCTAAGACTTGCACACAGACCCACACACAACCCTTTAACAACTAGGACGGTACCACTGCGGTAACAAACCGTGCGAACGATTAGTGTCTTCCGTGAATACTACACTGTTGCTCAAGTCGTGCGGTGCTTCGACCCCCTTTTCACGGCTTACATCCGCACGACCTGCTGGTGGGTTCTCCATGACTTTGCGATTAATTTTACCGATTATACGGTACCTGGAATCATCATCGCAGCTCTCATCATTCACAGACTCGACCATTATTCATTATCAACGGAAAATTTATATTTTAAACGATGCAATGTGATCGAGACATTGTATTTAAAAATTTGCGCGAAACGTCGATAAGCGATTTTCAACAACGGTTGCGAATCAATTATCTCACGATTGATCAATGACTCGAATAATATTTTATTGTTCTTTTGTTCTCTCGTTTGTTCGCAGTTTGGATTGTCGATAAGGCTTATCACGAAAGCCTTCGAAATTCGACAAAAGAAAAGAGGGAGACCGAAGTAGAGAGAGAGAGAGAGCCGGGTGCCGGTGGGAAACAATAAGCGGCAAAAGAAAACAAAATAATATAAAACGATTTTGATAAAATAACGAAGCTTTAAGATGGGAGCGCGACAGAGCAGAAGATCCGTGGATATAACGACGACGCCGAAGAAGGAGGGTCTGCCGGCGGAAGGCGTAGTTGGTGACGCTGCAGCGCCTGGCGACGGAAAACTCGAGAAAATCGAGGAAGCCGACGCAAAGCCAACGACCAACGGCGTTGCTCCACACACGGACGCGACGTCCGAGGATAAG
>OZ020171.1:12602560-12727560 GCA_963971145.1 Sussaba pulchella | reverse complement strand
GCTTAGAAAGAAGATAAATTTCCGAACGCAAGAATCTCATAATTTCTCACAGATAACGCGCGACGAAGATCTAAAGAATTCTTGTCCCGAAGAAAAAAAACAACACTTTGACACGTGCAGGGGAGTCGCGCAGGTGTCGCAACAGCGTTGCGGTCGTTTCTCGTGGCCTTGACCGTACCATACCATTCGCTTCCTCCATACGAATCGACCAAAATGTTTTGCCTTGTCGAGGACGAGTCGCCAAGATTTATGGTCGTAGAAACGACAAACGACATCCGTTACCGAATGCGTCAAAGTTCCGAATTTCGCCTCCACAGTTCCTGCGGCAATTTTTCAAAATGGATTTAACGTTTGGAAAAAAAATTATAAATAAAAAAAAGAATACTTGCCGGGTGCAACAGTTTGGGTGGTCGAGAGGCTAAACCCGGCCGTCGACACAGTCGCCGATTAAAAAGACGACGCTTGGCACCGTTTCGAATAAATTCAGTGTGCGCGACGCTGGTTAATCCTAGAATCGTGTACATGGGTCATTCGTGCCCTTCGATTTCATACTTCGATCACGTTTAGGGCCACTTTGTAGTTTTTCATCACATGAAATTTTTCTTAAAAAAAAAATAAATAATCATCTACATAAAGTAGAATCGTCATACAGTATTACAGTTTTTATAGAATTTTTGGTACAGATTAGGGAGTCAAAAACGAGTGAACCACGTACGCGGTTAACCCATGTCAAAAAATATTAGTAAACCGTTCTAGAGTTAATATTCCTTGCCGTGTATGAAAGGAAAGGCGGGTTTGATTCTCCGGGTTTCATGCTTCACCGATGCGTCATACTCAAACCAACGTAGCAGAATACATTTGCGAGGATAATAAGTTCTCCGAGTCTCGGAGAACGGACTGCGAAAAGCTCTCGGGATTATTGGACGTGGCTCGCATTATAATCCGTTAGAGTCTTCCCGGCATATCGGAGCGAGCCAACAAACGGGTGTTTAGCAAGTTTCGCGATCGTTTTTCACATTCCCGGGGGAATTCTGGACATTCCGTTCAATTAATAACGAAACTAGCGTCCGCGAGCGGTCACTACCATCCGGGCAATTAAACCCCATTCGAAGCTCCCCCCGAGCAAATTCCAACGAGAGCTTCGTTCTCGTTCGAACCGTTGTGTCTCACGACTTTCATCCGTTAATCCACGTTAAGAGTCCCCAATCCCGCGTCACGTTGCGCTCAACCGCGGACACAGTTGAGCCAAAGTCGTTTGCTCCAATGGAGAGATCTGGATGTTTCACTGGCTCTCTTCGAGACCGGTCGGTACACACAAAGATGAAATAATAACAATTTCATTCTCACGACATTGGGACGAAAAATCGTCTGGACTGCTTCGCACGAAATGTGGCAAAACGTTTATCCGCACGAAATAAATTCTCGTTGTCCTTCGCGGTTTCTCGGACCAAATATTCGTCCCCCCCCCTGCCCCTTTTAACCCACCACGGCCATTCACTTCACGCGAGTTTCGTGTGTTGCCAACTCATCTCCAAATTTTTTTTGCAACTGTCGGATGTCGTGCTCGACATTTTGTTTTTATTATTAAAACTTTCGTGCTGCATTCTCGATGAAATTTTGGTTTTCGGGACTTTGTTTTGCGCTTTTCTTTGCTTCTCATTTTATGTAATCATCGTTCATGCGCCAATTGTGACGGATTAGTAGCGATGGACGTGCTACATTTACAGTAATAAACCTCGGTGATGATTCACCGCTTGACTATTCGCCGCTGCAATAATATCGCGTCGTCGAAGTCAACACCTGCTGTTTCGTTACTCGGAATAATGATAACATTAATCATTGTATAACAGGCAACGATTTATCTTCTCTGTCCCGACGAGCTAAAAAAACGTTCGTGATTCTCAGTCGTTGGGGTTTTTATTTGAATCATCGTTCGAAATTGACTCGTATCGATAAATGTCGGAGAATTTTTGGGCACCATTGCGAACTTCGTGGTTCATCTCTAGGTTTTCATACATCCAGCAGAATCCGACGAATTCGCAGTACAGATTACGTTGGTAAAATACTAAACCGACATTCCTTCCGAATGCACGTGGCGACGCTTCGATGATGTTTCGACCAAGGTCAACCGCGAGAAGAACCACATACTCGGCAAATGGCTATTCACGCCATCCGCATGAACAAAAGCCTCGTGGTCATTTTTTTTTTTTTCGCCTACACCCAGACACGAGATGCCGCTCGTGACGCGTTGAACGTTCGTGAGAACGCTTCTCGAGGGGGCTCGGTGGAATTTGCATCATTAAATTGTTACCCCCCTAATAACGGTCCAATTGGCCTATGAAAAAAAAAAAAATAAAATGAAACAAAATGTATCATACGGATAAAATAATATCATTCTCGGGAAGAAGGATTTCCGTAATACGTCGAATTCTCACCATCAAGCAAGAGCGATTTAATCGACAACCGGTCGAATGAAACCAATCTCAAAGTGTCCAAAGTGTCGCAATGTCATCCTCAAATTAAATTTCTCTTATTATCTTTCATCACCTCGTTGCACGATAATCTCGAGAGTTCCGCGACAAAGAAAAAGGGAATTCAGGTTCGAGCCACGTGTACGATCGATAGTGTCCCGGCAGGGCTGGGGAATGTCCAGAACGAAGAAATATGGAACGAGAGGGTGGATTCCCTGGACGAAAGCCAAACCCTCAAGATGAGACGAGAGTCTCCTCTTCTCAAACGGACGGGACTGAATTGATCGCGTCTCTCGGAGGATACCAGAGAGGTCCTCATCTCCGCCTTCTCACCCGAGCTATTCAACATTCTTTGGTTACATATAGTCTTGTCCCGGTCAATCTCCCTTACACTTTCCATCCGTACGACCTCGTGCTTTTCGTTCGGCTTGTCACGAATGAAAGGGAAATCGGATCTTCGTTTATCTCGTTATCCGCGTGCGCGAATCTTCGTCGCTTGTCAACCAAACGTCAAAATCATATTATTCTCAATTTGTCGTCGTTTCCGTACGATCATTGCTCGTGGGCTCGACAATGCCCATCGGAAGTACGCGATTCTGATAAACTCCTCAAAAATATTATTGCAGCGACCGAATAGAGTATAAACTGACGGACCAAAGCGACGAACAGGGCGAAGACGATAACTTTCTCGTGCGTCACCATTCCAACTACGGCAGATTGTCACTTTTTTAAATTAAATAACTTCGGGAACAATTATCGTCTGCGGCACAAACGAATACCATCCCGACGCGTTGACAAACTCGGGCTATCTTTGTTGTTCACATTTCTCTGTACTCTTTCGTTTATGTTGACGTTCTTAGGGATCAAAGGGTGAGGGAACGAAATTATGCAGACAAAACAAACAAAATACAAGGTTTTTGCGAATATTCTTCTGAATGTTTCGCTGCAACCGTCAATGTGCTCTCGACTTATTGCATTTTCTTCTCACATCTCTGACGTTCGATCATTCAAGAATTTTAGTTTTTCGAAGATCACCGATTCATATCGCTTCCGATTAATTCGTCCTGAATAGTTTTAACAAAATCGATATGTCTCGGGAGATTGCCGTTGCCAGCCGAGCAACGAACAAAGACGTAGAACGAAATTCGAATTGCAAAATGCTTCGTTTTGCTAGAAACGAATGGGACAAATCCGGTTTTCTGCCTGGCGCCAGGAATCTCGGAATAGTAAATGTGCCAGACCGGTGGTGCTGCTTGTGGGTCGTTGCACCTGCGGACGAGAACCACCTTGCGAGTGTAATTTAATTTGCGGCGTCGCCTTAATTCGGTATTTTGCAAGGACGGCACGGTTAACGTGGGTTTTTTTTTTTTTTTTTTTTTTTTTTTTTTTTTTTTTTTTTTGAACGAACGCGACGGCAAACTTTTGCTCATTAAATTCGAGAGCGGCGTTTTCTACTTTCGCCCCGGATGGTCCCTTCGGTTTTGAATTAATTGCAATCTTTATTCCTCTTTTTCTCCTCATAATAAATTCGTTCCTTCGTTGTGCTCTGATTGTTTCGGAATCGCTTTTATTCGTCACAAAGTCATTCTTCGTCGCCTCGCCGTGTTTTAATTGTACTCGGTGGATGTTCTTTCGTCTGGCATTCCATAATTTTTATTAGCGAGAGGCACCTGGAGAATTTTATAGATTTTCGGTAGAAACACGGCACGCACGTGAACGATATTCATTTGTTTCGCGAATCATTGCAGGATGATGCGGCTAAGGTGGACGAGCCCAAGGTAGAATCTCCGACGACCGAAACCCCGGCGGAAGGAGCGGCTGAGGTCACAACACCCACCGAAGGCACACCAGCGAGCCCCACCAGTGCCACCTCACCCGAGAGCAAAGAGACCAAAAAGAAGGACAAGGTACAGACACGTTGCACGAATAGACGCAGCTATTCGATCCCGATAAAGCTGCGAACGATTTACAAAAATATATATTTATCAACTTACAGCCGAAGAAAAAATGGTCGTTTAGGTCAATAAGTTTCGGCAAAAAGGACAAGAACAAGCCAGTCCGCGAGGATACGCCCAAGAACGGTGACGTCGCAAAAGAGACTCTCGCAGAGGTAAGTCAACGTCAATATTTTAACCGAAAATACGAATTTTCGAAAATTATTCGAACTTTACACGAGTGTGTGTTGGCACTTAAAACGTCACATTGTCTAGCCAGCGTATCTACGACTACCGAGAAGCGATCACGCAAATTTCGGGTCCATCTTTTCGCAGATTTACCATTCGATTTACGGTAAATTTCTGTCCTGAGAATTTTTTTTTTGCTCAGTCTTCCACGTTCCCCGTCGTCGCAGTGTTGTTAATAGTTTACTTTAGACAATGGAGTCATTTTTTTTTACGATTGCACGACCAAAGTCCGCGAAATTTCGCCATCCAAGATGAAAAAAGCGTAGTTCCGTGTTGTGTAACACGTGTCTTGTGTTTGCTCGGCACTAATTTATCTTTTACGATGGCTTTCCAGCAACCGCGATATTAACGCCATTCCATTGTTCCTCACGAACAGATAACACGACAATTTTGCCACACGCTGCGATGAGTACCGTCTTATTTTGTTGCGAAAAAAAAATGAGAATGAAGATTCGTCTAGTGAAAAACATCCCACCCGAATTTCTCGGTTTAAAAATTAAGTCGGCAATAAAATTAAATTGCTATAGTAGAGATACGTTTCGTTGCAAAAATTTCGTTAAACCGGAACCAACGCCGAAATATAATTCAATATAAGCCTTCAGGGTCTTCCCCTCTGGTTATCGAGAAGGCTGTAGGTTTCGCGTAGGCGCGGTTGATCGTTCGCTCGCCGCCCCTCGATTCGAAATCCTGCGCGAACGTTCTGCGGAGAGACGGAAAGAGTCGCAATACCGATTTTCCGTCCTCGTCCTTCGCCAGGTACTAACCCGAGGTTTCATGCGACCGAAAAGACAACCCAGTGGGAGAGATTGAAAGAGAAGAACGATACGACTCGGATATATATTACAAACGTTTGCGTAGTCGTACGAACGAGGCGAGAGCGAAGAAGGGTTTCACCACGATCATGAGTCATTCTTCGCTTCGTTCTTCTTATTATTCTCGTTTTTTTTTTTTTTTTTGACTATCTCCGTTGCGTTCGTACCACGCGACGCGCGAGCAGCAGCATCAGCGCAGACGAACGCGAGGTTGGAGGGAGGCAAAACCTTTCGAGGTACCGCCGCGAGGACGACGAAGAACCCGGAGTAGGAAAACCGGATTCGCGAGACCGCTTGAATTATCCTCGTAACATCGATCTTTTATACCGGGGGACGTTTTCGAATCTGCTTGTTCGGATATCACGGTGAATCGAGTTCGAACGATTCACCGAACCGTTATCGCCAATGGGGATTTTCTTCGCGGTCACGACGATTATGATTTCTACAGCGTTCGCGTACAAATAAGTATTTTATTATTATTTTTTTTCTACATCGTGTAAGGAATGGAAACAATGCGAAAGAAGATCGATGAGTAACAATGATATTCATGATTCCAACACGAAGCTTTGGTTTAAAGCTCAACGAATTCATAATCGGCCATAATAATGGACCCAAAGGATTACCTATAATATCCCCGATAGTTAATCGGGTAGTTGCGGGCGACAGCGTTTCGATTACTTCCGCGAATGTCTACGGTATCAAGTTTTCCGTCGAAATTTGTGGAAGAGGTTTGGGGGGGCGCTGGAAACCAGAACCACCCGCGAAAGCATCGTAATTCCGTGGTTGTCGGAAACGTCGCCATACCCCCGGTGCTTGCGCTCGTTCGGTGATTGCTCACGGTAACCCGTCGAGGCTCCCAAGAGTCCCCCCGCGTCTCTCCCGGTGTGCAATTAATTTCTCTGTCTTCTCCCGGTGGACCCTGCAAAGTACATTTTCCGTGGAGTGTGTCTGCAACTAGCGGCGAGGACCGCGCGGCGATATCCCAACTTTGTTCGCCAGTGTCGTATTCTCCTCTCCGGCTCGTCGTTCCGGGCTCATTCTCGTCCCGACGCAGCTGCCGGGACGCTAATCGCAAATTTCATTTGCATTTTCCCTGGCGGGGGATGTGAGACGAGCCGAGGCTGCGAAGCGAACCGAAAAGGAACGAGAAAAGAGCGCGAGGAAGAGGGGGAAAATTTGCGGAGGCGACGAATGCCACCACCACCACCAACGTCTGTCGCGGAATTGCGTGTGCGGTTATTTGTTTATTTTTCAGACAATGTTCAACGACAATTCTACGTGTAGATCGTGAGGGGGGTTTTTTTTTTTCGTCGTTTCCGTCTCGTTCTTTATCGAGTATCACAGACTACAGTCTTTTTCTCTACCTCCCGTACGCCAACACGCGGAATAAAATTGGGAGTGGTTCGATGTTCGCTCCTCGTATCCTTCTCTCTTTCTGGCAGCACTCGAGGTGTTCTGCACGTTGCACTTGGCAGCTCGGTTGGACGATACCTCCCTCAATTACACGAGACGTATCCACGGTTGCTCTCACTCGCTTCTTCGAGCCTTCGCGATAATTCTCTTCCGATGTTATCAGCGACGGCGTAATTCTGCCGGGCTTCCGATAGAAAAGCCTTCTTCCGAACTTTCGGAGGCTGTCAATCGCGTGGGCCATTGAAGCGATCCTATCGTCGTGCGATTCTTTTTACCCTCGAAGATGTATGGTCTTGTCTTCATCTATCGAAAATGTTGACGTCGTTCGATGCTTCGTTCAACAATCAATGGCTCGCAAATATCGTCACGCTGTGCAAGAGGTGAAGTAGTAACGACCGCTGCTGTAAACACGCTTCACCTTCTCGAACACGTGTCGATCAATTCTTCGATCGTCGTGACAACGATTGAGACCAAATGGAACATTGATCGATCATTGTGATGTCAATGTCAATGCGATTTTCGCAGAAATTACTCTCCGTTTCTGGCCAATTCTCACTTGACCAATGCCCCGGTTGATCATCCGGTTACGCTTCCACCGAGACCTCGGAAGCATATCGCAAAGCCCTTTTCGCAACTCCACAGGGGCACGGTTCAACGGCCCAAACTTCCCGGATATACTTACCTGTTATGGGTTCCGCTGGATATTCTCCGTGTTGCCGGAAAAAAAAAACGAACGAGGCTTTTGAACGGGGTCCGTTCGCACAGAACGGTTCGCAACGGAGTTGAGGGTTTCCCCCTTCGTCGGTCAACGGGAGTACCGGCCTCGCTTTTTCCCTGATCATCGATGCAGAACCATCGCACTGACAACCTACACGTTTTAACGTTGAAAAGTCATTAAAACCACGCTGTACGTCATTCATGGAAACGTCACTTTTCAGTTATCCATCAAGCATGATTTCCAACGAGACAATCCAATCTTCACACTTCTGACATCAGTTTTCAAGCAGTTTTCGGTTATGAATGATGATCAAAATGGTCGTAAGTTTCTGTCTTTTTGTTTTTAATTCCAGCTCGTTCGTTCGAACGTTTTTTTCATTTTCATGTGCAAAAAAGACATTCAAATGATTCTGCTATTGGGATTTCGATTCAAAACCGATTCGTTATAAAATGCTCTGAACATTAGATTGAATTCGAACATCTGATGGAGTGCGAATAAACAACAATCGTGATGATACGGTATTTCCCTTCGCACTCGGTGACTCAGCCGCGACTCAGTTTTTTTTCCACTAATGCGTGTCGAACCCGAGTAAACTGTTAACGTCACTCTCGTTCTATCGGGATATCATTTTCCAACGCTCGTTCGTTCGCAAATCGTACGAATCATTGTGTCAGGTGACTCGCTCGAGCGCGTGCGCAATTCACGCCCGAGATAGCCATGCGATTTAGCTCAAGAATATTGACGAAACCCCGGAAGCGCAAGCAGAAGAGAGAAAGAAGTTCTTCGAACGCCAAAACGCAAGCGTTTTATAATTGCTCCATTTTTTTCTCTCCCAAGTCAACAGTTTACGTTCTCGTCGGTAAATCTCGCGCCATTTTCTTTTATCCGTTGATCGTTCGCAACGGTCGAACGTTAGACAGCCCAGCAACCCTCGGCAACGTTTAAAAGACTTTTACTCTTCGCAAACATCCGAGTAAACAGTCGTATCAATTTCTTCGACAAATATACTCGATAAACGTTACGCGATAAAATCGCGATTCGAGACACTTCTCTCGTTACAAAAATTCTCAGAGATACAAACAAAGGGAGTCGCTCCGTTGTCGCGTTATCGAACAATCGTTCTTACCGCCCCGGCTATCGTTTATTTACCGTTTGCTTCGATTTCAACGGTTGTAACCCGACGAAAATTGATGAGCCCATCGTCGAATTACTCGCGATTGTACACAACCCAAGTATTCGCTCGATTAATCGCGGAACCATCGACGTGCGGCGTCGAATTCGCGATCGTTGACGAGGGCGTGGGTTACGAACGATCGCGCTATCGCTTCTCGTCGTTGCAATCGTCGGGGCAAAAGATTAACGACCTTGTTATAATAATTATATATATAGTTTAATAGAATAATTATATTAATAATATTAATAATATTAATAATATTAATAATATCAATAATATTAATAATATTAATAATATTAATAATATTAATAATATTAATAATATTAATATGCGTGTGGTATTATTAATAATATGAATATTAATTATATTATATATATAGTATAATTACTATTATATATATAGTTATAATAATAATGGTAATATACACCAAATAAATTTCTCGCGATTTATCCAATTATTCGACGCATAATTCACGCCACCGTCTATCATTCTTCATTCTAAATTCTAAAAAAAAGGTCTTAATTCCAAAGAACACAATTTCTCCACGCACTTGAAGTAATTTTCTTTCTTTTTATCACGAGAGAAAGAACGGTGGCTGTGTATGAATCGAGATATTGCCAACTCGTTCAATAGTTTCCAATGTTCGTTGTATGACCGGCGTCGAAGCATTTCAATTTATCTCCGAGTCTCGAAGTCGGCTCCTTCGCTCCTTCGACGGTCGAATCCCGCCTCGAGCGTTTCTCGTCTCGTACGAGATTCGACCGACGCGAAACGACGACGTTACCGGACACTACGGGTAGCTTTATGCGATCGTAAATAAGAGGCTAACGGTGTAAACGTCGAAACAAACGCAAGACCGCACCCGTCTTCTTATTCGAGAAATACAGCACTCGTGCACAACCATGTGTTATGTATTTCATGCGATCCCAATTGAAAACCAATAGTTACCGACCTCAGTGGGTCAATGCGCGCGCTTGAACTTCGAGCTTTGTATCACCCGCTTCCTTTTCTTCCTACGAAGCCAATGGGGTAGGTTGCGGAGTTCATACTCTCATTTGTCCGAAAAGGTATGTATAGATGTAGTGGCGTAGCTCGTTGTACCGCGTGAATATGGTTATTTCCGTGTAAAACTATATATATACTAGGGTCGACCTTATTTAGGGTGTTGTCGAATTTCGACGAGTGCTTCCTCCAGATAGGTTCGAAATAAATTAAAAAATATATGTGCAAAACCCCAGCACTGTAGTCCAATTCGAAGACGTGCCTGTAGGCTCGTTTTGTTTCCCATTTAAATAACATGGGATTTTCAGACTAATTCAGTCATTATTTTTTGGAAGTGCTCCCGAGCATTGAAAAAAAATATTATTCATATGAATCTATTCTTAATTGGTATATCTACGTGTAAAATTTTTAACAAGACCTCGCCTGTATCAATTTGCCGTCGTGTATAATAGAGGGGGGTAGGGGAGGGTAAAGGTTGTGATAACGCCTTGTAAAAAATTTTACAAATGTCGAAAAATCTAGCCGACTTCTCGACGTTCTCTTTACCATGATATTTATTTTTCACCTTTCCGATCGATTAACGAACCATCTCGGAAACGCACCGATTAGGAGAGGTATGGGCGTTGACGGGTGAAGAGAAGTGCAATCGATGGAACCACGATTGGGTAACTTTTTTGGTTATTCTCTCCACACCCCGTATAGCTGTGCACTCTTTACGTTGCTGCGCGCATTATTCTGTGGAAAGATTAAACGTTTCACCATCTCCTCTTTGGACCTCTATCAATTCGACATTGTTTCCGTCACACCCTGCCCAACTGTAAGCCCCACGGTTCCTTTTGTTCGATTGAGAGATTCTCGAGGCGCTTACGCGGTAGTCAGGGTTTTTTTTTTTTCGAGGGGAAATAAACGATAGTCCGTAATACGCGAAAAGTGAAGAATAGTTGATCCGATAATAAGGTTCTATAAAAAAAAAATATATCGAAACTCGCTGCAGAAATTGGAATAATTCAAAAGTGTCAGGACGTACTTTACGACTCGTTGATTACAACTTGTAATTGGAGTCGAGAATAAGACGAAGCGTGAACCAAGTCCAATCGTTCTATTTGCGTCTTCTCGTTCATCGTCGGAACGCCGTCTATGGGCGGCCGATCGAGCGAGCAAGTGGGCAATGCCGTTCGGTCTTTCGCGTATTCCTGCCGCGGCATGTACGCCCCGTTGCTTGTGCAACGTTGAGCCCTTGCATGCGACACGCGGCGATCGAGCGAGAGATCAGCGTTTTCGTTCCACCGGTATGAGCCACACACTCTGCGACGAGGCGTTTCGATGGCCGTAAAACCGGTTAATTATCCTTTAAACATCCCGACTCATTCGCAAATGACTGCCAAAATTAATCTAGAATTTTACCGTGTTAATAAATATTTTAATTAACAAATTTCAGCCTATTTTTTAATTTATATTTTGCCAATTCAGTCAGTACATTTCCAAATACCATCTCTCCAACTTTCACCCGTATTTATGGAATAGCCGTGCTTTTAACCCCACAAAGAGTTAAGTAACTACTCGTGTACTTCGATTCGTCCCGTTCGACAGACGAATTCTCGTTTCGTCACAATTACAATATGTACATTCGGCTTACACGAACGTGTATCGTACAACGTGTGTGAGAATACGTCGGGTGTTCCACGCTCGCGCTATTCACTCCCTCTTTCGCCGTATTCCTTTTCGAAATGTAATTTCACACTGTCGTTGATTCACCGGCGCGTCGGTGCTCTCACTGCGAGCACCATCGTCGGCTCTCCCCGGGGGTGTGTGCGTGTTTATTCCATGTTCGACGATGAAAAGCTCTTACAACTCCGCACGCCAACTCGGAAACGTATACGGAATACATTCTCATCGTCGCGTTTCCACAAGCCGCCTCAACTGTCTCGCCGATGTGACAGCCAATGGTCCAAACTTCTCACCACCGTATCCATACCGAATTCGAATCGATACCGACTTCGCGCACAACCCATCTATTCTATTGGATTTCCGTATTCCGAACTTCAATACCGGATTTCACATTCGCGTATCCATACACGCTTCATGCATTTCCGTTTGTTGCAAAGTGTATACGCTCGGGAAATTTCGTGAAAACGTTCCGACCGCGTTTAGACTTGTCAGCCAGGATTAACATGCTGTCAATTTGTAACCGCAATGAGGTGAATAGTCAGTGAGATCGTGAGAAAAGACGCGCAGCTCGGTATTATTAATCACGCGAAGCAGAGGCGTTCTAACGAACTATCACCATTGAATTCTCGAGATGATATACCTGCCCAACGATATTGATTTTCTCATCTATTGACACCACGGTGTTATTAATCATCACAACTGGTAATTTATCGCACTCGACGCTCACGTTTTGTTTCCACTCGAGCTTTCCCGATCGATTTTTCTTATCACGAAATTACTGGAAGCGATTGAATGTTTCTTCTATTGACAGGATTATTTAGTGTTCCGATGGTTGGGAATCGGTCACCCCGAATTCAGAATTTTATTTGTATGAGCGTGTGCGTGGATCGTTGCGCGGGGGTCGTTATGATTTATCTCTGGGGCGTTTCGAATTAGGAAGATACGTTCGAGGGATCTCTAACGAATCTAACATTCGGTACTCCGCTAGACTCAGCGAGACAGCGCCCTGACGCGTCGCTTCGTCTTTCTAACGATCGCTTTTCTTCGGTGTTGCAACGAACGTGACGTATACGCCTATAAGTACGACCCGAGCTATCGTCTCGCCTGTGTGAATCCACGGATTCAATTATACTTTCCACGAGAGAGGTCCGAGAAGGACTACGAGGAGAGAGCGCAAGGAAGAGACCAAAAAAAAAACCTGGCGAGAGTATCACGCCTGCGGCTACGTCGCCCCGACGACGACGACGACAAAAGAGATTTCGTTCAAGTTCAAAGGGCGACGGTACCCGGTCTTTCAATCTTCCGACAGCCTCACGTCACGTACCAGATTCACGTAGTTTCTCCGTACTTTAATCCGAAGGCGTACGCCCCCATCTTGTACTATTTTTCTAGACTTGGCCTCCGCTCTCCAAAAAAAAATCAACAGTCCCAAAACTGCCTTCGTGCAGTTGAGATTAAAAAAAAAATCCATATTGCATTGAAACATTAATTACGCTGCAGAGAGTTCTTCCAATTCTTGTACGACTTAATGACGTGAAATAATATGAATCTAATTTATCGCCATAGAATGAATATTATCGTTCCCACAAACGGACGCATCGTCTCCGTTCCGTCGAAATCGGACTTTGTCCTCATCCGTCGAAGCTTCATCTCGATTATTTTTGCATTTTGTGATATTAATTAATTTATCAACTCGACTCTATTCACACGGATCGTAAACCGCAAGTTTTTGTTGCGACCTATACGATAGGCATCCTGATACGAGCTACCCAGTCACGTGACGTCGTAAAGACGCATCGCCGTTTTATCTCCCCCGCAGTTTCGATATACATGGGGGGGGAGGGCCGAAGACCGGTCTATCTAACGACGTCTTACTGTGGGCTGACTAGCGCGCGGGCGGACGGCTCGGTATAAAACAATACACAATTACGTGCTCATTAGTCTCGAGTCTCGAGGAGAGTCCGCGAGAAAGACGTCTTGGCCCGCGGCCAGAACTGTTGAACGCTTCGCGTTTGAACCCCAGCTCTGTTGGGTACGTTCATCCTCACCCTGACAACTCGTAAACGTTCCGGCAGACTGAATGAAGATGAAAATCGTAAACCAATTTAACAGTTACATCCAAAAAAAATTTCTAAGGTTTGTTACTGGAATCAAACCTCAATTTATGTCACATGGGCTGACAGTATCAACGATAATGTGCCATTGCGCTCACATTTATTCCAGAGAAAAGATATTAGTGAATTAACGGAAACCAGAGGTAGTGATCCCACCCGCTGACTTTCCGATGGCCCTTTTTTCGGGTAAACCGACGATAAAGGAAAAAAAAATGACTGAGCAATGACTTTTATTTTCATTCGACTGTTCAAAATCCTTTTCCGATGTGAACCACACCAGGCCTGCCGATAAATCCAGTATGCACCTCATCGAAGCTCTGCTCAATCCGGCTGTCTGCAGTGGTTAGCAGCGAACCCACGGCGATCTCGCCACGGGACGTTACGATCTATTCCATCGATCTTTCGTTCCCTCCGAGCCACGGGGCATCAAGGTCGCTGGTGTAGTCGGCATTAAACGGATTATCCTGCATTTTCGCATCGCTTAGGGATCGTCTACATCCTCTCCAGCTCTCTCAGCTCGTTCGCCAGGATTCGCCGATCCCACAGAATTCTCCTCCTTCGCTCGTTCCGTACTCCCTCGTGCCCGAAGTCCGACTCCCGGCATCGCCGAAGGCCACCCATTCGCGCCCGGTGCCGTTGAATAGGAGCAAAAGAACCGGTGATAGTCCCCGTTGATCCGCGCTAGCTTCTCCTACTCGTGTTATCAGCGCGACGACCGTGCTGTGTAAGCACGAGACTATCGACGACGACTCGGCTGTTTGGATTAAATGGATCGAGACACGAGCTTCCGTACCAAAAGCTGAATCGTCGGGTCTCCGCTTTTGCTCCGCCACGCGGCCAATCTCCTTATTCCATTCACGGCTATAACAGCTGAATCGATTACTCGCATTGTATCTTTCGGGACGATCTCCATTGATCGTTGATGGCCCCGACAATCGAAGCTAATTTTTTTTCGAGCTACACGCAATTGCCCGCCATCCATCGACCATAGACGCCGACCCACCGAGATTTCACGATTGTCTTTGAAATATATGTACATGTGCGCGTGTTTGTCATCTCGTTCCATCGTATCTTCATTGCTGACGTCTGCAAATTCAATTGCAAACGCGACGTTGGGAAAGCCGAGTGCGCGATGCAGGCGCTAACGAATTATGGCACGCGGTGCGTTCGCCTTGTCCGTTCGAGTCTCGGGTTCCTCCCTTCGGCTCGTATTACTTCGCCTCGTTTCACCGCGTTCGAAAACCCAACGAGCTACGTTCCATCCAGTCTCGCTCATAATGATGCTGATGCTGCTGCTGTTGTTGTCTCTCCTTTACCGCTACCAGCTTCCCGTTTTCTCGAGCGATACCGGGCCCGCGCTATCTTCAGCTTCAACGGCATCGTCGAACGTCGCTGCAGCTCGGCGTCACACATTTCCGCCCCCTCGCGACAGCCCTGACTCTCCAATACCATCACGACTGATAACACGAACTTTCCGATGGACAACGGAATTTCTTTGCTCTAAAAATACGACAATAATTTTAACGGAGATAAGTAGATTTTCTTTCCTTTGAGGGTTTGATATTAATTAATCTATAATTCATTACGTGGCGAAGTTGATGTAAATTTTTTTTTTAAATTACATATTTCCTGAGAGAAAAACTTTATGGGGTGAAAAAACGCGAAGGCAAGAGGATGCTCGAGGGTTGCCGGTTGTGCGAAACTCGGAAGAGAGACAGAAACGGGAGGGCGCGAGGCGAGACAACCCTGGCGGATTTGGGCGTCGTCTAGTATCGAGCGTCGAGACGCCGGGACGCGCGCGGAGCTGTTGCCATGCCAACCGACGGACTCGGCCCGCTCGTTCCTTTTTTGTCTCTCTTTTTCTCCCTCTCCCACTCCTTCTTTCTCTGTGTTTCCGCACGCGGGGTATAGTTGCAGCGCGCAAGCACTTCGACGCACCAATCTCCTTTTTCTTGGTGACGAACGTGAGAAAATCGTGGTAACGGTGCGAGTTCTGAACTTCCGCGGGTTTCCGAACCACCGTCAACCGTTTCAATGTCATCTGAGTCGTGGGGGCGTGAGTCGAAAAAGACTTCGCTGAGCGATCGTTTGCCGGCCACAAAGCTCGTGATTGGAAAAAAGAATAACCGATTGACTTACACACCTCACGAATTTCTCTCACTGCCCTCGGTGTGCTTGCGCACTCCACGTTGGAGTAACAACCCGTTCGTGGCGAGGGAGACCGAGTAATGCCGAAGAACTTCGATAAGTCGCGCAAAAGATATTATTTCCTCCCGACCAATTAGGCGGGCTAGCACAGCCAGACAGCGGAACAAAGAAGGCAACAAACGATATAGTTAGCGGGCAGATTCTTTTTTCTTTGCTGCACTCGGGAGAAAAACCACGTCCGGGGAGACCCGCACGAACCCTCCTTCCGTATACTTAGACCACGACGACCAAAGCGTTCCAATATTTATCGAGGACTCGAAGGCAGTTTTCGACCTGCACACCAACACACACACACACAAACCCTTGGCCTCCACATCCGCTGCTGCAGCGGAGCAACGGCCCAAATGGGGCAAAGATCAAGCTTACACTCGAGGGTGGAAATGTACGAACTTGCCCGTCTCAGTAATTCGATTCTCTTTCGATGCAATTCACTCTTGCTAATTACACTTAAACGTCTCTCAATCTTTGATTTCGATGTTACAAAATTATTTCTCGAGTTAAGTTGAATTAAATTTACAATCTATAAAATTCATTTCGATTGCGTTATAGTCGTTTTTCTTTCGATTTTACAACCAAACCGTCGAAAGACCGTCAATATATTCATTGAAAATTGTAAAACAGTAGGGATCAAACTCATTAATTTGTATTCAAAGTTATACTTAACTCCAAATTTTGGTCCAACGGATCCAACTTTTAGGATACCGTTTGGCCCAAACACTCTATATCATTTTATCGCAATAGATGTATGACCGAGGACATAATTTTCTCGTGTGCTTGCGGCTGGCAAGCTGCGATGTAGAGAAAGATGGGGCAAGAGATCTTTGTGGAATCAAGATTGGGACATCGTCTAGGGGATGTACATACCGGTTACCATCCCTCATCACTACCCAGCGCTCGATCGAACTCAGCCTTTACGACTGAAGTCGATGTTTGCGCTCGTTCATGCCGTGAAATCCGCACACGCGAAACGATAAAATCAATATTCCCTCTCTCGGTGTGCCACGCCGTGTATCCAGTGCCCATTGCCGGTTGTGCCCTATCATCGGTACGGTTCACCCTCGTTGCGTTTCCCCGACCGACCCTCTTCAAAGCCGACCGAAGGGCCGGAGAGAAAGGGGGACAACGAAGGCGGTGGTCGAAGAGCAAAAAGGTCGAATGACGCAACTGAAGGAGGGAATAGGAGGACGGAGGGCAAATCTCGAACGAGGAACTGACGTAGATGTGTGAGCGATTCCACGCGCGGTGACATTGTCGCCCCTCGAGTACTTCCTGTTGCGCGAATGGCGAATGAACCTTCCCAACACTTCTTTCAGGAACAAATAGTATTCTTTTAATAGACTCATTCGATCGTCGGAACGGTAACGACTTTTTTGGACTCGAATGATATGCAAGAAAATGTTTCCCCGACGTAAACGAATTTATTTTCGTATCTACCTTGTTTCGGTACTGATTTATTAATTTGTCGATGCCACGAACTTTTTGTCAGAAGACACAATGCGTTTTTTTGTTGGTTGCAACAGTTCAGTTGCTTGCCCGGAAGCGTTTAACCCTAAAATATTCAGACTCTAAATGATCCGGGATTTAACTTTTACGACAGTTTCCACAGTGGTCTCGATAAGTCGAGGAGCAAGCAAGAGTGAGAGAGCGAGAATCAATGCACTAGGTACACTTTACACGCAAATGATTTACTAACCGATAACTAGTAGTGGTGGTGGTAGTTCCCCTTCGTCACCGCTACACGGAATACATTTGTCGCATACGTCGCGCATTCAATTTCTCTTTCTCCGTGTTACGGCTCCGCATGAAAGTTACCGGTAGTTTCCCGGAGAAAGGGATGAACCGAATGGAAAGGATGAGAAACAGTGTTGCTGGAAAAGCAAAGCGAGAAAGCGCGGCATCCCTTCGACGTTACGACAGATTTGCGCACGTTCGTTAGCGATGAAGTATATTACTCGTACAGCACTAGCCGACGAGCTCGGACGAGCGTGTATTTCACCGAAGCGACTTGTTTCTTCGGTTCTTTCTCTCAGTATCGTCACTCCAGCCTCGCGTGCATAATTAAAGGGTCGCAACAGCCGTCTCGTGGGTTGAGCGAGCCACCGCGCGGTTATTCTACGCGACCGAGCGCACAATCGTTATCGCTGTTTCGAAAGAGTTAACGAGCCTTTCATCGGACTCGGGAAATCCTAGAATCCAAATTTCAGCTCCGTGCATTGTCGTTCACCCTGGCTGTGGTCGTACTTGCCCTTCGTAAAACCGCGTCGAGAAGGTCTTTCGCTATCGTGGCTAGTCGAGGTCCGGTTCGAGCTTTCAAATTTTCCCCACTTAAAATCCAGACGTGTTGTTTCTGGTTAATTTATTTGTCGGGTAACTGATCTCTTTGAATTTTTCTGCTTCACGATACCGCCGATAGTTTCTTTATTTTATCGTCGATTCATAATTTTTTGTACAAAAGTAACGACCTCATCTCCGTTGATCACTCGACTGCCTTCGTTCGTTAATGTTTCAAGGGTCTAATTTTAACTAGATTATTGAATGTTGAAACTGAATACAAAGTCACCATGCGATAGAATTATTTGATACGTACGAGAATTTTGCTCGCCCAAAATTTCGTTCGACGCTTCAAACGGATCGTAATTTGTTGGAAAGTACAGATATGCCGTAGGGAGCTAAGTCAGGCCCGCAAAACCAAAGGATTACGTATGTACGTAGCGTGCGAGTGGAAATACTCGCGAGACAAGATAATGTTTTTGCTGTTTAGTGCCCCTCGCTTTCCTTCGTTAACTTCGATTATCAAGAGGTCCGTAATTAACAGGCAGACCTGCTGAACGAACCAGTTCGCGCCGAAGACCTCAGAAGCGTCCGAGTACTTTGAACCGTCGAACTTGACTCTCTCTCTAAAATTGCCTGGAGAAAATCCGACCGTATGCTACTCGTTCTTTATGTATTTATGATTTAGAAAATGTTTACGAACGATGTGTCATCACGCCCCGTTGTTATCCGAGTCGCTTTGGAGAAATAACAATCTTCCGATATTAGCGATGTGGATGCTAAACGCTAGCTCATCTACTAACTTATTTTCCTGGTTATATCCGTCAGCCTTCGAGCTTTTGATAACCCGAAGATGCCGCCATCCCTGCGGCGACGTCGGTATCCCCGACACGCGATACCGGACGTCGCGTTATGTCCTCGTCTGGCTTATCAAACTTGGCGAAAGCCAGCAGACCGACTGCCGGAATAGTTCGCTCTTCGCCCGCGCAGCTCTTTGACTCGACGACTCCAAAGACCTCGAGGCTCTTTATAGTACATTCCGGAAGATTCACGACTATCTTCCAAGCTATCCGCATTTGCATTTCTCTACGACGACTTCCATTTCCGCCAACTCTGCAGTTCGGTTTTTCCTACGCATCGTCGATTGTACCGAGCTTACGCAGGACGAGCGCAAGTTGGAAGCCGAGCTCTTTGTCCTGTCTGACTAGACGTGAAACGCGAACCGTCGCGTTAACGAAGGGCCAGGCTGTGCTG
This sequence comes from Sussaba pulchella, assembly GCA_963971145.1. NCBI lineage: Eukaryota > Metazoa > Arthropoda > Insecta > Hymenoptera > Ichneumonidae > Sussaba > Sussaba pulchella. The sequence continues at coordinate 12,708,272 of OZ020171.1, read as the reverse complement.
GGTTGCGGAACCTGGGCGAGAAGTTGCAACGAACTCGACGGGGTAACGCGTGTGTCTCGCTTTTCTCGAGGTTTTGCCCCAACGCTGCACAGGCTTGCGCACTGCAGGTACACGGGCGAGTCAAGTCGCCTCAGCTACGCGCCTTATTTCCTTGTTTCCATGCAATTCGCCCTCGTGCACGTTCCAAGAGCTTTGGTAATACCAAAGGCTTCCAAGGGCGCGAGCCCATTTGCAATTACGCCAAGTGTAATGATAACGCAGATGAAGCGCCGGGCGAACGTGTTCGAGTCGGTGCGGAACGTTTCTCCGTGCGAATCGAGATTATGAATTTCACAGAGAAACGAGCCAACTTGTCTGCAACGAGTTGACGGACTTATTCAATCGGAGCTTTCGATTATTTTTTTACATGCATCGTCCGGATTTCATGAACGTGCGAACCAAAAAATTTCTGGTTATTTAACATTTTGTTGCCTGAAAAATAGAATTGAAATATTGATAAATCCTCAGCGACATATCGTTATTTCAACGTATGACCGATTCGTTGCTCGTTAAATATACCTACCGACTCGGTACTGATTCAGCGATTTTAATTATCACTAAATTCTGATGAAGTATCACTTGTTACCGCGTTGCCGGTCGTCGAACGAAACCTAGCCCGCGAACATTGAATTATTGATTTATTTAACGTTCATCGTGCATTCGCGCCACAAGAATTTTCATTGTGATTCATCGAAACGACCCCACCTTCTTCGCATCAGTGGAAGGTTGCATGTTAGGGTCAAATATATATGCACGTTTGAGCGGCTTTATTCCGAGAGATTTTCTCTCTCCGTCGTTCTCTCCGTGTGCCTCCTGGGTTCTTCGGTTTGCGGGCTGCGTAGTAGTGTCGTATTCTCGGTTTCTGCAGTCCAAAAATAGAAACTACGGATCCCCGCGACGTTAGCGAGCCCTAGCGAGTGCGAGCGGTCTGCGGCGTGAATTTTTCTCTTCTGCCATCGCGATCGCGGTCGGGGCGCGGAGCAGGGGGATGGAAAAACCCATGCGAGTGCCGCGCAGCGGGAATCGAACGTTTCTCCTCGACGAGAAATCGGCTCCCGCTACGCGCCAATAAAATCTTCAACAACGCTATATATTGATAAATTATTGATTTAACGATTGTCACTTTTCACAATAATGTTTCACTGCCCTCTCTTTACCTTTCGTTTTACCGATTATGTGGATTCTTCGAAAACGAATTATTTTTCAACGACCCAACTTCGGGCTTCCGACTGCCGACGTGTGTTCTAACGCATCGGGTTTTTCTTCGTCTCGCTTCTCTTCTTCGTTTTCGTCTTCTTCTTCTATGACGTGGGACGATCCTCGAGCGTGCAGTCTATATAAACCAGCGCCAAGTGTCGGCCGACTCCGAGTCGACGACGGTCAGCCCGCTCGTAACGTAATCGTCTTGTCGTGCGTGCGGATTTTCGTCGTGCAAAGTTATTTTATCGTCCGACGCGTGGTCTTCGTTGGTGATTTTCAATAAATTTTTTTTATCGGTTTTTTTCTCATTCTTCAGCTTCGTTACGTATTCCGGATAATAGTTCAATCTTGTATTACAGCGGTGTAAATAATCGAGGTTAGCGGGAATTATGGAATCCGTGATGAAGGTAGGCCGCTCATTGGGTGGCGGAGTCTGCAAGGCGGCGGGTGCCGTTGCCTGGGGCGCTCGTCGAATTTTGTCCGCAATTCCACTTCTGGGAATTGCACCGCCGGAATCCACCGATGACACTGAAAATTCAGCTGAAAACGATATAATTACGGTACTCAAAAATCGTCCTTCCATTTTATCAATGAATATTTCCATTCAACGCGCCATTTTACATCCAAATCAAATTTCATCGAACGCCTTTGATCTCCCAGTTTGTTACATAACTGTGTTTCGTCGATAAATTGGTTTGTGTAACCATATAAAACCTGCCGGACCATCCGGCAAGCGCAGGACCGTACCAGACTACTTCCGGTCAGACTACGTCCGGTGTCGTTTATTTTTCGTTTTTTTTTTCTTTTTTCGGTTGCTCCTCTTTCCCTCTTTCTGGCGTAATCCATCAAGTTTTCCGGCTTTCCATTATTCTCTACGATCGCCAGAATAGTTTTCCCCATTCCCCGTGCTTCCAATCGTCCGAAAATATCTCTTCGTCGGTGTTGCCAGGAGGATCATAGACTCTTCCCGGTTAAGCCGCGACTCTTGTTTGGCTCGTCAAGCGTTTGATCAATTTTTATCGCATATTTCACATAAAAAAGTCTATTATCTCGACATGTAACGTCCCGAAAGCCGGTGAGCCGAGACTCGTTGCCATACCGGCTCTTCCCACTCGTCCTCTCGTGACTGTAATACCGTTTCGTTCACGGGTAAAAATAGCCCCGGGGCGCCGCGAAGATATTCAGCGAGGCGAAAGTGCCGAATGCTCTTTCACGCGTCGAAGCCGAGAGGCAAAGCTTCGTTCTAACATTGACGCACGCGGAATTCTCGCAAATAGGCCCCACTAACATTCCGGTTGCGTGAAAATTGCTACGAATTGCTATAGGATACGCGATTCAACGGACATATCGAAAAAATCGCTGTTCGATTATCGGTAGTTCCTCATTCGGCTGACACTGCAAGCCCGTGGAATCGCTTTTTTACAAACGCAATTTACATCACGCTCAAATGATGGGTGGAGAAAGATGAGGACAAAAAGAGGGGGTGAGTCCAAGTGCTCTTTGTTCCGCTGGTGAGATACAATGCGGAACTTGGTAGACGAGCATAGGGTCTCGTGCAACGCGAAACCCCTGCTGCGTTCCTAGGCGGAGCGCCAAAATCACGAGTAGAGGAGGAATCACGTGACGACGACGACGAAGACGATGCTTCACCTCCTCGGCATCTCGGGAATTTCATGCAGCCCCGCACAAAAAATCTTCTCGTACTTCCTCTCAACCCGGCCATGTATAATCCATCAAGACTCGAGCGAACGATCGGTATTCGCGTGCGCAATAAAGCTCTCCGACGTTAATTACTTTTAGCTCACCTCTGGCTGCCCCATCGACGTTCTATAGGGTCGCATTCGTCAAAAAACCGGTCACTGTGAGGTGAATCCGCTCCTGAATAGAAAGATGAAGAATCAGTTTGCAATGTCACGTTTATAGGGCGCCGTTTCTTTTGTCCTTGATAACTTGAGATTTATTCAACGGCGGGTTAATGTCAGTCTTGTTTTAATCTCGTACTGCTCTTAGTTTTTTTTTTCAATCGTCGATTAACTTCATTATTTTCATCGTTTAGTGTCAAACGTCGCTTGAAGCACCTCCGGCCAACGATGAACCGATCGCTGCCCCCCCCTCCCCCTTCCCCCGCTTTCTTTCTATCCAGTGATAAACGATGGCGATAGAGCCCTTGACTCCCATGGGAAGATTACATTGTACGGGGGGAGAGTCCCACGCCGGACGACCGGCGTGTCGAGGCGTGCGGCCTGCATAAACGAATTAGCCTAATGCTTTTTTAATGTTCACGGGACGTTGCTTCGACGCAACGCTGCCACTGCCGTGGAAGAGAACAGCCTCGACCTTTGATGGCTCATCAGTGTGGACATACGTTGACCTATGAGGGCGTCTGCCTGCGTCCACGTTTAGAAAAAAAAAATACATTCATCCCTATAGGGATAAAAGAAAGTGTCGTATGAAGGCCATTCATAGATCAAACATTACGAAAGTAACTTTGACAATGAATTATTGAAAAATATGATATCTCTCATAGATTCTCCACTCGTGCATTATAATTCTATACACGACGAACTTGGAAATAATTGACGAGTCCACAAATAGGAATGAATCATTCAGACACGAGTATTTATTTAGGAAACAGATATAGAATGATTTATTGGATTTATCGATCCAAATTTTCTGAAGTCTACAATTTTTTTTTGGTACCGTGTTAAGCCAACGTGCTCATTAAAAGCACCGCGACACAGTTTCCGCGTTGTAGCAGCAAATACTACCGCGGCAATTCGAGTCCGAGTGGTGTGCGGATTCTTTATAACCGGGGAACAACGGTGAGGGCAAGCATCTAGGCTACCACGAATGGCGAATAATGAGCACGTTCTACTTCCACGCCCGGATTATTCCGGACAAAGCTCTGGGGCGGGAACAGCCGTTTCTCCCGAGTCCGGAGGCTTTTTTGGCGCTGGCTGCGATCAATGTCGAGCATATCGGGCAGGCGAGCCCGAGCGACTCGCCGCACGAAAGACGTGCGCCTTTAATCGGAAGTTTGTTAGCCATCGGTTTCCGGACCGGATTGAGATCACCAGTGCGGACAGTAGTGGACCTGTTCAAAAGCTCCATTCCCCAGCGTTTTTGCTCAGTGGCATATCTTTGTGCATGTAAATCCGGCCATCGGCCAATTTTCGTAACGCAGTTTTTTCTGTTCGTTCTTTCTGGTTGAAAGCCAACGGCGCAACTTTTTTTGCCAACATCGGCAAGTATGATTCAAGTCCAATTGGTTATGAAGCAATCGTTCCTTTTTTAAATCGTTTCATCGATATCGACATCGTCAATCGTCCGAATTATTGCGGTGAGTCGTTTGGCCACTGGCATCACCACTGTGGGGACAATTATTTCCATAATCCCTCGAAAAATAAATTCCCCGGTGAGTCACGGTCGGACTTTCGTCGTACAATGAAAGGATTGAAGGGAACCCCGTGGTCGATCCTCCAAATTGAAAGAGCTTCTGAGCCTCTGGCAATACGAATAGCGTCCGGGACTCGACGGGGTTCTTCTAATCTCGATCACGAAACTCTTTCGTAACGCGGGAATAAAGATTCGGACTCCCCCCCTGGGGTTTCAGTTACTTCGGCAAATTTTTTCGAGGTTTCCCCGGCAGAAACCCCGAGAAAAGAATATTTTTTGCGAATTTGGATGTTGCGATAAAAATTCAATACCAACGGGACATCGAGAGATAAGAAATGAAATAATCGAGAGAATTATTTCTCGATGACACAGTGACACGGTTGTCCACCCCATAAGGGCGCGGTTCTCTCGGGTTAATAACACCCCTTTGAATTTCCCTGGCGAGTAAAGAAGGAGCACTGACAGAGAGAGAGAGAGAGAGACTAGGAGACCCTCGCGGACCGGATGCTCGACACGAGCCTCGAGCCAACACACGCATACTCACGCGCCCCCGTCGTTGTTCACCCTCCCCGTCGCCTATTTAGAAAGACGGCGGCTTCGAGCCCCACCCTTGCTGGCGACACACTCGACGTAGCCGACCAGACCGTACGAACGGACGAACGAACGAACGAACGAGCGAGCGAGCGCGACACAACCGTCGGGGCGTCCCCCCAGCGCCAGACAAAAAATAATATCACGCTTGAGTGAACCAACGTTGACGCGTATGCCGTACGTGTGAACAGTTAAGCGATGTTTCACAACTCCGCTGCACGCTATTCGCCATCATCTACGCGTTGCTACCGCACCGGAGAACAGCTCTCCGTGTGCTCGTCGTCACCCGGATCGTGCCGAAAAATTAACTCTAATTACTCTTTTACACTTTCCACCTCATCGTCTATCGCTCACGCTGGTTAGATAAATGTAACGATCGTTTCACATTCGTTCGCAATGTCAACCCACGACGTGTATCATTAACGAAAAAAAAATTTTTTATGACTCATCAGGGCGGCGAGGAAGCCGAGACCGCAGCAGCGGCGAGCAGTCCCGCGGATGATAAATCAGCAGTGAGCAGTCCAACGGAGAAGGAACAGACCGAAACCGTGGCCGTCGAAGCACCGGCGGTGGCAACCGAAGCCAAGGCGGTAAACGATGACAAGTCAACATCGGCAGCCGACGTTGTTCCCGCAGCTGCCACCGCGGTCGCTACCAGTCCGATCGAGGAAAAAAAAGATGAATCCTCGTCTCCCGCATCCAATCCCGTTCCCGTCGAGGCGAATAAAGTCGAGGAAATCGTGAAAGACGTCAAACCCGCGAACGTCGAGAAAATAGTCGAGGTCAGTCCAGTGCAGGCCGTAATAGAAGCCCCGGTAGAGGTCAACTCCCAATCCAAGCAAATCGCTACTACCGCTACTACCACCGCGCCGTCTATCATTGAGAGGAAAACCAGTGAGGATTTCCCGTCTCAATATCCGTCCAGTCCTCCGCCAACCCCCATCGATCCATCCCCTTTGCAACAGGCTCAGCAAGTAGCTGCGAACGCTTCGGCCATCGCCGAAGCGCTCAAGCTGCCTGCCGAGGCTGCTAACAAGGCCAACATCGCAAATGCTTCCGTAAAACCCGCGTCCGCAACCATTGTCCCGACATCACCGGCGTCTTCGTGGCGCGTCCAAACCAATTCTACCACCCTCGCTACCGAACAACCCTCTAAATTCCCGTCATCGGAACATCCTGAGCACACAGGCAACGCGTCCCCGATACCCGTCACTTTCACCGCTACCAATGTCGCAACTGTCACCGATACCACACAAAAACCATCTCCGGAATCTCCAAAGTCTGACGTCGAAGTTACGAAGGTCGTTCTTGCGAGCGACGCGGCTGAATCTGAAATCTTGATGGCCATTCCTGCGGTCGATATCGCAAGTGAGGAAATCGAGGCCAAAAACGAAGTTGTCGAGGTCATGGTCGAGGAGGAAATTTCCAAGAGTCTTAGCTCGAACGAAAACCCGAAGTCGTTGGAGAATGATTTGGTCATTCAAACTGAAGAGGGTCCTATGCCCGTATCCGGTGAAATCGTCGTCGAGGCCAAACCCGCCCTTGTTGTTCCCGACAGTCCTGCGAAGGACGAAATTGAGATCTTCCAGGTTTCGATGGAACTCGAGGAGAGTCGTGAAAGCGAAAAAGAATCCGCCCTCGAATACGTGGAATCTATGGACGGTTCTTTGATCGCCGATAAGGAAGAATCCGATGTCTCGCAGATGTTCGATGAATCTATCTTGTCGGCTGAGATGACAAACGACGAGGACAATTCCGAAAAAGATTTACCGCCACCGCTTCCAGCTTCGTCGGTTCCTGTACCAAAATCCACGAATCAATTGCTCAACTTCATGTCGACGCAAATCGAAGATTCACCGATAAACGTTGACGTTATCGAAAGTCCGAATAATAACGCGTGGTCGCCAGAAATAAATTCTTCACCGTTGGCTCCGAGACTTCCCGAAGTTGATGCTGAATTCGAATTTGCCGAAGAATCTTCGTCGCAGGATCAGGAACAAACGGATACTTCGTGTTCTTTGCCTCCGCCCGAAGAAATTGTCGAATCGCGGTTGAACCAACTCGTCGAGCTCGCCGAAGACAAAGATCTACCTCCGGCACCTCATCAACTTCCCGATGAAGATATATCTTGCCAATCGCCGGATAACAACGCTCGTGATATGGAAAACACGATAAATTCGGAAATATCAGAGGTGACGGAGGTCAGTCCTGCCCCGTCCGTTCCTCATATTCCCACAGACGCCACACTCCTGACACCACCCAGAAGTCCGAGCCCAGCCGCAGCTACACTCGTCGAAACCGACGTGGCAACGAGGGTATCCTCGCATCACGAACTTTCGGACGATCCTATAAATCTCGAATTCAAGACAGAATCGGTCGAGGATAGCTTGAATTCCTACAACGACTCGGAGCTCGAATTGCAGGAAAGATTAGCCGAAACGTTGGAGGAAAACACGATCATCAGTTGTCAATTATCGAACGACATTCCGAAGAACGACCAGGTGACTAACGTGCAAACTCCTGGCATGAATCGAACAAGGCCAGCCAAGTGTTCCTCTTGGCGATGCCGAGTTTCAAGTATCTTCGTCGTTGGGTCTTCAAATCCAAATTAAAAAAAAAAAAAAAAACAAACAAAAAAAAACAAAAAAACGCATATAACACGAAACTGTCTCTGTGGTGTAGCTTGAAGCGTCTCTCGAGCTGTCCTGGTTTCTCATGTATATCGATACCCAATTGTTATGGAAAAATATTGCTCCCGAGCTCCGAGACGCGTTCTCTTGTTCTCCCGACGTCTCGAGGGAGATTCCGCATCCATCTCTATCCATTCGTCCGATAATCGTTGCGAGGGCTTAAAGAGAGAGAAAGAGGATTTAATGAAGGAAGATAGCGCGCTCGGTCGTAGGGGTTCGCCAGGATATTACGTTCGGACGTGCACACACTTGCTTGGCGCTCCCTACGCCCGGAGTCAACAATCTAACAACGTTATTTATTAAATAACGAACCCTACACGACGACACGCCTATCCGCCTGCATCGAAACGCAAAAAAACAAAAAAAAAAAATAAGAAACTTTTCTGCATATCCATCCCCGCTACTGTTCTGCCCTCTACTACTACCATCGACAACCCTCTGCTACGAGAGACGCGCTCTACTACTTATATCCATGTGTCTGTTGCTCGTAAAAACTTCCTCAAATCCTTTCCCAATCACCCTGTGTTTGTTTTGCCTCTTGGTTTTCTCTAGCAAAAAAAAAAAGAAACACAAATCTATCTCGTATGTTAATATTAACAAACGATTGTGCAGTGAATTACGGTAGATTGAAGAGTTAGATGCTTTTTAAATGATGCGATTACATTGAAGCGAAAGAACTTATCCATTTCGAGTAGCTGAAAAGATACAGTAGCCAAACGAAAAAATACTCACTGATAGACGTAATGTAATGGACATGAGCGCATTTCGCTTGTAGCTGGCGTTTTTCATTCACCCTTCGGTCCATAGATTGTTTTGTGAAAATCTCTCGTACGGTCAAAATTGCGGGGAATGCATCCATTGTGTTGTCAGCATCTCTTATGCAGCATGTCGAATTGTCCTGTCCGTGGGGAAAAAAACAAATTTACGTACGGGAGTTTTGTCTCTAACAAATTTGAGAACTCGGTTGAGCGATTCTGTCTCGGTCTTGTTGTGTTTAATCGTCGTTTTTGTGATGTACCTGATCCGACAGAATCGGTCAAATCCGTTGAGGCTTATTGTCGAGCATGTTGGGTCTTATTAAAATCTTAACGTTGATAAATTTGTGTGTTACGCGACTAACGTTCATCTTTGTTTCTAATTATTTTAGAGCAAAGTCGAAGCCTCGGTTGAGAACAACGTGATCGCGAATGACATCGGCACGATGGAAACCAATGACGATGCTCCGAAGAGTCCACCACCGGCAATACCGGCCGAGGTTCCCGCACCGACTCTCGGACCGGCCATCACCGAAGATGTTGCCTCGGTCACCAAGGTAAAAACCTCGAGATGTTGATTCATACCGATGAATTTTATTTAATTAATTAATATAATTAATCGAATAATAAAAAAATAAATTAAATTTTTTATTGAATAATAAAATAATAAAAAAATAATTAATCAAATAATAAAAAATAAATTAAATTTTTTATTTAATAATAAAATAATAAAAAATAATTAATCAAATAATAAAAAGTAAATTAAATTTTTTATTGAATAATAAAATAATAGAAAAATAATTAATCAAATAATAAAAAATAAATTAAATTTTTTATTGAATAATAAAATAATAAAAAAATAATTAATCAAATAATAAAAAATAAATTAAATTTTTTACTGAATGATAAAATAATAAAAAAATAATTAATCAAATAATAAAAAATAAATGAATTTTTTATTGAATGATAAAATAATAAAAAAATAATTAATCAAATAATAAAAAATAAATTGAATTTTTTATTGAATATTGAAATAATAAAAAAAAATAATTAATCATAATAATTAATCAAAATTCATTCAATTCAAATGATGATCGCCCGATGACCGGGAAAGCTCGCTGAGCATTCCTGGTTCTGAAGCCGAATTTATTATTTCGCTTGCGAAGACTTTTGAGCGAGGGGCCATCTGATCATTTTTTCAATAACTTTTCGGTTGCCACCAAATTGGGATATTTTGCTAAATAATTTCATTTTTTTTTCGTTACAGGCTATCGAGGAAATTGATATTAACGAGAAAGCAGTTGCAGCGGCCGTCAATGAAAACATCGAGAGCGTTAACACGAATGTGAGTTTCCTGAAAAATTAACGATCAATCTTCAAATGTGTTGCGTCATGAATAATTTTGAAAATAACATTATTGTTGATTCTTCTGTTACAGGAAATCATAACCGACATGAATCACCAAAACAACATGAACGAATAAGCGCCCGCTAACCGAATTGTATTTTGGGAAGAAGAAAGTTCTTTTCTCTCGTTAAAACCAAAAAAGTATATTATATAGATATGTATATTTGGACCATTCCTGCAACTAAACTGAAAATAACGTTCTTTCGTTACGAGCAGCAGCAAAAAAAAGAAAAAAAAATAAGATGATAAAAAAAAACAAAAAAAATGAGGAAAAAAGAAAAAAAACAATGTAATGATCGACGACGGTGTCAACGATGAACATCGGTGAGAGGCATACGGACTTTTATAGTAGGCCTATTAATTATTAGACGGGATTCGATGTCACAGTGGCGAAAAAAGATTTGAGATGGCGTAAGATCGAATTATTTAAAAACCGTGAGGAAGAAGGGGGTTGGCAATTCGTAAAGAGTGCGTGTGAAAAAAAAGAGAGAGAACGAGAGAGAGAGAAAGAGCGTTTAATGTTAGATCGCCGTTCATCGCGTGATTTCGCTCGATTGGTGATTCATTATTTCGCGAACCAACGGAAATATTAAATAACACACAAACATTGCACACAAATGATAAACGCATTAACGAGTCACTTATCTCTGGGCCGTGCCCAGCTGCAGGTTTAACAATTATCAGAGATTGCCCCCTGCGATATGTAGAAAAATTTTTTAAGTGTCATTAATTGTTATTAAGATAAGTCTAAATGAGAAAAACATTACACGTAGCAGCAAGACGATCGACGAAGAACGATTATTCGTAACGACAGCGAGGGAGAAAAAAACGCGAGTGTAATGATCGGGGCGGAGTATGGGTACGTCGTGTACTCCAAAAGGGAAATACTCAAAGGGTCGACACCCCCCACCCCCCTCCCCTCTCGCTGTAACCCACACTATTATATTGTACACTGAGGATTATGAGAAAAAGATTCTGTCACTGCTCACGAACGAGAGAAAAATAGAGAAAGAACGAGAGAGTGAAAGAGAGAGAAATGAATAAAAAAAATTAATTCGAATGTGTGCGTGTATGGGTAGTAGATAAATGAAGAACGGGCGTGATTTGTGTATGTTTGAGAATGTTTGCGATGATACGAGCGTATGACGAGGAAACAGGGGTGGCAACGAGTGTCCAACGGTGATGAAGATTATACACGAGATCCAATTCGGACGAATAATAATTGCGAGACGTTTGAAAGAGTAACTCATCGACATCGAGTACGTCAATGTCGCGATTTCGATCATTTTGCTCGAAATTCATTTGGCAATCCTTGTTTCTTTTCATTATTTTGTGTTTGTACAATTATAAAGGCGTTTTACGTTGTAACGAGGAATTGCACACTTCTACACTTCTACACACACACACACGTACAACAACAATTTCACTCCTCAATCACGACAAAAAAAAAATAAATAAAAAAACATTTTAAACGACGGAATCGAAGATGCGGAAGCGCTCACGATTACTTCACCGAGAGTATACTACGAGAACTAAAAAAAAATTAATGAATAAAGACGAATGAAAAAAAAAAAAAAATGAAAAAAACGAATACATTAAGTCGAGCAATTTAAGTGATATATAATCTAGAAATAGAGAAAACGCGTTTGTGTAAATTCGGCGTTTGGTCGGGAAATGCTAACTTTTCTCCATACGAGAATGACACTTACGAGAAAACCTATCGTAACTTTTATGATAATCATTAAATATCGCCTAATTACCGGTAAACGAGACCCGCACAACAACCGACCCCCCTCCCCCCCCCCCCCCAAAAAAAACAACAAAACTGTACCTTTTTCAAGTTTTTCATACGATGTTTCTACGTTTATACGGATTCCCCAGAAGTAAACAATGGAAGATGATGAAGGGGAATAAAAGAACTAATAATAATAATAATAATAATTGCCTACGAACGATTTTTGTTGATAAGGCCGTAGCATAGACGATAACGCTAAACGATAAACGCATATATGTATATGCTCCGGATCAGAATATTTCTAAGTGTTAGGAGAGAAGAAAGCAGCGGTCATTAAAATCCGCGACTGGCATTGATTTTAATTAAACGATATATTAATGATTAAGAAGAAGGAAGTTAAATTAAAAGTTGTATAGTAAACCTTATTCGTATGAAAATTTAATTGAATATTGTCCGTAATAATATTTACAACGAAGGGAAGGTTAAAGAGAAAAGTAAGAACGCGAAGAAAGGATAAAGTAGTTGAGGGGAAGAAAGGAAAAAAATCGTCGTTTTCTCGAAATAAGATTTCACAACGAGAGCGGATTCGTTATTTAAATTTCTCGGATCCGATCGATATTCGCACCATCATTATCAAAACGTCATTCCGAGACGTTCTCTGAGCAAAAAAAAACAAAATAATCTCGCTCGTTTCATGGCTATTGCGTCGGTGAATAATATTTTAAAATTAACAACGATAAATTTTTAATCGGGGGACGTCTCGGACACGGAAGTACAGTCTGAAGTATCTTCGATCAGCAGTTATAATGATAACTAAACTATTCTACATTTATCTATAACATATAATAAACTGTGAAACAAGTGTACCATTGTCGTGTTCGTTGTCGTCCGCCCATTTATCTATCAAGAGCTTTTTCACACGCACCATCCATTTCCCATCGTCAATCTCGTCTATTTATTAACGCTGGATAATGAAGTAAGTAAAGAATTGATGTTAGTCGAGACCGTTGGTTTTGTTTTTTAAATTTAATTTTTATTGCATTATATATTATCAAATCTATGTACATAATTGTTTGAGATACCCTATCGGGCGATAGATTCTAAAGCCTTTATTAGAGTATCCAGTTCTTCTCTGTTTAATTCTAACGCAACGATTCTCTTGTCGCTCTTTTGTTCTATCATGAGATCTAATTGCAGTAGTGGCTCCTTCAGCGATGCCATTTTACTCGAACCCATGACTATCTGAAAATACATATAGAATATACATGGAAATGTTTTATTTTTGTTTTCATCCTCATTTTACAATGTTCCATATAAATAGTACAATAGTTTTATTTTTAGCTTTCAGAAAAAAAATTTGACAAGAAATTTCCATTTTTGTTCTTATTTTAGACCCATTTCAGGGTGTTCTACAAGAAACCATCGTCTGATCAAAAGTTTTGCTGCAAATTTTACATGAAAAGAATTGTACACATTTTATTGAATCACGAAATCTATCTGCGCACTGGAATTCAGCTTCGGACACATGGAAACTAATGCCCTGGTCAAAAATCCATAGTCCTCTCACGCACCTTCAATCTCCAGTCGAAATCAGTCATGGTTGGTCCCTTTTTCTTGGAATATGCCATCGTCAATGCATCCGTCAATTGCTCCTGTCGTACCCTCAGACAACTCATGACTCTGTTCTGCACCTGCTCCGGTAAATCATAATATTCCGGAGGCATCTGGAATAAAAATCAATTAAGTGCTTCATCGTCAAACTCCTACTCGTAAAATTCAAGCTATGATTATTCGTCCATCAAACGAAACATACTTTTTCAGTATCCAAATACAATGCGCTGGGTGTTCTAAGAATCGCAGACAACAATCTGTAGCTACAAGCGTAATCGTTTTCAGTCCAATTCATGTTGTTGGCAAATTGTTGATACGTTGGTCCGGGATAACCGCATATTTCGTCAGCGCAGGAATGTAACAACTAACATATTTAAATTAAACAATGTATCAAATGTACAACCTTTTTTCCGGTAAGTTTATAAACAATAAAATTTGTACCTGATTGAGTACATTACTGTTTGATTCTCGGAAGAGACTGGCATCCAAATTATGAATATCCATGGTTAAAAATCTACGTTTCACACTGAAATATTAATAAAACGTTTGTTTTTATTGCACTGACGTCTCAATGTTTGTACGTTCATATGCGTTATCGTTATATACTTGTAATGGTTGGTGCGACAGGAGCTCCGAAAGTTAGCTGACTCGTGACAAAACGTTCGTAATGCCGGCGTCAAGTTGACGCTTGCGAAGGTAGATGACAGCATCGACTATATCCAAAGATTCGCTTCTAACTTCATTGCGTTCCATCGCACGTTTTTCCGTGTTTTTAACTATAACCGGTTGTTTAATATTTCTTAAGCATTTTTTAAGGTTATAATTGAAAAAAGGACGACAAAAAATTCGACGATACTGGGCTATCTTTATTAGATCGTAGCTTCTATCGACGAGGATGCAATTATGTTTTCTCGTTTTTGTAAATTGTGCTATAATCGTGCAGATATTTCAGTAGTTAACCTACGAAGATACAAAGTGAGTACTTGTATTCGTTGAATCGAATGGACCAATTATAATTGAGAGGACCGTACGACTTTGTAGATTTCGCCAGCTTTGCTCCAAGAACATGACGACAAGGACGATAATACGCTCCCGGAGGTGGAGGAGAAGCTCCTGGAAAAAGACAATAAGTTGCGAGAGAAAGACGAACGTAGGCCAATCATTGTATGCAGACGACCGCAATTCAATTTTTACAAAGGCACAACTTATTCCAAGTTTGATACAATCCCGCTAGCTTCGCAAGGATGGCATCATTATAAATCCAAAGGAGACTACTTTACCATATATCCTATGCACAATGTAATTATTATGGATAATTGGAGTAAAAAAAACTCATAACTGAATTTTTCTTCTATCAATTGAATGAGAAATCACTGACATGTCATTTACAGCAATCGATTGTTATGAGAAACTTAGTTCCAGGAGACGGACCGAGTGTTCCCCGAGGAACCGAGTACTTTTCATGAGTTCGGTCTGCATCCAAAGTTGATTGAAAATTTGGAGATCAATAATATCCATGTGCCTAGTGAGATACAGACCATAGGAATACCCAGCATATCCAGAGGTGAAAACACCGTACTGTCGGCAGAAACAGGATGCGGCAAAACCTTTGCGTTTCTCCTTCCAACGTTGAATCACATATTAAAGTGGAAAAGACTGGAATTGAACCAACAGCGAGGACCGAACTCTCCTTTCGGTTTGATAATAACTCCTAGCAGAGAACTGGCCGACCAAATAGGGGTAAATAAGATGTAGATTTGGTATGAACGCCGAATAAATCTTAAAACGCAGCCCAACAAAATTGTTCTCAATTGATTTATCAGGCAGCGGCGAAGAAGGTATCGAAAGATCTCGACATCGACATCAAGGTAATCACCGGCGGTAAAACCAAGAGAATAATGAGAAACCCATCGATAAGAAATGTCGATCTTTTGATCGGTACTTTGGGAGTAACGAGCAAGTTGGTGACGAACAGAGTCTACAAATTGGATTACGTCAGACTCGTTGTGCTCGACGAGGCTCACGCTCTTTTCCACGAGACCTTCGACATTAAACTCGAGTTGTTCCTTCGTAAGATAGCCGTAAGTATCCATCATAAATAATATTACACCCTGAAGATGAGAACTTTTGCATCTGAGATGTCGAATACGCATAATTTTTCAACAGTTCGCTACTGGCCATCCGTTCGAAGAGTCTGACTTTCCAACGGGCAGTCAATTGACACTGGTTTCCGCTACGAAGCCTTCGGAGCTTCCTGCATATCTCAAACAAGTTTTAGACGTACGTAGAAATCATCCCAAAGATTATCCCTATATTTTTTTTTACTGAATCGCTTATTTCCTTACAGATAAATTCTCTGACAGAAGCAGCGACGGATAATTTTCATCGTGTTATGGTACCTCAAAAATTCATGAGACTCACCGCTGCTGACAAGCCAAGAGTTTTGTTGAAGCTGGTTAAGCCGAAGGCAGCCCAGAAACACCCTGTTATCGTTTTCAGCAATGACAGCTCCACGTGCGATTGGATATCCCTCTTCTTCAACGAATTCAACATAAAATCTGTCAACGTCAACGGTGACATGGCAATGGCCATAAGAAGAGGCAAATTTGCGTCTTTTCAAAGAGGCGATTTTCCCGTTCTTTCAGCTACGAACGCCGGAGCTCGAGGTCTCGACACCGTCACCGTTAACAACGTTATAAATTATGATTTTCCCATGGAAACCGCGGATTACATACACAGGTGATGAAAAAAAAACCTTTGCACCTAAACGCTCGAAATGACAATCATTGCAACTCACTTTGTCAATTTTCCTCCGCAGATGCGGAAGAACCGGAAGAATCGGTACCAAAGGCGAATGCAGAGTCACGAATTTTATAAATCGACCTTTGGAGATCGAGCTGACGAAAAAAATCGAACGGGCTACACGCAGAATGCGAGCATTGCCGATTTTTAATATGGTGGACGAGCACATGAAACGCCAGGAAGAGGAATTAATGGACGGTCCCAAGCTTGTTAAGAAAACTTCGAAGAGAGAAAAAAAGGGGACGAAGCAAGCGAGGGGACGGAGGCGAGAAAAAATTCGTGGATCGATGTAAGATTAATAATTATGTAAATAAAGTTTTCTTTACTAAATATCTTTCTTCGTTCGTCGTAAAATTGACCTAAGGCTTAAAAATATTAATATTAACAACCGATGTAACGCAACGACGTTTTCTCCTCATTTATCCTACGTTGGTTCGAGCTCGATCGAAAAGTAATGTCGTTGATCGCATCGCCGATGCACTTGGCATCGTACGCACGCGGTGTACGACCACCGCGCACGGTATCGGATATTAACCGTGTACTATCTTTTCTCGTTCTAATCTGGGTGCGCCCCGATGTTTACCACACCCGACGACGTTAATGTTCGCGTGACGCGCTTCGCTCCCGCTTTAATTAACTAAATCCTCGAAGCCATCATTGCCATCCCCGCGAACGAGGAAATGAGTAATGGCGAGTAAAGTAGGAATTATGCACACCCCAAAGTTTACATCGTCGGGCGGTGTTACGGTAAGAAAAAAAATGATTTCTCGGGTAAAACATTCGCCAACAAATAATTCATTATTATCATCATTATTATTATTATTATTATTATTATTATTATTATTATTATTATTATTGTTATTATTATTATTATTATTGTTATTATTGTTATTATTATTATTATTATTATTATTGTTATTATTATTATTGTTGTTATTATTATTATTATTATTATTATTATTATTATTTCTATTATCATTATTATTATTATTATTATTATTATTATTATTATTATTATTTCTATTATTATTATTATTATTATTATTATTATTATTATTATTATTATTATTATTATTATTATTATTATTATTGCTATTATTATTATTATTATTATTATTATTGTTGCTATTATTATTATTATTATTATTATTATTATTATTATTATTATTTCTATTATTATTATTAGTATTCATTATTTTTTTTATCCGTCATTTGAACTTGCGAACGACTATTCAGTGAATTCCATTACGAATGTTTGGGACCGATAGGCGAGAGCGTACTCGAACGTAACAGTGTTGACATCGCTGGTGGCGATGGCCGTCGCAATCGTTGAGTAATTAGCGTGGGTAGCGGCGTGTCACGTGACACAGAGACACGTCGAATGCCGATGAGATAGGGAGACGGTTTCGGGAGCGGAAATCGCGCGGGGGGAGACAGTACGGGATCTTATCCGAGCCCTCATATCCCAGCGGACTTCGTCGACGAGCCATTGGCTCCGTTTAACCGTGTCGCAGTCCTCTTTGATGATCCACCGAGTACGCTCGAAGCTATGGTTTATAACGATACTGGGAGTCGTGTAAATCCATGTCGTTGGTTATCTTCGGGTTCGATGGATGCTAATTAGGATCAAGAGCAAAGCGGGATCAGCCTCGATTCGGGAAATTTCTCAGCAGTTTCCAACCGGTTTCTCACTTCTCGCTCATGCCCTAATCGATTTTACTGTCCGATAAGAGTCCAAAAAGTTTCTCGAGAGGGCAAACAAAGTTCGGAATACACGAGAAAACCTTGTGGAAGTCTGCTCAATTCCAGACCAGTGAATACAATGACGACAGAACGATCGGCAATGCCGCTGCACTCGGTTGAGAAAAAAAACGCGTTGTTCCATGCTCTTTCCAACGAAACAACGTTATCCTCGCCGGGTGACTCAATCATCCTTCGGCCAATCGTCTTCGCGTCTCTTCTCTCGGACATGGCTAGATGACTCGGAGATTCGAGTCAGGCCTCCGTTGTTGAATTTTCAAAATTGCAGGAAGTCCGAACGTCGGCCGGAGCCGAGCGATTCATCGTCCGCAACACGCATTTGTAAAGATACGCATGGAAGATATAATGGAAAAACTCGAGACAAAGCGCTGGTTTGGCTCACGTGCCATCGTGCGTTAAAGTAACTCTCGTTCCGTGCAATAAATACGTCAAATGCTTCTGTGGTTTCTCTACATTGTTTTTCCAACTTCCGTATCCCCTTTCGACGTTAAAAAAAAAAAAAAAAAAAACAAACGGTTCACTCGTGTGCTTTCAAAAGTACTCCAAAGTATTCCACAAAATTGATAAAATCTCATCAACAATCTTAGTGATGTAAAAAAAATAAAAACGTGAAGAACCGATGATCCGCGGCGAGGCCCGAACGAGCGCCATGATTACGAACTAAGGCTAAAAAAAAAAATGTCATCGATGGTCTACAATCGTCTCGCTGCATCCAATCGCATCCTGAGCGATGCTGCAAGACTACCGACAAATGGTACTGGTGTTGCTCACCGTAAGTTTGTGACGGTAGCGGAGTACTCCAGCGAAGAGATGGGTGAGTACAGCGTCGGCGTGGGTAGGGGAATAGACCGTAAACGCGTTCTCTCTTCTCTCCCACCCGAACCGGCTCAGTAGCTTCTCGACGCGCAACCTGTTAGCATCGTTCCCGAGTCGCTTGACGGCGATCGTTCTCGCAAACGCTTATTCCCCCCCTCCCTGAGTTGTTGGCCTCCTGTTGCGCGTGTAAAAGCATCGTCGACGTCTCGTTACGTCGCTCCTACTCCTTTCGCGAGTACAATTTTCTTTCGCGAGGCAACAAGAGGAAATAAAAGATAAAAAAAACGCTTGGGAACAACGGAAACGATCTCAAAACCCGACGCGATTCGAAAACCAAGTTAGATCTTTCCGTCTATTCGTGCGTTTATTCGTGTGCGAAGGATCTTTCGGCCGCTCGGGAACGCTTGACTCAACGTCGAAGCACGTCTCGCAACGTCCGGTTTGACGGAACGCAAACGGGGGAAAAAAACGTGACCGAAACTTTCGACGTATCGGCATCTCGTTTCATTGTTTCGTTAAGTTTATTATTGTTACGATAATTCACGCGTGGATAATCGTACAGACGCGTCCGTGATACGAACATGATAGACGAAGAGATGATCGAAGCGTCGAGCGATCGATCGACGAAACTTCTTTCTCTTCATTCGCGTTCGTCGGTCCGTTAGATCGCGCGGCGTTACTCCGAATCCTCGTCGCGGAGGAGGTAAACAAACATCAACGGTCCTGTGACTTTCTTTCTCTCCGGGCGTTCGAACGACGTTCTCGAATCGGATCGTCGAAAAATCGCCGCACGAATCGAGCGGACATTTATTTTTCTCTCTTTTTTTTCTTTCTATTCTTCTTTCGATCTTACATGACATACATACATATATAGATATATGTATAACTGTGTGCAGTGACGTGAGAAGTGAAGTTTGCGGTTATTTTTGGTTTGATAAATTTTGTTACACGACCGTTGAACGATAGCCGCTATATTGGAGAGGAAGCGAGAAAGCGGCGTGCCGCTGTTCTGTGTGCCGCGACAGAGGCGGTCCACCCAGTCCGAATACGTGAGTCAACGTTGTTTTTTATTGTTTATACGGACATTTGTGGTAGATAAACTAATTTTAATCCTTAGTCCGTAGGCTCGTTTTCACCACGTTATCTCTAAGATTGGCTACTCGTGCTTGGCACTTTAAAAAATAACTCTAAAAAGAGTCTAGAAATTTTATTTTAAACCTCATCAACTATTCTAGCACAAGGATCAATCGGTGTATTGCTGCAATATTTATTTGTTTAAAAAATACAATCATACAAACAAACAAAACCATTTAAAAACCCATTGCAGCGTGGCACGAGCGATCCATCATTACGGACTGAGGGTTAGAAAAGTCGATCATGATCGAGCTTGGATGACAGTTCGTAAAATATTGTACCGAATAAATACGCTATTTACTCGATGCGTTTTTACGCAGCCAACGTAATATAATAACACGTTCGCGAGGAATGTCGTGCGGCAATTATTTAATTATGCGAACCACGCTGAGAGCGGCGAGCGGGGAGGGCGGGAGGGGGGGGGGGTGAAAAACTTACGCAAGCGTTTCCTCGCGGATAGCACTTGCGTGTCGATGACACGAGCGGCCGAGGTTGCACCGTGCGATTCTCATCGTCGGCTATCACGAAATGATTATTCGAAAGTACTTGTAAGAAAATCGTCGTCCATTCCCCGTTCCAGCTTGGGACTTTTCATTATCCCAAATAGCGCGATTAGTGTTGTCGCGGCAGAAGGCGACGTCCAAAAATCGTTTATTCGTCTTAAAACCCCTTAAGACGGATGGACCACAAACGCTCTCTCCTTCTCTCTCACTCCGGAGTGAGCACCGATAGCGCTGTCACCTTCGCACTGGGCGATGTAGTCCATCCTCTTAAGACGATGGACTACAAACGCTCTCTCCTTCTCTCTCGCTCCGCAGCGAGCGCCGATAACGCTGTCGACTGCGCACTTCACGTTGTAGTCCATCCTCTTAAACGTGCAAATCGCTGTACCATCGATCAAATGATTCGCACATTAGAAAAATGAACGATAAATCGATGCCGAGGGTAACGCAGACGCCTTTCGTCGTTACACGCATCTCACGCGTTTTGCTCCACATCCGTTGAGATTGTATGTGTTGATGACACATTATGGTTACATGGCTACATGGCTTTTACGTATCTTCAACGTTTACGAACCGTGATCCCGTAAAATGGGTTCGCGTCACGCGGGTTTGCTCCGTGCCGTGTATTTATCGAATCTACCCGAATCCCTCGTTACTTCGGGCGCATCGCTCTCCCCAGGCACGATACATTACATACCCCCGACTACGAACATAACAGAGGTGGTTTTGATGAACTTTAAAGTTTACACTCACCTGTGTGTCTCTATGACCCGCGTTCGAAGCAAATTCACGAACACTCGACGATCTCGCGGCGGCCCGTCTTTTACTGACCTTTTCTCTCGAATTCGAGTACCACGCTGTCACCACTTTTGAATTCTCATGATAAATCCGATTGTAATTTTTTTCATTAATTTTATTTTTTGTTTTTAATACTCGTTAATCAAGATACGACGGTCTCACGGTGTCGCGCGACGATCAAGACGACCATTCGAGACTCAACGACCGAACTTGTTCCGTAGAATCGAAAAATTTCAATTTCCGGTCTTATTTTTCAAATTATTACGAATTTTTGTTCATCCAACGTATCGAACGACGTACCAATGTCGTTTGTCGTGATTGCAACGTACTCGCTTAGTTCCACGCAATCTCTCCCATTGATTCACCCGGATCTGCTTGATTTTAAATGCCACGCGTTGCATGATTCTCCCGTGAATTATTATTGTAATGCTAATTTCCATAGACAATGAGAAATAATACCGCAAGAGATGATTGATCAATGAAACATTCGCATGCAATTTTTCTCGATTATTTTTTTTCTAAAGCGATGAAACCAACACCGACGTCATTCCCAGGGAACCCACGTAAATTATCTGTCCCACTCGAATCCGAGTAGCGATAGAAAAAACGCCGGACTATGAAAATTTTTTGTATTTTGAACATAAAAACCAGGTGCGAAGAACAATAAGACGAAACAGCGTTACACGAGGCCATATTATTTATTTCCTCCCTTACCCCGTGCTCCGCCCTGTTCAATGCTACCGCGTAATATATTGAAACAGTGTTGTACGCTGCATCAAGAACATTTGTTACGCTTGGTTCCGTGACCACACGAGGCTTCGTACCCGATGTAACGTAACGACGCCCCCTCGTACGCGTCGCATTCGAAACGCAACAACTCCGCGAGTAATCGCGACTCGCGCGTGTCGATTGACATTCCGTAAAAAAAAACTACGAGTATTACCCGCGTCGCGTACCTCGGTACGTTTCTGCGATCTGGGTTATTACGTACGAGAATCTCGAGGACAAGGTCGGCGAAGCTGCAGCTCGTTCAACGATTATTTCTCTCACAGATCGAAACTACGCGTGGGCGCAACGTTCTTATGATTTATTCACCGCGACACTCTCGTCCTTTTCATTATAATTCCAATGAAACAACTGCGCGTGGGCGAGCGAATGAACGATCGAAACGTTCTCGACCAGACTTTCATTGACCTTACGACACGTCGAATCATTCCTCGTAAAACCAATGGAACGAGTCTTGTTTTCTTATATTTATATTTCGAGAAAATTCCACGGGTTCTCATTTATTAAATTATTTTCTTTCGTGTTTACGATCCATCGGGTTTCGAAAACCCGCTCTATCTTGTACCATCGTCCGAGACCGAAAGCTCCACGAGAATAACGAACGAAAATGTTTTTAGAAAGTGCGCGCGTCTGTCGTTCATCTCGGATCACGTGTGTCGCAGACGGTTGGAACGGTTTCGGTTGCTAACGAAGCTGACGAAACCAATAGAAGACACTGTCTCGTTCGTCGCCATCTCTCGGATCCTTTGTCTCGAACGTCGAGCGTGAAGTGAAATAACCGATAGTATTGTAATCGTGGGTTCACGGTCGATTCCTCGGTTGACCTTCGTCAAAGCGAATCTCGATAATCCGTCTATCTTTCTTCTTGACTACATTTTTTTTTCTTCTTCTCATCCCACTAACTGTCTCTCATCCAAGTTGCAATCGTTGCACGTACACGTCACACCTTTCATCCGTTGTATGCACGTATGGAGAACCCCGGAGACTTGGTTGTTATGCCTATTTCCGGTCCACAAGCGTTTATGGCGCAAAATCACTCGTTATCTCAACACAGCTTCTGCTGCTGCGGAGCTCACAGCCGCATCGGGTTGCAGAGCGATCATCGCTAGTCTGCGAATCGTCGCGATGTATGCACAGCTACGCGTGTATCTTTCACTAGCGGATTATCATAATTACTCCGAGCTCTCATACAAACCGAAATAAATTGAATTCGATTTTTAAAATAAATATATATTGACCGAACATGTCGCTTCTGCAAAATTTCTGCGGTTTTGACGGATCATCGATCAAACTGCTGCTTGTGAAGAACGAAAAATTGGTTGCATCCCCGTTTGGACAGCTTCTACGACAATGGCTCATCTGGTTGAGGCTGTTATAGCGGTCGTTCGATTCGAGACCAGCTGTGAACGGTCAGAGTTCGTGCGGAATGTCGTTGGTAAAGGCGATTCAAGAATTTTTTTGTCCCGTACAGGACGAAGGAACGTGCCGTGATTTTATAGTAGTATTTAGCGGGTCGTGGTCCATGAGGCCAACGGGTACGGTTAGTATGGGTCCGAGGCTTTGTGAGCGCTGCGAGGGAGCAACGTGCCGGTCGCAGATGACGCGCGCTCGTGTCTATGTTGGCCTCGTCGAGAGTCAAAACTGTCGGTGCATACCGACGACGTTATTTCGGTTTATGCCCCACCCGAAGCCCCGTACACCCGCCGCAACGCCTCGTGCATTAAATTTATTTGTGGGTGCTCGCGCGTGCGTGTATATTTATATATTCAGAGTCGACGGTGTATACGTTTTTCATTAATGCAACGACGTTGGGAGTTCTGTTCTATGTGACCCCGTTATGTTTATACGGGGGAAGTCGGAGAACGTTTCAACGAACTGCATTCGACTCGACGATCGAGCATGATTCCTCGGCGAGAGACTCATCGTAGCTGCTGTTATAACGGGTAGTCCAGAATAATCGTATGATAACGACAATAACGCTACTCGGTACAATAAAAAGCTTTTTAAATTGTTTCGAAAAATATTTTATATTATTATTTATTTCCTTTATCATTTTTATAAAGAAGACGATTATGCTTGGCCCACCCTTGGTTTCCATTCCGTCAAGCTCTTCTCCCGTATTTCATTGATCCGGACTGTACCCAAGATGACGAATTTTCGGATCATTTTGTCCGTCAAGCAGTACCGTGTCACTGACAAAAGATCCTTCTCGCATCCGTACGTTTTTTCGTTGTGGTCCATAAAGATTTACAAAAATTCTAAGCTCCAGATTCAACGTTTCACAACCGAATCACCGTGACCGAAAAGCATTTTTGTGCGCCCGCGGGTCTATAGAAAAATTCCGTGCGGGTGTATATGGAAGCCAAGAATGCAGGAGATGACGAAGGATAAACGCGCGCCGGGTTCTCGACGTCAATCGTTATGAAATATACATGTATATGTGTAGACGACGGAAGAACGATTGTCCGTTTATCCGGGGTAGGACAGTCGCCGCTTTGGTTCGTAGTCCATTGGTTCGAATGGGCATGTGTCTACTATTACCGTCTATATATATATATATATCGGAGTAGTCACGTATAGTATCGGAACTGAGCACCTCTGGGCTCGCATACCTGAGCGGCGACAATGCCAATGCCTACGGGGTTTGCCTACGGCACGATGTGTTCCCCGTATGTTTTGCCGCGAGGAGGCCCCAACGGGCCGAACGCTCTTCTGTCGTCCGAGCTCTCATCCCGTCCATGTGGTTCGCCAGCCAGCTTCAACGCCGACGACGACGACGACGAGGACGACGACGACGGCAGCGACGACGGCCTCGTAAGGAGCTCGCTCTTGCGGACACGGCGACACTGCTGCGACCACGCGCCTCGGGCAAGTGCATTGACTTCGTGATAAACGTTTGCCCCATGCAGGACGGAAATTCACGATCTGCGGCGCGTACGCCACGAGGTGCAAATACGTGTCAATGAATGAAATTAAAACAACGAAAAAAAATAACCAAATGATCAAGATAATAGGCAAATCGTACTCGTTGAGCTGCTGGAACTGAATTTAACCATGGATTTGTTATCTTTGTTTTGACGCTTGAAGTCGTAGATACGAATTTTAATTTGATAAAATTATTGATCAGAATGAGCGAATTAATCAGTAGCTTCCCTTGGAGCCACTTGATGCAGTCTGCGTATAAAAGACAGACGGGTACTCACGATCCCCTCAACTTCGAGAGACAGGACGAACCTTGGGTGCGCTTCCTGTGAAAAATTGAGCGAGGTCGTGCATCTCGCGGTGAAAAGAATGTGGAAAAAAAAAAAACAAGTAAGAAACACAGCGTGGATTGCGGAAAGAATGTCTTTTTCATCCCTGTATTATTAAAAATTTTGTAAGACACAAGTAAAAATTCACACGATTTCATTGTGAAGAACGTCGGAAGTACGGAAAAGCAATTGCGGAAGTGAAAGGATACTCCGGCATTATACAGTCAAACGTAACGTCTTAATCTGCATTTCAATTTACCTTGCAATGATAATCATTCGAGTCGGGGACCTCAGAACGAACGTCCTCGTGTACGCTCGTACCATTCAATTGTTGTTACTCTTCGAAATTATATTTCAGCCTCCACTTGTATTTCCTCGAATAGCTTTCACGTAGCAAGATATTTAACGCTTCACCGATTCCGTCTGTGTCGAAACGTCGGAGCGTTCAATGGCCGTCGCGAGAGCTGTAATGTCGCGAGGAGATGAAAATATGCACCCCGATGGCACGCGGTTGAGGGAGAGATTGAAGATGCGTTTGTGGTAGTGGTGGATAGCCGACGGAGACGCTCGGAGACGTCGTCGGGGGTTTTATAGGTAGAAGAGCTTTGCCGGAGCTCCTGCGATCCTTCCCCTCGGACCAATATTCCGCTCTTCTTCGCGACACCAATACCACCAGCAACCTTCTCGCCTTCGCTTTCTCTTTGCACCCTCGCGCGAGAGCGAACTTTATCCTTCCTCCTTTTTCGACCCTTCACCGCCTCACAATAGGGCTCGTCGGCGCCCCTTCGAGCCCTCAGGAATGCTCTCGTATTGCTTCGTCCTTTGTCCGGCCGAACATTCACGAATAAACAATGTACGAGAATCTAGTGGGTGGATCGGTATGGCTGCTGGCCCGTAAACGCGCCGAAGAATTCCTATCCGCATCTACATATACGGCACGTCGACAGTGTACGGACGATATATAGCAGCCGGAAGTCCGTGCGTCTTCCGATTCACCGTTCCACATTCCATTCTGTTTCCCTTCCTCTCTCCGCCCCTCCCCTTCTTCTCGGTGACTATAGTTTCAACGCAGGCCCCGAGAAAACGAAGCTTCGTGTGAATTCTAATTTTCCGGTTCACTCTCCGTTATTTCGTCCTTTTTTTTTTGCTTCGTTTATCAATGTTTTTTGTTTATTTTTTCTGGAGCAAGAGTCAGCGACTCTGCCGTAGCCTTAACACTTCTCCTAATGTTTAAATGAGAATTTTTGACTGAAAATTCTATTATATCTCAACTTTCGTCCAAACTTTTTCGTGACAAAACCAGTGAATTGCATTATATACTTTTAAAGCGTTCCGGACCAATTACGCGAGATCTATGAAAGAATAAAAATAAAATAAAAGGGTTTGGCTGTACGCGGAGTCTCCCCGCACGAGCAGACCCCGCTGCTATTCGCCGCAGCGTGGAGAACGATTTCCGCAGAGGTCAATCGGTCCGTCCGCCCCTAATTAATTAGTCGTTCGTCGTTTTGAAAGAACTTGTATCCTGGCCTGACTGACCAGCGCCGGCTCTCTCTCTCTTCATGGTCGCAGACACGATAAAAATGACATCGTGTGGGTCAGACGCTACCGAAGAGGGTTATCGCGGGGCAGGAAACGGTCGTTGTCCCGCGACGAGGTTTTTTTACGAGAGCCTCCGGCAATTATGAAGGGGCTCGATCAGTCGTATCTGTTTGATTATTTAAACAAAAAGACAAAAAAATACGGGTATTGCGATTTTAATTTGACTCGCACTCGGTGGATTATTCAATTTTAATACGTATTTTCGGTCTATCCCATTTTACCCCGTATCCCTGTGTATAATCCGAGTGAACGGTTTTAGAAGCAGCGAACAAATAGCACGTCACGCTGCTAGGTATGTTGCGCGCACTCCCGATTACGCCACAAGCCGACGTGAGACGTTGAATCCACGAAGCTGAAGAATTTCCCAAAGACCGTTATTCGATATCCGACACGTTTCATGCATCCCGATAATAAAGCTGGCGATGGCCATTTAACAAACCCGACAAACACTTAAAACTTGCGCGCGCGCGATGCTCCAGGACCTGGAGCAAAGCGATGATAAACCATACGTCGGTACGTGTGGACTATCTATCTCTGTATCTGGCTCATTGAAAGTGCCGACCGAGTCGCTAGGCGTATTAGCGCCAATTGCGAGATCTCAAAGCGGTTGCGATAATTATGAGTTTATATAAATGCAATCAGCGCAACCGTAAACCGCGTCTACACACAGCAGCCACACGTGGATGGATGCTCGTATAACCGCTCGGCCATGGTAGGGAGGATATGGCGTGTGGAAATATCTACGGGTTCACGTATATATGTATATACTTGTCCGTGCAATTTTCCTCACTCTCGGCGATTACCCGATCGAGTATCTCAGCTGTATCTCGATCAATATCGGCTTTCACATGTTCTCATTTGTGAATTGATTGAGCAATTTTTTTTTCTTCTTGCTTCGATATTACAACATGGAAAAATTCGAAGATCCGTTGATTTTGCAATGCTAGATCGGACGGTAGAAGCAGCTTCGACGTCAATACGGATGAGACTTTATCGAAATATGAAGTAGTAATAGTGAATAATGACTTTATTGACAATGAATCGAACATGGATTTTCATTTTTTCCTTCCATACATCGTTTGAGAATCTTCAAATTACAGCTCGCCAGCACATATTGCCAATGGGCCATCGACCTGAGACCTTCAGGCCTTAATATTTATTGACGCGTCGGGTTCGTGTATCATTTTAGCAGTCAATTGTCTATTTCAAAATATCAATTTGAATTGAAATCATTTTTTTTTAAATTTCACAAATAATTATTGATTCAAGTGTTGCATCCGAGTTCGACGATGGTTTGAAGAATGATATATCAATCGATCTTGTGACTGGTAAAAAAATCAAAGATATAATTCCCCAAATCGATCAAACGATCGCAATGACCATCTGAACCCGATACCGCCCATCTCGTCACGCTCGTTTCTTCGCCGTGCGTCACACACATCCTGCGTTCCCGGTGCCGTTGTTATTTTTTCTTTCTTCTTTTTCGTCTACTTATCTCGCCATAATTTTTCCTCTCTCTTCCTTTCTTTTCATAAATCCTTTCGGAATCGAGTTACTTCGCGGTGTACTGTTAGGGCGCTGCGAATGGCTAACTGTAAAGCATCAAGTCATCCGCGAGCATACAGTCGTCCTTGTCGCGCGAGCCTTCTTCTTACAGAGAAGCCAGCGGAGTCGTATCAACACGAGGATGGGGACGCGGCGCGAGAGCTAGAGCGAGTGAATCCGATGTACGAAAAACTGTCCGCGACAGACAGAGAACGAGAAAGAGACTCTCAGCGAGAAGAAGTCTCGCAATGGAACGAAACGTCACCCGGCACGCACAAGACACTCCTGCTGCAGGCCGATGCAACAGCGAAGCGACGAGCTTCCGTGCACGCCCGAGTTGCCTTAATTATGCACTTGCTTCGAGTTTTCATGCATACCACGATTATACCACGATTGCACGTAACGTCTACCTACATTTATGCTTGGGACTATCGTCCGAGCAACGTGAAGATTCAACGACAGCGAACATATGCCTGGGGAAAAATAAAAAACGTTCAAACACAATCCATCGTGACGTAATTATTGTCATGCGAGTAATATTTTATTCAAACATAAGGTCGATATATTTTTTACCCCATTCAAATTCAGTTGTTTCGATTGGTCATCGGTAAATTCACGAGTTAGAACGAATGATAAACATTTTATTATCAGCCCTACGATAACGTATTTATGAAAAAAAAAAATCGATTAATTTCCTTCGGAATGTCACGATGACGTTTATCAACGATATTCCAAATAACCTCGATAAAGACAGGTTTGCCCGAGTGTGCCGTAATCCGTAATAGGTCAGTAGAACTCGTCGTAGAGGCGCGTGAGCGTTCGCTTCCCTCAATAATTGTAATAACTTTCCGTAGCTGCAATATTCTCGCAATATTTGCAGTCGAAAACAAAGAAACGGTATAGTTTGGGATCTATTACACCGAAGCCGGGAATAATCGTTGGAAGGTGAAGAAAAGGGCGGAAGGACCGAGGCCGGGTGCAGATTTAACCGGTGGGATACATTCTTCGCATCGATATCGTTCTCGTTCTTCTTCGTCCTTTCTTCCTCGGTTGAGTCAGGCCTGGTCCTCGACCGACCGCAGCTACACCGTGCAACACCAGCAGCACGAGCAGCAGAAGTACCTACACAGCTTCGAAACGAGCAACGATGTGAAGACCGAAGCATAACGGAACCTCAGCTCACCGAGCCAGTGCTCACTCGCTCGACGCTCATACGCTTGCACTGTAGATCGCTAGGCCGCCGCTTCCTTGCCGCCACAAGCCTGAGCAAAAGCAGCACGTTCACGTTCGGATACCTACCTACCTACCTACCTACTCACCTACCTACCTACCTACCCACCTACCTACCTATCTACCTACCTATCACTAACTTTCCATACAGGACAAGCTTGTCGTTTAACTTCATCGCCAGTACCGAGTGAGAATAACTCGTCAAGCTCACCGTATGACCGGTACTCGGGGGCTTCTCGGTATTCGATGCATCGTATTTACAGCCACGGGCAATGCTTTCATCGAATATGCTGGTACAACGGGCGATCGTTTGCTTCCATCCACGAGAATATCCGCTACGAGGCCATTCAGATTTGCTTGCCCCCTGGAAGACCCCTACGTGGTACCGTCCGCCGATGCCGTGCAACTCACCACGGCTAAGTTTCCGATGTTATACCGGCATACCGTAAAACACGTTTCCTTCATGTTCGTACGTCATTACATACGTTCAGTGTGAGTCAAGCGTTAATTAGACATCGGCTTAGCGTACCGCGAAATGATCTAATCAGCCCACCGACTGTATATACATATACCTATATTTTATTAATCGAGGAAGCTCTTAAATCAGAGACTAATGTCTGGATCATCTTTCTTTTTTCTTCTTCATCATCTTCTTTTTGTTCAGCAGGTGAATTAAAACGGGACTGTGCGAAGTAAAAGATTTACCGTCCATTCTACAATCTACTGGTATTATTGTGATTATTGTTATTATTACTCGACCGAGGTTGTAAGGCGCTCACGTTGAATTCGAAGTCGTACAAACGTGAGGTAGAGCCTAAGTATATGTACGGATGATAGGGATTGAGGCCGCTCTGGTTATTTTTTTTCTTTCGTCTCGTTTCTTTTCTCTCTTTTTTTTTTTTACCATTCTGGGTCAGATGTCGGAAAAGAAAGAGTCTTCAGCGATCGTTGCTCGACAATCGAAATCCTTACATTCGTGACGAGCGCGGTTGTGCATATGCTAAATGTCTGGAGGTTGTTGATCGAATATATCGGGGCTCGAGGGCTAATTGCATTTCGAGTTAATCGAATCAAGTATATATCGCGAGCGTCGAGGTTGCTGCTGGTGTTGGTGGTGCGGGTCGGGGCTTTGCGAGCTACATACTTGCGCGTAGCTCTCGAACGAGTCTCCCGAAACGTCGGTGGAGATCTCAGGGCGTGGATTTTCGGTCTTTGTTGCGGAGAACCCGTGTGCCGTAGGCACGTTTTATTTTTCTCAAGAGGCCACGTGCACCTGCGCTCAAAATGCACGCGGAGTTGTGTTCTCGAGATTCAGCTGCACTCTCGAAATCCTCTTGGAGATTTAGACGATATATATTCTATATATGAGAGATTCCACGTGAAACCGGCCACTTCTGACCCGACCGGTGTTCGATTTGGATGAAATTTTTTTTCCTCAAAGTACATGATGACGACAACATTTGACAATTTTTTTAGATTTTTGCCGGCATTATTTATTTAGTAATGAATTCTTGAAAATGTCGTCAGTCGATTTTTCAACTGCAAATATCTCCAAGGCAAGATATCCCAATTTAATGGCTCGCACGTCAAAATATGCAGAATAAGGTCATCTTCTAGAAAAAAATATTAAAAAATTCTTTTACTGTTATATATATTACTTTTTTTATATCTAAATTACTAAAATCGACTTTCTGAAAAAACACCATCGTTTTTTTTTTCGAAATTTTTTATACAGATTCCTTGTCCGATTGTCGAAATTTTGAGCCCTGAGTGAAAGTGGCAAATTCATATTTACTATTTTTTCACGAATTTCAAAGTTTATTGAAATTGGAAAACTACAAACTTCAATGAATATTCCACGAGTGTAGATAACAATTAAAGTCAAAATCATTCATTTTCGGGTCAAGCAATTCGATTAATCAATTTATTCAGGTTTAAATGATCGTAAAAGATTTCGATTCGGCAGAAGATGAATAATTTTTTACGGGAACTCTTTAATCCTTAAATGTATATGGATATTTAGTTGTTTGCGATTTCGCGGAAAATGACGCGTTTGTCGTCCAGGATACCGCACCAGGATTTCACTGGAATAATAACTAAGCAACGATATTTCCGGTCGTGATTTACTCGAGACGGAATGCTCAATCACCGCAGCTTGGTAATATTATCGGACTGCAGCCATCATAATGCAATAGCTGTCCACGTATACTGTAAAATTATTAGAAACTTTGCTAAGACACTATCGACGCCGACTAGAGTTTATTATTTTTCGGATGGTGCACCGCAGCAATTTTAAAATTATACTAACTTCGTCAACTTATATCACCATGAAGAAGATTTCAGGATTCAAGGGGAGTGGCATTTTTTCACTACCACTCAAGGTAAAGGGCCGTGTGGAGGTGTGGGAGGAAGGGTAAAAAGATTGACAGCCCGAGCAAGTCTGCAATTACCATCGAATCAACAAATAACTACCCCGCACGAGTTTTTCGAATGGGCTTCAAGATCAATCACATTGCCAAATATAGAGGTAAAATTTTCACCTCAAGCGGATTATGAAGCAGCTGGCAAACAACTCAAATCACGTTTTAAAGCGGCCAAACGGATACCAGAAACACAGAGAATACATCACATAATTCCAGAACCGAACAAAAGAGTTCACGTAAAAAATTATTCATCTTCTGCCGAATCGAAATCTTTTACGATCATTTAAACCTGAATAAATTGATTAATCGAATTGCTTGACTCGAAAATGAATGATTTTGACTTTAGTTTTTATCTACACTCGTGGAATATTCATTGAAGTTTGTAGCTTTCTAATTTCAATAAACTTTGAAATTCGTGAAAAAATAGTAAATATGAATTTGCCACTCTCACTCAGGGCTCAAAATTTCGACAATCGGACAAGGAATCTGGACAAAAAATTTCGAAAAAAAAAACGATGGTGTTTTTTCAGAAAGTCGATTTTAGTAATTTAGATGTAAAAAAAGTAATATATATAACGGTAAAAAATTTTTTTAATATTTTTTTCTAAAAGATGACCTCATTCCGCATATTTTGACGGGCGAGCGATTAAATTTGGATATTTTGCCTTGGAGATATTTGCATTCGAAAAATCGGTTGACGACATTTTTAAAAATTCATAACTAAATAAATAATACCGGCAAAAATCTAAAAAAATTGTCAAATGTTGTCGTCATCATGTACTTTAAGGAAAAAAAATTTCATCCAAATCGAACACCGGTCGGGTTAGAAGTGGCCGGTTTCACGTGGAATCCCTCATATATATATACGGCGATACATCAGATTTTTATGCTCAATCTCGAAGCTAGCTGTCGGCCGAACGAGGTCGCGATCGTTCGATTATTCTCCCGCGTAGTGCTTCGCACGTCTATCGTTCTCTCCCATGCAATGCGATGGCTTCCGTGTAACACGGTGAAATTCTCACGTACGCGAATTTCAGTCAATGTATAATTTTTTTTACAGCTTCCAAGGCTGTTCCACTCGATCGTGGCTTGTTTATGGCAGCTGAAGAGAAGTTGATATTTCTTAGTCATCGCAATTTCTTGGACAAATCGGCGATTGTGTTGGTTCGTGTATCTCGTATCTCGTATCGTTCACGATAGCCACTCAAGACGGTCTAGATAAGATGAGGGTCCGATTGTAATATCGTCTCGAACAATACTCATTGGCCGAACGATAAATCGAGGTGATTTACCAAGATTGTCGTATCGCAAGACTTGTCTTTATTCAACGATAAACTCGAAAGAGTTTTTACGAACTTTCACGCCTGATAGATTTTTTTCATACTATTTTTGTGTGATATTTACATGAATTTTTCCAATCGTTTATCGGTACTCGGCAACGGCTTGCAAATAACTGAAAAAACATGTAACGCATGGAAAAAAGAAAAAAGGATTAATATTAATTTTTAACTCGTTTGTTCTGACGGTTCGAGAGTCATCTGTGTCACGCGAAGCCGCCGGTTGTAATTATTATTGTTATTATTATTTTCTTCATAATCACACGCCGTAACTATTACTCAAGCAGTCCCGGTACCATATTCGGTTCTCGATTTGGAACTCATCGTCGCATTTCCTTTTATTTTCGCCCCGTGAGCGTTTTTAATGCTATTGAGTAATCGCGAGTTTCTCGATGCGGGGGCGCGCAGCTACGTGGAGTTACACATACATACATGCACACCGAGAGTCGAGAGTCGCGAGAAGCGAGCAGGGAAAAAAAATGAAGTCTAGAGCCTTCGCATCGTCTTAGTATCGCGACTCGCTTGTATGGCTCGTCTTCATCTCGGGTATTACCTATTAGCTTCTCGCCTGTCGTACACGTTCCGTACACCGAGGTCGTGTCGCTTCTGCTACGATTCCCCGGCACTTTATTACAGAGAAAGTCAACCGCGTCGTTGTTTCCTCAGCTCGAAAATATCGCTCCGAGAAACCAAACGGTTCATTATTATTCTACCATACACGGCAAACGATTTTGCGCACTTCTAATAACCCCGTTAATCTTTATTATCGCCTATAGTTGTACGAAAACGTTGAAGTTTTAAAAAATTTATCGCGTATGTTTATTATGTATGTGTGGGTGGTTGTTATTTTTTCTGTAGAAATACCGATACAGCATAAGCGTAATTGATTGTAATTTATCTGGAAAAAGGAAAAAAAAAAGAAAACCCAGCCACGTATACATATATGTTGTATATAATGTGCACGGGACGGTGTGCGAGGTACCGGACGCGGGTTATATCTTGAGTTCACTCAGGCTATTTCTTTCTCTCACTCTCGTGCCGGACACAAATCGTTACGTCGATCGTAACACCACGTTGTTCCAGAGCGTAGAACCGACGCCGCGCTAATACACTCGAGCCGTGTATCCATCAAGCCAACAGGAGAGAATAGATGACCGGTTAGGATAAGGGAACGCGCTCTGGAAGCACTACCGGAACGCATGAACAAGCTCGTGGTCCGTTCTCTCTCTCTCTCTCTCTCTCTCTCTCTCTCTCTCTCTCTCTGTCTCTCTTTCTCGCACGCACACACACGAACGTACGTTCTTTTCTTACGCAACTAGCGTCATCCGCAACTTGAAATTTCCATTAGACGTCAAAGTTAAAACAACGATTTTTTTCCGATCGTTTATCCTGCGGAACGTCGGAAGAGCATCATTAAAAATGTTATGCAATAGCAATCATTCTCATTAATCCGTTGTCTCGTGTACGTCAAATTTCATCTTCAACGGGACGAAAAAAAAATTGAAAATAATTTTACAAAAAAAAAAAAAAAATTGTTATTTACGAATTTGTCAATGGAAAATTGAGTGAGCACGATCGACGGTCGCGTGACTGCAACATCGTTCGGTCGGGATCCTCGTTCCGATGACCGCACGTATCGAGAATAGTAGGCATAATGGCCTACTCCCGAGATCGGTGGATCATCGTCGTGCCGTGCACACCGCACGGTCAAGAACGGTCGCCGACGAAATAAAGAACGGGCGCGCGGGCTCCACGGCGATCGCAAAACGAAATAAGAAGAAGCCGAAGCCGGCGAGACACGGGCCCGACCTTCGAGCTTCGATCTATTAACACGCCACGACGATTACGGTAAGCGGCTGCTGCTGCTGCTGCAGCATCGATTGACTGGCGGGATCGAGAGAGACACGAGACGAAAAGAAGACGTGATAAAACGAAAAATACGACTGGCCGTGGGAGAACACCGCAGGGCTGATCCTCGACGCGTCGGCCCGTGCACATGCAATTGCATACTCTCGATGGGCTGCGGATCGAAGTTCCGAACATTCAATGTCCCGACAGGTCAATAAATCGAATTAAAATGGTGCGGAAATAAGTGGACCGAATCGGCATGGCTCCGAATGATAATGTCCCGAAAGATCATGATCCTGGAAACTTTAATATATAGTATAGTGGCGTAGCTCATTCGACCGCGTGTAGATAACAGCCAATCTTTTCAATTCGATTTATTGACCTGTCCAAACATTGAAAATTAAGGACTTCAGTCTGCACCCTCTCAATGTTGCACGCTAAGGAACTGGCTGTTAAGAAAATACTTTATTATTTACTCAATTAACGGGAATATTATTGAAAAAAAATGCGATTGAATAGTTTGTCGTGGGAGTCAGGGTCGAGATAGCGCTTCTTGGATGAGGCATATACTCTCTTTGGGCTAATCCCAACGAAGGTTCGATCTAATTTGACGATAGTGTATGGGCAAAGTCGAAACGAGGCCTCACAAGTTTGCCGATAGGGCGTGAGAAGACGGATGAAGACTTCGGAGGGGAATGAAACACATCGTGGGTTCGGAGGAGAGAAGCCTTTCTCGTTTTTCTTCTGATCGTTGCTCATCGTCTCAACTGGAAGTAACCAGTGAAATCGAGGCAGGCCGAGGAGACAAAGAAATTGTGCGGGAATAAAGAGAGCGAGAGAGACGGACGATAAATCGCGAGGGACTCGCTGCCGACGATCAAGCGGCGACTTCCGGTGCCCATGATGCGAGCTTTTTTTACTCTCGGGGCTCGATGTCCTCCGGACAAAGAAGGAACCCCGACGGGACGCACGTTTAACGTGTAGAACGTAAAGCGAACGAAGGAGAAACGAGCGAGCGAAACAGTTGAGCGTTGCATTTGTTTCTATATTAAGAGCGATGCGGTATCCCCAGTAAAGAGGATATTTTTTCAACCATTGATGAGAGGTTGTTTTCTTAAACTGATATATGTCAACGATTATCAATAAATTGAAAAAAAAAGTTATTTCTCGGCTTGAAAAACTAAAAATCATCATCTTTAATTGAAAAACATTATTTGCGTTCATGTTAATGGCGATCGCTCAAAATGGAAAAACCGACAACACGTGTCTCTATTTTCCACGTAAATTAATGTGAAAAATCATGGAGAAAAAATGTTCAGTCGACTGTTTGAAGGTGTCTGAGATTTGCTGGAATAGATTGTTGATATGTTCTTTGGATATAAAAGAGCAATGTAGTGACTGGTAATAGTAGCGCGGACGCCACGACGTAGTATACTACGTCAGTAGCTGCCTCTTCCTTCGCAGCCGTGCGGTTGAGAAAGGACACGACCAAGGAGTCAGCACTGCCGGAGGCGTCTTCTTTTCTCCAGTGCCAGATGACGTCGGGAAAAAGTCTTTTTACTCCCGGCGGTTAATCATCCGCTGGTGGATCGCCGCACTTTGTGAGGCGTTACAGTTCTCGACGGGTCTTCCATTGTTTTCGTTATTGTTCTACCGTATAATATTCTGCGGTTCGTCAAATTGCTCATTTATCTATAATTTTATTGACATTATTATTTTATTTAACTCTTCTTTGTTGTACAAAAATTTTCTTAATACTCAAACATTGTACTATTTTTATTGTATTATTTATTTATGTTATATTATATGTATAATTCTAAATAGTAAATTATATGTATTTTTTGTCATATTAATAGTCAAACTTGTGCGACCAGGCATTGCAATTTCCGTATAAATGTGACGTTTTGGAAACGTCATCGGCATTTCATTGAATCGCTCAAATTTTTATTTCTCATGTTCTCGATCGAACGAGGTAAGCTCGAAGTACCTCGCACGGACGAGGTGCACCGGTAACAAAGTGAGAGGTTGGATCGACACCGGTAGCAACAGCTTGCAGCCTCGCGCTAAACGTTCTACTGCCGAGAGAGGGTCGTTACAAAGTCCTCGTTAAAAACTCGAGCGTTTGCCGCTACAAGTACCCGCTACGTAATATAACAGCGAATCATCGCAAACTCTCTTATGCCCGCGAAAGCAGCCCGAACGGAGTTGCGGCGAAGAAAACATAAAGCAAAAAAAAAAAAAGAAAAATGTGAGTGTAGACCATCTGAGTTATGCTGCCGCGCCTCGAGCATGGCACACGGCAAAAATGCTTATTCTCGTCCTCGGACTCTTCGCGATGTCGTCTTCGTCAATTTTTCTTTTTCTGGTTTTTTTTCCAACCTCTTCCGTTTCTATGAGCCAAGTCGAACCGTAATCCCACAGCAATACTCTATTCCTGTTCGTACTGCACAGCGGGTCCGAGGCAACTCTCGCCATATTGTTACAAAAGTGCCTTGCGCCTGCCGAGCTTCCAAACCCTGTTGCCGCTGTTGCTGGTTCTGGTGCCAGTGCTGGTGCCGGTGCTGCCGCAGCCGCCCGCTTCTGACCTCGAAACGCTTGTGGCTTTACGGAGTAGAGATAAACCTCGTTTTATAACGATCGTCGACGACTGCCCCAGGGAACGTTCGACGAAACGTTCTTTGCGACTGCAACACCGTGGTTGCTCATTGTACCGTTGACAAAATTATGTTCTCGCTACTACGACGTAAACCATTCCAATGACATTTTTTTCATATTATTCTTCGCATCTACGCATTCTCTCTTATTCGTTTAAAAAAATTACACTCCTCTCTTTTTCACGACACACCCTCGGAACTTTTTGAAGAACCGACGCAGCGCGAGCGCTAATTCGTTCGAATGATCGCGCGTGTGGGGCACGGGGAGGGGAGCGAAATAGCGAGGCGCGAATTTACCATTCGAAAAACTTTCTACTGCGGTAGTAGTTCGAGTTTGCGATGTTCAACGCGTTGTAAATCATGACCGCGAGCACGCTCATTGCCGAGAACAATCGGCCTGTGCCAGGGCAAAACGGTATTACGAGCACAACGCGAGAGCAAGTGGGAGCTCGAGCGTTGTTTCGTGTCCGACAGTTCGACGCGGCGTCGAGCTCTCGGGGGGCCTGGAGAGCAGGAAAATCATACAGACGAAGCCACGCGGCACAAGCTCGTCGAAACAGAATACGCGGCAAAAAAATAATAATAATCCTAAAGGAAAACAACGACAAAAACCAGTGAGTTCGCATGTGCCGTCGATATGTGCAAAGTTTGTCCAATTTTTATGGACTCGCGATATACGTTTTCTTCATCACGCTCGTTTCTTCATAGGCACATCATTTTGACAGGCAATCATGTGCGTTCTCACACCTCGTCGATATGAAGTTTCGGGCTGTCATGTCTCTGTCTTTCTATCTCTCCATCTATCTCCCACTTCTTTGTTGTTCGGCTCGTGCTGTGTGTTGCGGACCCCGTCAAACTCATTAATAAATATGAGAGGGAGACCAGCAGTAGCAGCAGCAGCAGCAGCAACGGAGCGTATTGTATATAGCGTACACACAACCCATGAGGAAAAGAGAGGTTCAGCCAGCGTTGGCTCGGATAGTCACGAGCGAGCCCCCCTTTGACGCCAATAACGCACCCACAGCGCAGCATCTGTTGTCTCTCGAAAAAATTTAATTAAACTTCATACCACCCGCGCGTTAGTCATTTTATACCCATTTGAATCGCCGAACAACCGTTGCGATCACAAACCTCTCATTCCCGATTGAATTTTAGATTTTTCATTATTTTTTTTCTCTGACGCGATTAACAATATATGTGTAATTTTGCGAGGATATTGGATTAACAAAAGGATCGATCATTCTCATGGGACAAAAATGTATATGGTTTTATACATGGAATCGGATATATATAGTGTTTATACAGGCTATATACTACAATCTATATACAATTCATATACAATTAATATATATTCCAGATGTCATGTGGACACAATTTATACATACATTGATAATTTATGTGGAAAGTCCTAGATCAATAATAAAAATAATAATAATCATAATATTATTATTATTATTTAGAATAAGTATTAAATTAATACTTTATAGATAAATACATATATAAATCGAAAATAGACCGTATTCTATATGGATTATCTATAGAATATATACAGTCTGTCTCTACAGAATATATATGTCCAACTTCATACATAACACTATTTATTTTCTATCGCTCGGGCTATTATACGCTTCGATAAAACATGTCACCAATAATATGCAGAGTGTCGCGGTATTTAAAACCTGCTAGGACGAAGATAAAGAGCAACGGATAGACATTTTTCCGTAACACGCAAAATTTTAAATCCTCTCGCGATCGATCGTCCCCAAGCAATTTCGTTACGCGACACTATCGCTCCCGTGCATTATGACAACGAGATATAAAACCATGGACGTCAGTCGGACGAGTGTCACATACACACACACACACACCCACACACGCGCGCGCGCATATACATCAGGAACGACATCTCGACGTTCCGAATAACCGGCGATAGTCGAAGCCCGATGATAACATTATAAAACTAGACTAGAGAAAAAAAAAGAAGAAAATAAATGTCTAATGTCCTGAATCGCAGAATTGTTGGATCAAAATGTACATGG
The DNA here is from genome assembly GCA_963971145.1 of Sussaba pulchella. NCBI lineage: Eukaryota > Metazoa > Arthropoda > Insecta > Hymenoptera > Ichneumonidae > Sussaba > Sussaba pulchella. The sequence goes on along the minus strand of OZ020171.1, from coordinate 12,668,322 downwards.
ACAAACTTCTGACTATCGCGAAATTACGTAGTCTTGCGGGAGTAGCAGTGACCGGTTTCGAGAGACCAGAGTATTTCTAACGACAGAGCCCCGGGGATAAAACGCGGCCGCTCTTACCTCCTACTCCTATAATAGAGCATGACCCGGTAATGCTCCCTCGTTTATACGCTCGCTCGTATATATATCGTTGTATGAGCATTGCCTGTTCGCTGTACCAAAGTACACAGCGCGCAGCCATGGTCCTGGTGGCCGCACCACGGTCTAGGCTCTCCTTTGTCTGGTCCTCACTCTGAACTTACACCACCACCACCATCACCAGCAGCGGAGCCACGCGTGCACAACTCACGTTATTATGTTTCGTAGAAATTTCTCGTCCGTGTCTCTCCGGCTACGCTATTGCCATATACACGAATTATATGTATAGTTCGGTCTCTCGCCGGCGTTATCTGTATTGAAAGACGAAGCTTTGTATAGACGTATACGATCCACCCGCCGAATGCAGCAGCTGTGAACCCGAATCTTTTTTTTATAAACAACGAATTTAGATTATTTGTATCACCATTATTACTATTATTATCAAATGCTCAGATGAGTTGTAAATTTGGAAGGATTTTTTTCTCTGCCCAACGAAACCGAAGTTATCGACACAAGGAACAACTTTGTCTTCCTTATCGCTGCATCGCTCTTGGCTCACGGTCGCGCTGACAACCGAGCCAAGCAAATAACCGAATGGTTATCGCACAAAGGCAAAAGAACGCCGCCGGGAAAAAAAGTCGCGCATTTTGATTTCCTTTTCGTTCTCTACCCTTTCTTCCCCCATCCGAGATTAGTGTGCAGGCAACATTTTTTCAGAGAATAGTTCCTCGAGACTCTGACAGACTTGAACGAAATGTTACGGAGTTTTATCGCCGTTATACTGCGGTACGTTGCACGGTATAATATAACGACGAAGAAGGACACACGCGGTGACGTGCCCGGGCGCGCTCGGTACGTCTCGTTACAAAATTGTCTCGGCTCCCGTTATTATTGTCACGAGTCCGGTGACCACAATTTCTTCTTCCCCCTCTACGTTTCTCCTTCTCCTTTTAATACCGTCATTCAAAGCAGGCCCATCGCTTCTTTGTATCTTCATTTACCTCTAAAACGTTCTATTTCATTAATTATCGTAGCGATAAAAAATGAAGGAAGACACCGGAAGATTCAATCCTTGTTAAGCTCGTCGACGAAGTTGTATTCCCCATCCGCGTTTAAACATTTTTTTTTCATGGTCGTTCCGCCGGTCTCAATGTTTTTCTTCCACATGGACAATACGTAATACGTCACTGTGGCGAACGAGGGAGGTTCGAGAGTCAGTGACCCGATATATACGGCAACGTTGCGTAACGCACGCACAACCCGTTTGCTCTCGTAGCAGCCGCAACTCCGCGGCGCTATATGTGCATCTATATATGCATATATGAACAATATGTATATGCATTTGCATTACTTCAGAACGCGCGAGAAACCGACCGGTCTGACGGAGAAGGAGCGCTCGAAGCAGCAGCCGAACGTACATTTGCCGTAACCACATACACCTGGAACACCTGGTCTACTCGGGATGCAACTCATTTATTCTCTGTTCGTGTATCTGTTTCGCCCCCCCCCCCTCCCCCCATCCCCAACCCAGACCAGTAGGTAGCAGTCGAGGAAACTCTAAAACACTTTGAACGTCCACTGGTATACCCTTCACAACTTTTCGTGAGCATCAAACTTTTTTCGTTTCGAACGGTAAAAAACGGAAGAGAAGAAAGATCATCCCCAACGTCGTATCACATATGCTTTCCTTTCGTTCTTGATGCCCTGCTTATCTCTCATTTCTCTCGACTTGCTATGCGGGCCAGCCTCTCTTCCGACAACAGCGGATCTGAGCCTACGACCAACAGCGTCGGACCGGCCCACCGAGTGTCGGGTTTTTAAAAATAACAAAAAGAGCTCTAAATTCTGGAATGTGGTATTTAATTAGCACTTAATTAGCTTTTGATTATTTCCTACGTTTCGAGTTGATTTGGACTTTGTGTTGTTGCTAACTTGAGTGACGTCGTGGACAGGATAATTAACCGGGTATTTCAAAATTTCTCTCTAAGTAAGCTCGAAGCCATTGTCTCCGGATGCTCGAAATGCAATTTTCAGATAAACCATTTGTATTTTCCCGTCCCACTCGAAATATCTCGTATGGCTCGAGTGGGGAAACGATGTGCTACACATGGAGAAAAATGCCTACATTATTTTCGGAAAAGTTCGTTTGCTGGCCCCAGCTCCGCTGCAGGAACAACACGTATAGTCAATGTAGCAAATATTTAGCCCTGCTAGCAAACGAGCATTTGTTACAGAAGCTTTCGATGTCCGATGTCGATGAGTTGTTCGAACAACCAATGCTTGGTAAGCGTGATTTGATTAATTTGCTTCACGATTATTCCAACCAATACCATTTCCTCCGGTGAAGTAATTACTCGCTACCGTAGCATTTCACTAACCGGTTTTTTTGTTTGCCTATATCATTTCATATGGTCAGAGAACACAACTGTCTGGTTACTAGAGCAAATCACAATTTGCTGTCTCATCAAATGCAATTGGGCCCATAACAAATAAAAGGTAACAAATATTTTTCCATTGCTGTGACTAAAACGATTGTTGTCACTATACTGACTTAGGTACAGGATTTGCTTCAGTAACATGAGGTAAGGTGTCGTAACGTAGACAATTTCCTCCTTGCACTCTTCTCAAAGTTTGATCATAAGAAAATAGACAATGATATACTTTTTACCAATTAACTTAGTTCTCAACTTTTCTTTTGATGTTTTTTAATTCGAGGAAACGCATGTAACTGCCGGATTCCTCGTTGATTTTCACATCATTCAACGAGCTCCTGTATCCGCGTGTATGCCTGTGCAATCCATGCAACACGTGCACCACAGTGGATTATTTGCATATAAGACCTCCCGATCGTTAGTTACTGTACTAACGCGAGACTTCCGCGTTTTCTCTTCGCCTTCCATGTATCAACCGACAATACGTCGCATACCAACGGTTTTCCATTGTTGCGCACGTCTGATTGTGTCTCGGGGATATTCAAACGGGCAAAGCGTAATTTCTGCCTCGATTCAAAAGACGCCCGATCAAATTTGCGATCCCACCGCGTATACTCGAGATTCGAATCGAAGCCGCCTCCGATTCATCACGAATTCGATGGGAATCTCGAGAAATAATTCTTCAGACATTTTTTCTCCTTTTATAATGTAATAAACTATTTTAAAATGTAACAGAATATTTTTATAATACAACAGAACGGTTTTACATGTTATTCTGTTTTCTATATATCAATCGACCTCCGAAATATGGAGATTTCGAATAAATTCAAATAACATAATCATTCAAGTGCCCATGTCCGAATGACTGTACAAAGATTTATCGCTATAAAAATCTTCGACAATGCCATGTCCCGTCTTGGTTCGCGAGACGATAATATACCGAACAAAAAAGAAAATTGGGACCCGGAAAAGATCGGTATCGGGGTGTATCACGCCGGGTTAATCTTTTTCATTACACATCGTCTGATTTTAAGTGGCTGATGCTTCCCAAAAAGCTTCTGGTACGATGGTTGTTGATCGCATAGTTGGGTAACCTGACCCAAATGCGATTACCCAGAACGCTCTCGGGGCTTCGTGCGGAAAAAAAAAGACGTAATAATCCGTGTCTGTAATGTGTTTATAATACACGTTACACCAAAGAGTACAGACCGAGGCGTACGCGTATTCGCTCATCAACGGGATGCATTTGTAGTGGCACGTATCGGATGGAGGACGATGAAGAAGCGGAGGGAAAGGACGAGGAGGCCGAATACGGGCCTCGGGACAGCTGGCGCCGCGATTCCTTTTTTTTTTTTTTTCATCTTCCTCTCTCCAATGGCGTATGGAACGACCCTTTCGTGCTTTCTCGCATACTCTCTTGCTATAACTTATCGAGCATTATAGGACGAGCAATAACAGTGTATAAGCTTACCTACGCACACACACACACACACAAGCACACATACGTGTATACCGTTACGAAGACGCAGGTGCGATTGAAACACTCTCGGCTTGCTTACCCCATAAACAACACCGGCACAGCCAATCTTTTCGTTTGCACGCAACGACGAAAGAACATAACAGGGGACGACTCTGGTTTGCAGATGAATTTTGTATATCCGAGATCTGAAAGAAAATGAATGGAAGAGAATTAACTTAATCGATTTTCGAACAACGATATTTAAAATTTTCATTCACACCGGGGACTGTAAGATCCTTGCGTTCTTTCGAGCACGAGACTGCGAATTTATATATATATATATATCGATCGTTGGCCTTGAATATCGAGTCGGGGCTGAATAAATAATGCCGAGCGTATGGTCGTCAGGATTCTATTCGTGGGTGCGGCGACGGCGTGGATTTTTAATGCAAGTTGATAGACAGGAGATGTGGTTGAGAGCCCGGTTGGTTGACGATGCCACGAACACCAATTCACTCGTCGAAGTAAAACCTATGGGCGGGTTCACATCGAATCTTTCGCCGTTTCGTGTAATTTATTTGCGACTTCATCTCCTTATTTCGAACAGTTACTCAGATATTGAAAACTAAAAAAAATTATTGGATATAGACGGAATTTTATGTTGATACTTTCCACGTGAATTATCCCATATGTTACTCGCAGCGGGGAACATATGTTACTCGACCTCGGGAGACCTATTTTTTGTTCGCAATATCCACAACTGTCTTTCGTCGAGCTTCCGTTTCTTTCGCACACGCGTCTACGCCATTGGATCCCCGTTGATGAGGCTCTCCTCTCGGGAAGTTGCTCTCGTGGGTCCGTCGAATGTCATCGAAAATTGCGATATCTCCATCAAGACGAAACCTACATCTCTCTCTTTCAATGTTTGTATAAACCCACTTCCCCTTCTCTCGTACTTTTTCCTCGCAATTTGCCGTGCGACACGTGGTTCCCGCGGCAATCCGGGAGTTTCTATACTGCGAGAGACATTCCGATCTCTCATCTTCCACTGCTTTTCGTTATTTTTTTAAGACATGGACCATTGTGTCGTGGGCGAGTGACCCACGCTGCGATCGGACCGTGTTTACCTGCCTAAAAAATCCTCGAATGAAGAATATAAAATAAGAAGAAAACGGATAATAATAATATTAGAGACCAAGAGTAAAAAAAAAAAAGAGGCGGGGAATATTACGCGCATGTATAGTGGGAGACCGACTGCGATGACTCACGAATGCGATACGCGAAGAGCAAAGACGGCAAACCGACGAATGGGTCCCAGCAGCACCAGCAACGGCGGCGGCGGAAGGACTAGCGAGCGAGAGAGGACCGAGCTATCGAATTCCTTGGCACCGCGTGGTCGCTCTTCGTGGCTGTGTTCAACAGTCGGGGCGATATATACCCGCGGGAGAGGACCGCCCGATGGACCGTCGTCGGCGGTACGGGGGAGGATAACAGCGGAAGAAGGAGCGGTTGAGGAGAACCGACGGAGAAGGACCGCGCGCGCGTTTAGACCGGGCATTCCGATGAAATTGGTCCACAGAATTCACCGCACCAACCGAGAATATATTCGCCTCTTGGCTGCTGCTTCCCACACAGCACGCAACGTAAAACGCGTTAACGCCGAGACGGTTTTTAGATGTAGCTCGGGCACCACAACGAACCGCTGAACGTTCCAAATTTTCACGATAATACTGCATTCAATAAAAAAATGTAATCGTCACCCGTGACAACACATAAGCTTGGAAAATATTTTTGCAATCGTTAGACCATTAAACTTAGGAATTTGATAGACTCCGTGAGATAATTGGGCTAGGAAAACCATAAAAACTTTATTGGTAGTCTATTTAAATACATATGTTTCTAAAATCTTTTACAGCACCAATTCCTCCATAATAGAGTAGTCTTAAATGGACCAATTCCAGTCAACTCCATATATCACAGTGCCCAACCCTTTTTATCTTTTTTTTTCTTCTAGTTTCACTCACTTTTCCATATCGCACATAGTCGACGCGTTGGTTTAGTTTTCTCGAAGCAAACATAAACGAGATATCCGAACCGCGAGAGAAGTGTAGTTCCACGAAGCGTAACCCCCTCCCCGGGCAAAGATTCTTCTACGAGATTCTAGCTCAAGATATGAACCTGGCGTCCATACACGTACTGCTATGTTTAATTCATAATAATGGTATAATTCTATGAGCTCGGAAGCCAAGTGCGAGCCTGGTAACGCGTCGTCGCGAACCGACTCACATGCGGTCGTCCGCGCGCGGAGGGGCCTTCGCGTCTCATCCAATAACGTTTTCCCATAGACTCGCTCGTATATACCGCATCACATAATTCTCGGCGTTATAATAATAATCTCGTAATGTGTACACATATACGTGTGTATACTTGTGTATATAAATATATATAGTAATAGAAATGGCGAGGGTCGAGTCGAGGAGTTGCAAAAACGCTTTGCGAGAATATGTTTGAAAGCACTTGCCCCTTCGGGCTCTCCGGCAGAGCCTGCGACAGAGTGAGACCACCTCTGAGATTCTCACAGCGTCTAGAACGAACGAGATCGACAGTTGCAAGAAATTTTCGCAACACCCGTGACTTCCACTGGGGCTCCCGATCATCCTCGCGTGACACGAACGAGACAAAAAACCCCGTGAGAAAAGTTTATTATTACAATCTATAAAAAAGCGAAGAAACATGGACGAGGGATGAGCGAGCCACCGATCGTGAAAGTGCGCTTTCGATCTTCGGGGTTCAACAACTGTAACGCACAATAACAACAATAAAAACGAACGCACACAATTGCTTTGAGAAAGCTATGCGTTATGTGGGAACGCGAAAGGAAGTTCCAAATGGAGCAGTTTGTAGGTGAAATTTTTAATAATTTAAGACGCAACGGGAAAACGAGATGCTAGAGGTTAGTGGGGGGGGGGGGTCGAGGGTTAAGATATTGGCTAAACGAGAGTTATCTCTCAGCTTGCAATATTGTTCTCGGTATCTTATTTTGGCGCTTGAAAAAGTACTTTGAAGTGCTTTGAAAAATTTCACAAAATTCATGAAATCTTATCATTCACACTAATATGAGTATCAACCATTATATCGATGCAATATTCATTTGTTCTAACAATATAATCATATAAACAATTGAAAATGTGGTGAATGCATCACCCTCCCCACCCTCCCTCCCCAAATACGGGTGAACAATAATTACAGACTAACAGTTAAATTAACGAATGCAGCAGTTCAATCAGAATGCTCATAAGCGTGTTTGAGAATACACAAAGCGCATTCCTTTCGTATTCCCATATATAAGCGAGTATAACTTTCTTCGAGTCCTTTTCAGAAACACACTGTTCAAGTGGCGGAAGGGGCGAGGGGAGAGAAAGGAGCGACAGAACGCTGAGTCTCCGAATTTTTTCGCGCATACGTCACTCGACGCGGTGGACGAGACGATATCCACAGCCTTCCTGAAAATTAATCGTTCTCGTTGCACGCCGACGCCTATGACAATAATTTAATGGTGGTTCCGAGGACTCGTGGCTCGTGTTGATACGACTCGTAAAAGCACTTTGCCGATATACCGAAGTCGTATCTCGTGTATCATTCCCGCACGGGGTTCTCCGCGGCAAACGCTCACGAGAATCGTCGTTGACCGCTTGTCGGTCTCTTGGTCGTTGTTGCGGGACGATCGTACCGCAACAAACTCCGGGTTATGAGTCGCTAGGGCTTGGACCGCTGCTCGGAGCTTAATCACGAGACGTTTCAAGCTCCGACCGACCGCACGTATGGGTTCCATACACTCGGGGCTTTTATGAATGTATCCCCGTATGTATGTTGCACGCATGATGAGAGCAACGTCGAGTTGTCCCAACGATATATCTCAAAGATGCTGTTACGACGAGTGGAATGCGCACGGAGTGCATCAGCGCTACTTATGTATCATATATAGAAGATCACGGGGCTAAATGGAATACGCGAGCGGAAATGATAATATCAAAAAAGCTTCTAGTTGGCTTACTAATTCTCAAATATGCGACGCGCTACCGAAAAATAATAATTTTCAAACGATTGTGTTGACCGCTCGCGTCAATTGATGTTAGTATTTGTCGAAATTTGATTTTCCTTAACGTACCTATATCGTTTTGCCCCGATATGCCATTTTTCCTCGGGATCTTTTACACTACACTAAGACTAGGAATATCCGTTTAACGCTCGTCGGTCCTCGATATACATGAAATTGCTCGAGCTAACTAAACCATCGGAGTGGATGAGTCATTGATAATCGGCGAGTCTTCGTACATCGCACGTTCCTGAGACTATTCACCACTGCAATCTATGCCACAGTGCCTGTGATCGATGCAGTTGTAGCGAGGCTGTCACAAATTACTCGACCAAACGAAATGGTCGACGTTACGATGACAATTGTCGGCGATTCCCGATGACGCGGCAAATAATTAGCCAAGCAAGTGTTGGGCAATTTTAGAGTTCAATTAATAATTTCCGGCGACGTTTCAAATAACAAATATAAGCAGTGCCACGTTCGTTCGTTCACTTATGGTCAGAGTCACGTATATAGTGTGGTGCAGTTGTCGGTATCAAACGCATGATGAATTTTTCGCTGACGATAAATATCGGACTGAATTCCACACAAACCATTCTACCAAAAGCAAAAAAAAATCGTCTCATTCCACCATTAACATATTTTTGAACAAATTACCCAACAATTATCATGTCGTCCACTGCTAATATTTCCCGACGTTGTTCAACTTTTCATTTATTGGCGTATACGCGCGCATGCCCCCCCCCCCCCCCCCCCCCACAAATATATATATATGATAGATATATATATATATACCGCCTCGGAGGAGCCAGCGACCGCTTTCCCGTGTCCTCCATAAGACGGCATTGGCATCGCTTCATACCACGCGATTCCCGCGTTGAGCGCAAATACATATAGGTATTGCGCGTGAAGTTTTTCCGACGAGGGTTATTACGACGGAAAGCGCACAAGCCGTGACGAGACTCGAACGAGGTGCGAGTGACTCGAAGGGGAGCGGTCGTTTTCCCACGACGGGACAAGAGCGAGAAAACCGACGTTATATTATCGCCGCGGCTGTATACGCGACGGCAAGCGCAACATTGCGTACACACACGTACGCAACATAGCTGTACGATCAAGCCCCGAGAGTGTATGTATCGCTTCTTATTCCCGGCTGTGGAAAACACAAGCACGAGTTTCGTGTATACACACATATATATATACATAAACACAGCACCCGAGTGACGGAGTCACGGAGGTGCGGTGCAGTCGCGAAGGATACGCGACACGAACAACGCGATACAAGCCGCGCGTATACGCACCCATCGAGTGGTATTACACCTGTCTTGAGGACTCGTCCCGAGACGCGCCCGATAGTCGGCCGAGAATCGAAGAGCTCTCTCGTCAGCCGCGTTTCCACGCGGTCACTGGCCCGCGTTGCTTCTCCTTCCTCACCGTCATTCTTCATTCGGTACTCGATAATACATACACACGTCTATCCATGGCTCTACGATGATTCCGCTGTACGCACGATCGCGATGCAACGACCTTACATTCGCCCGATGGATCATCCGTCGTATTCATAAATTTCTTTCCTGATTCAAATGTGCTTCTCGATCGAATAAACGATCAACGACGACTCGCCCGATGTTCGATACACGATTGCAATGATGCATCTCCACGTCGCCGCTATCGAATCGTCATGTATACACTCCACGCACACGCTTCTACGGTTCTACGGTGTATCCGGAAAGTTTACTACGCAGCAATGGAAGCCGGGCGTGCGGTAGCCAGCGAGATCGTGAAGAGACCGTCAGCGTCTCGGAGTAGTTGCCGCGATCTCCCCCGTTCGTGGCTGCATGCTGCGTGAGGCACGAGGATCCACTTTTTGCCATCATCCTCGCCCGTTCTCGGTTCATCTCGACGATCGTTTTCTCGTACAAAGAGAATAGTACGGAATCGATCTGTCGGTTCTTCGGCAGCGTAGCTAGTCCGAGGCTTCGTGTCGCCTCGTTTCGATGCATTCGCGTCCTGTATGGGTACGATTGTACGCGGATTTATACTTCTCAGTGTTGTCTCGAATGAGACTGAGTCGGTCGAGGGCTTTACTCGGTCATTCATTTCCCGAACCATTTTTTCGTCGGTTCCTCATTTTTACGTCGGTTCCTCATTTTTAATGAAGAACGTATAAAAGTATTTGAAATACATTTTTATTAAAAAAAAAGCAGGCCATCCTTGCACCGTCGTTCGTAAACATCTATTCCTCCCTGCAAACTATTCACGCGTCGGCGATATACGAGCGTATAACACAAGAATTTCACGATATTTGCATAACGAGTTCGACCGTCGGTGAGATAGCGATTCTATTGCACCTTGTATTATACTTTTACTCGTACGAATCCATCGATGAATGCAGCATATATGCGGAATGTACAGAAGAATTTTATCTGCTGATACCGGACTTTGCGTTTTTCTTTGTATGTTTCAATCAGTACTATTAATTTCGCGTTGACTATACACAACGATTCCTCCTTGTTGTTCGTTCATTCGTTCGAACGTCCCAAGTATCTCGGATAAGTATGTTAGAGCGTCGAGAAAACATCGCGTTTCATCGAGGAGCAAAGAGATGAATAACTTCTACGCGCACGGTGGGTCAGCGGCATTCGTGGCAGTCCATCCATGAAACCTATCGAAGCAGATATCCGAGCTCCGCGAGTTCTCTCTGCTCGCCCAGCGTGTGCGGTGTGCACGCGAAACGTCAAATATGTACTCGCGTTAAAGTTTTGATATTTCAAAAAAAGTTGCAATTTTAAACTTGCAAACTGCTTTCCCCGTCGAGGAAGTATTTTTATGCATTTTCACTGTTTCATGGAGGATTGTAGAAGTGTACGCTGTTAAGAATATACCTTGTTCCATATACTGGTGGTTTGGAGACAAAAGCGAATACGTGCATGAAAAAAAAAATATTGACAAATAACGGAAAAATAGATTTAAAAAATAATAACTCATCAGGTTACACTTATAAGTTTTTGGTACTATTCAAGGAAGCATTCTGTAAAATTCAAATACGTAGTCTTTTACTTATGGATAAAAAAAAACAACGTTGAATTTATTTGGTTTTGCCTACCGACGCGAGACAATTAAAATCACGAAACAAACAACGAAATTTCATTCTGTCGATAGAAAAGTTTCAGGGCAACTTGTTAAATAAATATAACACGAGTCTCATGCGTGTGCGTGTGCTGTTTTTTTTTTAATTTTGATTTTTTTTAACGGAAACACGGTCGACACGGTTTTCGATACAATGGACACTTATTTCGTTACGTTAATCTCGTTTATTTCTTCCTGTATGGGTAATATTTAAGAACTCTGTGTTCAAAAAAAAATAATGTTTACAATCTAAATTACGGGAATTAAATAAATAAATTACAAAAATTACATTTTAACTTGTCGAAATTAAAAACTTGAACCTTTTCTATCTGTTTTCTCGGTTTTTTGGACATGAGCGCCTACGCGTATATTATAGTTTATTCGTACAACAGAGAGGACGATCGAGAGCGGCGATCGAAACTGAAGTGCCTATATTGCACCGTTGGTACGTGTTCGCTGCGGTTGCACGCACCTCGAGACCATTCCCATAACGAATTCACAAGGTGACTCGCATCAGCGAATAGAAGACCAAGGAATCTCATTCGTTCTCGTACACATTGATATTTGTTGTGTGGGTGCGAGTGGGTGCGGGTGTGCATATACGCGATGCTGAGGCGGTGCTCTTCGCTGGATGGGCAAAAGACGGTTGAGCAAACGCAGCGAGAAGAAGACGACGAGGAGTCATCCGATACACCGGCTAACGTTTCGCGTTTGCCGGTGGCCCGGCACTTCCCTCACTACATTTCTTTCTTTCTCTCCCTCTCTCTATCTCTGTCTTTCTCTTGGTCATTGGTTAAACATATCGGTTGACGCCAGACCTACGGGTCTTTGTAATTGCAATGGAAAATTATTAACAATGTTTGTAGCGACAGTTTACCGGAACGAAATTAGCCTATGTCGGTCATCCGCTTTTCGTATACAAACCTCGTGCGTGAAAACCCTTTGAACTCTTTGTCTCTCACTGTTTGTGATCTTTTTTTTTTTTTTTTTTTTGTAAATAGTGAGTGAGGGCTAATTGGTTTCGGGTCTGGACACACCTCCGGCTTCCGGTTCCTCGTCCGAGAGCACTGGCTCACGCTTCCCCGTAGCGCTGTTGTGTAAACATACACCGGAAGTCCGAACTCTGGATACTCTCTTCGAATCATAAAACGCGAGAGTTCTCGGGACATATGACGACAATCGATACATAGTTACATCCGTGCGGCAACGATAATACACAAATTGGTCTTGACGTGTCGGAAGCTTTATATCTTTCGATTTAAATATATATTTTCATATTGAATTTTTTTTCTTGATACATTTGTATTATGAAAAATAGTAGTGCACCTTACTTTAGCTCGTAATCCCCGTACTCTACGTAACCCCATGAATCGTGCCTGGCGAAGATTCCGCGCGGGGGAAGACCCGTTCTTATTCTTTTCTCTCGCAAATCTTATCTCGCAGCCTGCGGCAGCGCGTCTCGAGAGACTGTCGATACCCCGGTAAAGCCGTGTGACAGCAGGATGCTGTTGCACATTGACCACAAGTCCTCCTTTGTCATACCAGCTGGACAGTAATTCTAGCGTTCAATCAGTACCCCATACGTTCTTCAAAATGAAAATCCATAAGGATTCTACACAATGGACCGCGTATTTGAATAAAAATAATAATAATACATAGATAAATAATCAATCAAGCCCGTTTCTTCGATATTTCCCCGATTTAACGATCCAATCCTCGACGCAGTCACCGTAGTGTCTCAATCGTGTCGACGCCAAAAAAACGACTCCGCACGTTCTACTCGTTTCTTCCTCTCAAACTTTCTCCCAAATATGACACTCGTGCACTCATCTATTCCGTATCCTGTCTCGCTTCATCGACTTTTTATGTATTTATTTATTTTTATGAACGCACACCTCAATAAGCATCATAAATATTTATACGCGGAGCGAGGCGACGCGGCATGCGGCTCAACGTGGGAGGAAAGAGATGAAGAGGGAGAGATGAGGAAGGGATGTATAGGCGTGGAGTGGACCGCGGGATCGACACGTCGGACGCTCACACGAATATGCAACCGGGCGTCGCGCGTCCGCGGCGATCTTTCGCTCGGTCCCTTCGGCCCCTCGTCGGCTCTCAGAAATGAAATGCGGAGAATGCGAGGAATGTCCGCTGCACACAGCTCGGGGCATCGGACCCTCGGAGTTCGGTCCACATGGCAGGCTGTCGCCTCGCGCGGGCGCGCGCCGCGCGGTTGACCCGCTGCCACGCACGACACGTTCGATTCCTCTCTTTTCAATCTCCGAATACCTTCCGGAAACTTGGATGCCTCTGTACCAACAACGGTCCTATCGTCGAGCGTTAACGGTTCAGTGCCAATGTCTCGCATCACTCGTTCTTAACGCGTGACGTTTTTTTAATTTAATTTTCTTTACCCGATTCATTCATCGATCGATCGTGTTCATCGAGTGATAGAAAATCGAACGAACGCCTTGGTCTTTGAAAACAGCGTGGCTGAGTGGAAAATCTATCGGGATTCAGACCAGATGAGCGGAGAAATTTGTAGTTAACGCACAGTTTGAAACGTTCACGGGGGATTGTGGATGTGAGACGGGGTCTAATTAACGTTTGAGACTCTTAGAAATGAAGAATCCAGACGGCGCCATCCTCCCGGGTGCCCCGTTCGCCGGAGCGTCTGATCAACTGCCTTTGCACTGGAACGCACGAAGAATACAAGGGAGCGCGGAGAGAGAAGGAGAAAGATATGGGAGCGTGCCTCGTGTCCGCCGCTCGGACAAGTCTCGAGACGTACAGTATTTTCCTGTGGAATTATTTTCTTCGTGGCATTTCAGCTAACCCGCACCAGTTCCGCCGGTTGTCCGGTATAATTGAACGACCTACCGAAACAAATGTCACCATATATCATACATCCTCGTGGAAAAACTCGTATTCGCACAGCACGTTTCTCTCGACAGCGTTCCAGTTTCCAACCTCGGTGGATGCGCCTCGGGCGTGAACTTGAACTTTACCGGTCCAACATCTAGTGGCACAGCTTTTCGGCTAATTCAAAGAAAAACGAAAAAAAAAGATAATAATAATAATAATAGTTGTAATAAGTAGCCTGCGAGGAACCGTGCCAAACGATCGTCCTCGCACTAATAATAGTTGTCGAGACATTACGGAGCGCGATGCCCCATGGAGTTAATGAAATAACCCGGCCCGAACCGTGCAATGTCTCCCGGGAGTGGCACGCTCCTAGCTGCGATATTAATAAATACGAGTACGGTCCGTAAACGCGGTTACACGCGATATTTATAGTCACGACACGATGTCACCGACGACGCAATAACCGTCGTGCCGATCGGTGAATCCACTTTCCCGGTTTATGGACAAGGGGTGTGATTGGTTTAATTAGCTGCCCCACTTCTGTCGTATTTAGTCGCTCGCAGAGTGAAAGAACGTCAATCGACGAACCTCCCTTAATGTGTTTAGCATAGCTATAACAGCGAGCGCTATGAGGCTCTTCGCTAGCCCCGTCAGCCAAAGTGTATTATCCGGGTCAACGAGGATCTCGTGACGCCACTCGTTCGTCACTACGCTTCGTCGGGAGACGGGCTCGTTGGTCCGAGGTCGATGCTTGACCAGCTTCACAAGCACCAGTAGAAGCTGCGCGGTCCTCTCGCGAATCGTGCCACATCCCTATCTCGTTATCACGATAAATAACGCGTCGTTAACGAGAAGATCTCCGTGACATAAATTGCTTTTTAGAACGAGTTGATTTTTAATTTTTTTCCTTTTTTCATACGAGGAAGAAAAAAATGTTAGTTATTGGGTCTACAAATTATTTAGAGCAACGATAAATCCATCGGGACAGTACAATTAATTGTAAATTATTGAATGTCGGTTGATGGAGTTAATCTTCGCGGCATTTAACGTCACGTACATTCTCATATCACTGTTTCTATCCACGAACAATTTTCTACGATCCCCTATGAGAGAAACTCGAATGAATTTTCTCGGTTCTTAGACGTTGGGCTAGTTGTGGAAAGTCGTTTGAACCGGGCTCGGCGTTTTATAATAGCTGACCTCCATTTCTATCCCCGCAAGCCAGTGATTCCCTGTATTAATTGTCGTACTTGCGTGGATATCGTTGATTCTGCGAGCGCGTTTCTTTCTTGCTCGCCAATGGCATTATCCCGCGGTTCTTTTACACAATTGAGCGTAACGATAGTTATGTAGAGATCAATCCAAATCGGCCACGGTACTCGTTCAACAACTCCAAAGACGCTAGATCGAGATTCCCACTATGTTTTCTCGTTATTTCTCTGATTTTTCATTGACCCTACAAGTTTTTATTTCCATTGACAGAATGACGAGATGATCGCGAGCCTTCCGGTAAACGGGGGTGGAGGTGGGGGAGGAGGAAATGGCGGACCGGTCAGCCGTGTCGGCCGTGGCCTCGCTCTTCACAGATCCAACTCCAGCCTGGAGTTGCCCCACGGACCGGATCCAGCTACACGATTACCCGAGACACCCCTTCGCCGGGAGTATGGATCACACGGTACGTATCGTCTCTTCAAATTTGCGATATTTCCACGTAATTCTAATCGTACATTCGATGAAACCATTTGTTCAACCGAGAAAACGTTTTTTTAAAATCAGGAAGCATCGATATCGTTGCCCAATCGGTATCAATGGGGGACAATCTCTTCGCCATGCTTCAAGATTTTCGTCCGACCGATCAGCGAAATCCAGGGTCGAACGATTATCTTCGTCGCGTGCAGGACGGTCAATCGCCGGATACGGACGAGGTCTGCGGTCCCACGGGGTCAAGTCCAAAATTACGGTTGAAATTGAATCGTTTGTGGGGTGGAAAACCGCCCCGCGGAGTCGAAGATGCTTGCGCGAGTCCGGTCGTGTCGGCCGACGTCGAGGAGAGACACCGAAGACGGGCTTTCGCTCACTACGATTGTCAATCCCTCACGGCCAATCTCGGATACGCCGCCAAGCTTCGCGGGATTCTTCTCGCGAGACGAAGAAACACCGCTACCGGAGCATCCGCTGCCAGCGCTCTCAGAGCTTCGACTCCGGACGAAGCTCCCGAGGAAGACGCCGGTGATGGAAAAAGTACGAAGTCGTTTCTTCCTTAACTTTTTTCGATTTAATCCTCCGAAGGTGATCCTAAATTTACGGACACCGCCGGTAATCTGGACCATTAATGGCACGGTGATGTTTTGACGCAGAAAATTACGCTAAAAATCTGAAAAAATGCTGTGATACTTATGTCAGATCCTATTAGTTGTCTCAATAGTTTTTTTAGCGATTTATAATAAATTACATTTTTTATGACGAATTGATTACAACAAAAAAAAAAGGGAAAAGCTCAATTTTCATTCAAAAAATCGTATCTTAATGAAAATTTCATCAAAATGAGATATTCCAACAGGGTTTTACAGCTAAATGTATGTACTCCCAGGAAAAAGGAACTTTTTACGGGTTACTTTTAAAAAGTATAAATATTTTGACTATAGAAAATCTCGTTTCTGGAAGGTAAGGAAAAATATGAAAAAATAATAGTTTTGGTATTTTTTCACCTGTATCTAGTAAAAACTTTTACAAAAGTTTTACATATTACATAAAAAGTGATTATCATACTCATATACATCGGTCTGAAAAATGTTTATTAGCGCATGATAATCAAAAAGTAGTGCGATGCTTTTCACACTACTTTTTTTTTCTGTTTGTTACATTCCGTGGTAATATTTATAAAGTATACACACATAATTGAATATCATTCCAACGAGTTAAAAATAATCATCCGAGTCCCAAATTAACGTCAGTTAAATTTCACTTACTCGCACGAAATTCTGTCACGGACGGTAATCCGGGACATTAATGGCACGCTCGAGACTTCAAATTCCTACTGCTCAGGAATAAATAAACGGATCCAATCGACCTCGTGCGTGCGAGTTCTCACCCACACCTAGTTTTTTCACAGAAGGAAGTCATCCCCCGCCCTTTTCGAATTTCAGACATATTTGACTCGAAAGTTTGTTTTGTGCCACCAATGATCCACATTACCGGCGGAGGGTTAACATTATGCCAATGACATTTCGCCTGTACCATGAAAATCCAAATGTTTAAACAGGTAACGATCTGCTGGAGTCCTGTCCCTTCTTTCGTAACGAAATTGGCGGCGAGGGCGAGCGAGAAGTCGGTTTAACTCGATGTCCGAACGTAAACGGAGTTCATCGGCCGTCCCTGGCGTATGGGGTCGCCGTGCTCGAACCACCGCCCGGCGAGACACTTTGGAAACAAACTTGTCCCCTACAGAAACGTCCTTTGCCCATAGAAAGCGTGGACGAGGGTGCGCATTACTACAGGCGATATTTCTTCGGTAAATTTGCTTGTACAAACATCATCCTGGGTTTGGTTTCAAACGTAAATAAATGATTTTGTCGTGACGAGATTCGTTTGAAATTAATTCGCACAGGACGAGAACATCAAAATTGGTTCGGCATGGACGAACAACTCGGTCCAGTTGCCATCAGTATACGTAAGGACGGTAATCAGTATCGTATAATCGTTCGTACATCGGAATTGTTGACGTTGAGAGGTTCCGTGCCTGAGGAAGCTCTCGGTGTCAGACCTCAGGGTCGTGCACCAACCAGAGAATTGCTCGAATTGGTGGCACCCGAGGTACAATTGGGATGTCTAAGGCTCGGTACACCCGCTGCCGAAGAATCCGTCGCTCGTCTCGACGAGCAAGGTCTCTCCAATCGTTACAAAGTCGGCGTACTCTACTGCAGATCCGGTCAACGCACCGAGGAAGAGATGTACAACAATCAACATTCCGGTCCGGCTTTTCTCGAATTTTTAGATACCATTGGTGAGATAACTTTCTTTCTTCGTTATCGTTTCATCATTTTAACCCTCGAAACGATGATTAAACATTTATTTATTTTTTTTCACCAAATGCTGATGCTGCGTTTGAATTGAAAAATTCCAGGCCAAAGAATAAGACTGCGAGGTTTCGAGGGTTACAAAGCAGGTCTGGACACCAGAACCGATTCCACCGGTACTCATGCGGTAGCAGCGAGTCATCGGGGAGCCGAAGTGACTCTTCACGTTGCGACGATGTTACCATTCACGCCGAACAACAGGCAACAATTGTTGAGGAAACGACACATTGGAAACGACATCGTGACGATTGTTTTCCAGGTAATTTCGATCGGGTCAAAACCCAATTGTCCTCGCTTTTTTGTAAAATGATTTTTGTACTCGTACCGAGATTATTTATTGATTTTTTTTCGAAGGAACCTGGCGCATTGCCATTCAGTCCTCGAAGAATACGTTCCCAATTTCAACACGTCTTCATAATCGTCCGAGCGATAAATCCTTGCACGGAAAATACGCAATACACCGTAGCCGTTTCAAGGAGCAAAGAAGTACCGATATTCGGTCCACCGGTTACACCCGGCGCAACGTTCACCAAGGGCAAAACTTTTGCCGATTTTATCCTCGCAAAAGTCATCAATGCCGAAAACGCAGCTCACAGATCGGAAAAATTCGCGACAATGGCGACGAGAACGAGACAGGAGTATCTCAAAGATTTAGCGACGAATTATTCCTCCACGACGGTCGTCGATACTGGACAAAAATTTTGTGAGTACATCCCCTTCAATAACTAGCGAGAAAATCGAGTTTCCACGATCGTGTTTATAACCGTTAAAATTTTTCTCGTTCCACATCCCTCAATAGCGATGCTGTCGTTCAGCAGTAAAAAAAAAATTGCTGTACGTCCACGTTTATCCTGCGACGCCTCCCAACGCGGTTCCATATGTTGGCAAGTGATTTTGGAAGATAGCAATCAAAGCACGGATTGTTACCTCGGAATAAGCGTCGACACTATTGTCCTCATCGAAGAACATTCCCGACAAATTGTTTTCGTAACACCATGCGTGGGAGTTCTCGGTTGGCACGCGCAAACCAACAGTTTGCGTTTGTATTATCATCAGGGCGAATGTATAACGATTCACGTGCGCGGTGATTACGGCGAACGCGACGAATTAATGGAAATTGTCGCCAGATTACGGGCGGTGACACAAGGTTCGCCGGCTTCGGAACTCTCGTTGAAGAGAAACAATCTTGGACAGCTTGGATTTCACGTTCAACCGGACGGTGTTGTCACGCAAGTCGAAAGCATGGGATTATCGTGGCAAGCGGGATTGAGACAAGGTTCGAGACTCGTTGAAATTTGCAAAGTAGCCGTTTCGACGCTTATTCACGATCAAATGGTTGATTTGTTGAAAACAAGCGCTCAGGTCACCGTTACCGTTATTCCACCGACCAACGATGGACATCCCCGAAGGTGAAAATTAAAAAGCGCGCTTTAAGCTTATTATTATTTTTCTTTTTGTCCGATCGCCGTTGAAAACGCGACGTTTCGCGCGTGTGCTAACGGCGGAAAGTGGCCGTTTCCAACGGACTCCGCCAACGGGCGGAAAAGTTTTTTTCCGCCCGCTACTGCCGGGCGGCAAAGATCCGAGTGTATTGTTGTAATTTTAATTTACGTCCAACGGTGTTAAAAATCCTTCCATTTTATTTCAGAAGAGAATATCAAATAAATTTTCCGAGAAAATAAAAAATTTCATACTTGCTTTCCTTCTTGTTCATACAAAATTAAAAGTTAAATTTAGTCCAGTCAAGGGGGCTTCACCCCCCCCCCCCCCCTGAAACCCCTTGTTTTCAACGAGGGTAGGACAAAAAATACGGTGTGCACCACGGGCGAAAAGCGATTTTCCCTCGTGTGGCGCCACCCTCGCTTCGCACGGGTGGCAACTTCACACTCGACGGAATCGCCTACTTTCCACCCTCCATACACAATGTACTATTTTCTTTCCTTTTTTTCCCCCCCCCCCCGTCTTTCGATGAAAATTCTTACGTTTTCGTCTGGACGTTTTTCAGGGGCTGCACCCTTCAGAATTGTCAATATCTGTCGAGCAATTACGAAGGCGATTACGAGAACGTGACGAATCCGGACAGCGCGCCGACCCAACAAACGGCAATGGCCAATCAGAAGCGGTACGAAAGATCTTTCAGTCCTCCACGTTCGAGCAACAGCTCGGGTTACGGCACGGGTTCGAGCTCGAGATCGTTCAACGATCCGCGGTTTCCTCTGGAGGGTACGATGACCAGCAGCAGTAGCGGACACAGTAGCGTTGACGACAGATGGTGAGTTGTCGAGAATTAATGAAAAAAAAAAAAAAAATGAAAATGAAAGAAAAAAAAAATCTACAAAACCGCCAGTCTGCGAACCGTTGATCGTTGAACGGAGCTACGAAGACGGTTTTACACTAGGGTGGACCTTATTTGGGGTGTTGTCGAATTTCGACGAGTGCAAAAATATGTGCAAAACCCCCGCACTGTAGTCCAATGCCAAGACGTGCCTGTAAGCTCGTTTTGTTTCCCATTTGAATAACATGGGATTTTTAGACTAATTCAGTCATTATTTTTTGGAAGTGCTCCTAAGCATTGAAAAAAAATATTATTCGTGTAAATCTATTCTTAATTGGTATATCTACGTGTAAAATTTTTTACAAGACCTCGCCTGTATCAATTTACCCTCGTGTATAATAGAGGGGGGGGGTGGGGGTGGGAGGGTAAAGGTTGTGATAACGCCTTGTAAAAAATTTTACAAGTAGATATATACCAATTAAGAATAGATTTATATGAATAATATTTTTTTCAATGCTTAGGAACACTTCCAAAAAATAACGACTGAACTAGTCTGAAAATCCCATGTTATTCAAATGGGAAACAAACGAGCTTACAGGCACGTCTTCGCATTGAACCACAGTGCTGGGGTTTTGCACATATTTTTTTTAATTTATTCCGAACCTATCTGGGGGGTGCACTTGTCGAAGTTCGACAACACCCCAAATAAGGTCCACCCTATCTCACACTCAATAAAAAAAAATCAAAATAACCGTTTGAATTAATCAAGCAACGTCGCTTGCGCACAGGTACGAACTTCTGGAGCCTCAGGATCAAGATACGAATCATCGTACGGATGGAACGCCACCGCCACTTCCGGCTCGACATCTTCACCAATCAACGACACCGAACAAAACCTCGGGCCAAAAGAAAGATCGAGAATGTCATTATTCCACCGGCAAAACTCTCGCGGACACGAAGCAGCAACATTTCAACAATCAACAAGATCATTACACGAAAGAGAGCAATTATTCGTCGCCCCGTGCTATTCACGAGATGGTGAGACAACAAGAAAATTATCCGAAAAACGATAACGGCGTTCCACGGAATCCCGATGCCCCGACAACGAGTTACGTCAAGCTGCAAAAAGAAAAATACGAGATAAAACAAGAAAATATTTACGCTTCTCAACGGGAAATTCACAAAAACGATTCTTCCCAACAACAACATCAACACTCTCATCAAAAACTCGTTGCTTCGAATTCATTGCCACTGGCGCAAAATTCAAGCTACAGTCTTTTAAAATCAAACAGCAACAACAATCTCGTGAGATACAACGATTACGATCAATCATCGCACGACCGAACAACCGTAAAATACGATTACGACGGGGTTACATCAACCTCAGGAAGAACCACGAGAAACGATTACGAAGTTAAAACGACGATGACCGATCGTACGTCGAAGTACGAATACGAAACGAAGAACGGAACGACGGAGAGAAATATTAAAAACGATTACGAGGGAAAATCTCAATCGGATCGTAATTCAAAATACGAAATTTACGAGGAAAAATCCGAAGAACAGATTCAAATGAGATACGAGCGAAGCAATAGAGTTCAGGAAAAACGATCGAGCGCTTACGAGATCGTTGACAATTGTTACGATCTTCATGGTCACCAAATTGTTGAGAAAAAACAGATCGAAGATATGAACGATGCGAATCGAGAACCGATGAGGTACGAAGTACCCCATGATTTTAAACTCGGTGATAAAGTCACGTGTCTGAAGACCGATCGTCCTGTGTCTCACAAAGTAAACGTCGAGTACAGACCAAAAGAATTCGCCTCAAGTTTGCCACCGGAAATGCGAATTCCCGATGGTAATTGTACCGACGTGTCGACGTTGCCCAGTGAGGATGAATTATCGAACGGTTCGGGAAACGTATCTCCGCGATTAAGACGCGCCAACAAACATCGTGCCGGTAATTTGGGTTCTTCCAACGGAAGTTCGAGAAATCACAGCCCAAGACCTAAACCCGGTATGCGAAATTCTCACAGAAATTCCGCGAATTTGACGTCAAGCACGCTTCAGGAAGATCTTATGAAATTGATCAATCCCGATTACATTTCCGACGACAATCAAACTGCCAATAATAATATTTCCAACGCGACTGACAACGGGCAGAATTCTAACAGAGTTGGCAACTGCAACAACAACAACGGCAATGGCAACAATAATACGCTTGAGATACAAAATCGTTGTCGATCCAGGGAGAATCTTTGCGGCAATAGCGCTTCGACTCTCAGCGTGTTGCAATCCAATGGACAAGAAAATGTTAATTCGGGATCCGAAGTTATTCTTACGATGGCGAGACCGGCTACTGTAATTTCCAATGCCAGTACGGCGTCGAGTCCGGCGCCCAGTGAAAATAAAATGTCGAAGGAGGAGAGGTGAGGAAGAAAGGTTTTTGCACCATCGAACTATTATTTACGATGAGAACATTTTATTTTATTCGTTTCGTTGTTTGTTCAAGGCTCTCGCCGAGAGTCACGAAAACACCTCACACGGTGATGAAGCCACCGAGTAATTTGTCGCTGGTCGAGCATCAGTCGGAGAACAACGACGGGGAATGCTGGACGAGCCACCACAACGATCCCAATGGACGTACGACGCAGCAACAGCTCGGTCAAGATTGGAACGAGGACAGATCGTTCGAGGGAGTCAATACGATTACGTGAGTTGCCGTTATCGAGTCGTTAATTATAATGACAAATAATAATCAATTCCAACCCCAATTAATTAATTGATTATTAATAATAATAATAATAATAATAATAATAATAATTATTATTATTATTATTATTATTATTATTATTATTATTATTATTATTATTATTATTATTATTATTATTATTATTATTATTATTATTATTATTATTATTATTATTATTATTATTATTATTATTATTATTATTATTATTATTATTATTATTAATAATAATAATTATTATTATTATTAATAATAATTATTATTATTATTATTATTATTATTATTATTATTAATAATAGTAATAATAATAATAACAATTATTATTATTATTATTATTAATAATAGTAATAATAATAATAATTATTATTATTACTATTATTATTGATAATAATAATAATAATAAATAATTATATTATAATAATAATATTGTTATTATTGTCAATAATAATAATAATTATTATTATTATTAATAATAATAATATATAATAATATAATTATATAATAATAATAATTATTATTACTAATAATAATAATAGTAATAGCAATAGTAGTAGTAATTATTATTTATAATAATAATTATCATTATTATTAATAATAATAATAATCATTATTATTAATAATAATAATAATTATTAATAATAATAATTATTATTATTATATAATTATTAATAGTAATAATATTAATTATTATTATTATATAATTATTAATAGTAATAATAATAATTAATATTATTACTATTATTATTGTTAATAATTATTATTATTTTTTTAATTATTAGTTGGAGTTAATTGTTCTCCAACGATCGATCGAGAAAAATTATTAATCTCTTTGCAGTCATTCCGTTTCGGACATACAAACGCATTTGTCGACACTCGAGTTGAGAGTAGCGAGGGAAACCCGGCGTCGTCAGTCTCTGGAGGACGAAGTACGTCGTCTTCGCGACGAAAATCGACGATTGCAAGACGAAAATCACGCAGCGGCGCAACAACTTCGAAGATTCACCGAATGGTTCTTTCAAACGATAGATCATCAATGAACACCGACGTGGAACAACCGAATTGAAACATTCATCAGCCCTCTCCGCTCGTTAAACCTTTTTTTTTCGGGTGTTCAGCATTTATTATTTCTCAGTGGTCCAAGCGCAAGCTTTTCGATGGA
This sequence comes from Sussaba pulchella, assembly GCA_963971145.1. Classification (NCBI taxonomy): domain Eukaryota; kingdom Metazoa; phylum Arthropoda; class Insecta; order Hymenoptera; family Ichneumonidae; genus Sussaba; species Sussaba pulchella. The sequence goes on along the minus strand of OZ020171.1, from coordinate 12,643,947 downwards.
TAATCGGTGTCGATTGAAAGCTCTCCCAATATTCCCGAAATCTCTCTAGCTCAATGACCGCAGAGAAATTAAATTCACACGAGGATCGTTCGATCGAGCCGGTTATCACATACGTTACCGCTCGATCGGTTGTCTCTCGCAATGAAAAAATCGCGACACGCGGGTGTACGAAAAAAAAAAAAAAATCTTAAAATCAATCGATTAAACTCCCGTTACGGTAATCATGCACCGCACGTTGGGGGAAGGAAAAAAATATCGTTATTTTCTTCGTCCTCGTCGCACTGTACTTTAGAAACGACCAAATGACCAAATATTTTTAGTACACTAAGAAGTTACGTTTAATTAATCTGTAATTTATTACATGTTTTTTTTTTATAATAACCGTGAAATTATTAAAGAAATAACGGTAAATTTGAAGCCCCCATATCCAGAGTCCTTATATCTCGTTCCACGATTGACGACACTCTACGATAGTTATCAAATAGTAGTTTTTTTTTTTTAATTATTATTATTTTTCTTTCCAAGAAAATCTTGGAGTACTTCGTTCGCGAAAAATTGAACTCGTTTGATTTTTTTGTGTCGTCTGAGAAGAATTGTCAAAAGAGATGTAAGACAGTTAATAAATGAGAATTACAGTGCAGGGAAAATCAACGGTAATATTCAATCGACCCAAAGCCCGATCCGAAATGTCACAATAATTAAGGACGTCGAGGAAGTAAATAATAACATTCGTTTATTAGAATAAAATAGTTTATTGTAATCCACAGAAAAAACAGGACATCTTTCATTTAATGCCTTACAACTCACTGTACTGTCGGTTAACAATAACTGCAATTACACTCTACTCGAGACCTGTTGAGGACGCCATATTATAATGCCGAAAGTAGGAAATAAATGGGCGCAAAAATTCGAAGACGGTAATTCATCAATACTATATAAGCCGCTAAATACAATCGGATAATCGACGACAATATTCTGGTATTTTAAACTTTTTTTTTTCTTCTTTTTTTTTCTCATCTTTGCGACGTTTTTCGGTTTACATGAATCTGAATTCGATTAAATTACAAGCGGAGAGCGTTACCAGCCAGTTCGTAGTACCGCCCTTACAGTTTACGAATAGATTGTAGTTAGTCGTATGTCGTATGTTAATGTATTTATCGGTTATAACGTATCACGGCTGCTGCGCTCCTAAACAGGGTTGGGAATTTTTTTTTTCGCAATTTTTTTTTTTTCCATCATTTCGTTTCATTTAAGTACATGAAGTATGTATCAACGGTTAGAGTATAGGATTTGCCTTACGTCACTATCAGCTTCTTATGTTTCTAGTTATATGCCCCGTTTGTGGTTGTATTTTTTATTTGTTTATTTATTTCTCTTTTTTTTGATAAAACGTGCTGCATTATTCTTCGATGAGAATTCAACGACTGGGAAATAATTTTATTGAAATCGTGAGATCCGACACGAGTCGGACGTATATATCGATTCATACATTCCTGGATAAATGTATCGTAGTAGGTTTGGTCTTTACGCGTCTTTGCGCAACGTCATTCTGTCAATTTTTTTTTTTTTTTTTTTTTTTTTTAATTACATCATCGTATAATCTACAGCGTGGTCCACGACAGACCGATTAGCAGCTACAAAACCAGGTAATCTTGTGCGCTAAGAACAATATGTTATCTTAATCAGAGGGAAGCAGGTACTGTCGTCCTTACCTGTGAGTCATGTCGGTCGTACGTTGGATTAAGTTTAAAAAAAAAATATTAAAAAAAAAAAAAAAACAACTCCTTATGGCTCTAACAAGGCGGTTTTGATAAAAAAATACGGGAGATGAAACAACAGCCATCTGGGATGTTGACTTATTTATGGCACACATGTTGGTTACGCCTCGAACTTAAGTATTAACGAAGTAACTCGATTGAAAATATAATAATAATCAATAACGAATGTACGTGTGCGCATTCACGGAAATAACCGCGCATCGAAACATTCGAGAATTATGTTTTTCGTTACGTTACCGGATTCGACAGTCTTATTGAATTTAGCGCACAACAACCATTATTCGATACTCATACCGTAAACGTTACCGATCGATGTCCAAGAAATAAAGGCAAGATTAATTTTTTTTCTGGCATCGTTCCATAATGCCTCTAGTTCGACGTATGATTTTATTCGTCATTGCGTTACGAAACACAATCGACGAATTTCCAAATAGCATTTAGGCTGATCGATAGACGGAAAAAGATACACCGAAATTTTATGGTTCAACATCTTTTCAATTTTCTCAAATAGTCTTGATATTGTTTATAAACCGGTTTGGAATTTTTCCCGATTTTTTTTTTTTACGTGCTTCCACCGAACGAGCATCGAAAATTATTAATGAATTATGCGCGACCCAATATTTCGTTATATTATTCACACCCGAGTATTTCTCAGTTTATGCGTAAAAATTTGTTGGCTTTCTCAATTGTTTTTTTTTTTTTCATCATTATCGAATTCACATGACCGGACAACATAATTAATGCGAGATCATATTGATCTCCTTTGTTTTCTCTTCGTTAAAACTTTTCTATGCCGCGTGCAACACTGGCACAGCCGGATCCACCAATAATCCTGGAGAAAACGCGACTACATGATTTTTACTAATATAAAAATACTGTTCTGTTTGCTATATTTTTTTTTCTTTTTCATCTTCTCATACTACTAGGTATAATTATGCATATCATTGAAATCTCCAGCGACCCGTCGTCGGTCTAATCGATAATGCATCGTCGATAATGACCGTGAATACTCGGAACGACGATTAAGGGGGGGTTTATTATATAATTAAGGTTAATTCGGCGAAAAAGAAGCGTGTTTTTAAGATTTTTTTTCTGGCGATACAAATAGTGTAAATTTATTCAATCAATTTCCATGTAATAATACAACATTTGAACGATATTTTCCGAAATTTTCATTCCAAAATATTGAAAATTAAGCGGGTGACAGTGAATCTCCGGAGGCGCCTCGAAAAAGTCCGTGTTCACGATAACGCAACATCTACTGGACCAATCGTTTTGAAATTTTGCACACTACTTCTTCACATAATTCACCAGGTATTGTCGAGAGCTTTTTTTTTTTTATAATTATTAACTTTACAGCAGGAAATTAGCTGATTTTTATAACGAAAATCGGTTTTGTTGCTTCCAAGTGCTACGAAAAAATCAAAAATGAAAAAAATCAAAAATCCTCTCGTGATTACCTCGAGAAACTGCTCATTTAACGAATGCATGTTGATTTTTTTTATTCAGATGATTCTTTTGCGAGTTACGATGAACACCGCAAAGCAACTTTTTTTCGAGGCACCTCCGGAGATTCACTGTCACCCGCTTAATTTTCAATATTTTGGGATGAAAATTTAGGAAAATATTGTTTAAATGTTGTCTTATTATATGGAAATTGATTGAATAAATTTACACTATTTGTATCGCCAGAAAAAAATCTTAAAAACATGCTTCTTTTTCGCCGAATTAACCTTACCCCCCCCCCCCCCCCCTTAACGGGCACATAAACGAGGATTTCAACTCCGTTATTGTATTCTTTGCGCACGGCGAGCGATCTATCTCACGCTTTTCTTCTCCTCTATTCAACGTTTAATAAACATATTACTTTACACAATATTCATGCTCGATCGAAACTTTATTGAAAGCTGATGATGCGAACTTTAGGAAAATTCAATTAAAATGAATAATTTGCACAATGGTTCATTTGGAAGAAGGCTAAATTCGACGGATCGATAGATCGCTCATCAAATTAATTCAAACGTACGCAATAGCCGTTATTTGAACATACGTTACTCTTCGCCAATTGTCGATTAAACGAGGAGAAATGCAACGATGCTTGGTGGCAATCAACGTTGAGTCGAACGTTTGACGTGAAACAAAGTTCAATTTCGGATAATCGTTTTCTCGTATCCGTCAGTCGATATTACACTACCAATACAGTCATTCGACATCAATTAAAATAACGAAAGCTTGACGAGGAAACAAATGGACGGGTTTGTTCCTCGCTCTCTTTCACACTCTTTTAACCACGGTTATTCTTCTCCTTTCTTTTTTTTTTTTTTTTCCTTTCAATAGTATTATATATCGTACAGAATAATAATCAGCATCACAGTAAGATAGCGCCCTTCATTATTACGTGACCATTAATCTTCTCATCATTATCAATATTCATACCGGTTCAACAATCTATCCTACAACAACCTGCCTCAGAAACATTGTGAATTATTTTTTTTTTTTAAAACCCTGTCAGGGACAATTACGTACATCGGTATCGTATTTGCGATTTTTAAAATCAGAGTAATGCCGAAGCGAAAGATTTGTAGCTTAAATAGATAAACAAAAAAAAAAATTGCATAGACGAATATAAAAACGTGGTGTTGTTGACGAAAAGTTGAAAAACAAAAATTGAATAAAGTATAAGCTTGAAGAGAAATTGCATTAATGGCAAGCGTGATAGCACGAGAATTTTCGACGAATTGAGATTTTTATGTTCTCACACACCGAATCGTATAAAATTCGAACCTTTTTTTCTCATAATCAAAGAACTTAACGATACGTTGAAAATAAATAGTTTAAAAAAAAAAAAAATTAGCGAGCATTACATGCTTTCGAGATACCTTCGGTAAAATTGAATAAAAATAAATTCGCACAACCCAAAGGGTGGAATGTCTCGTGGTTTTTTCCCCATTGATTTTGTTGTGCGAAGTCATAATCGCGTCGACGAATAAATAGAAGAAAAAAAATTGATGATTTAAAAAAACGCGCCTTACAACTAGCGTTGTAGAATAAAAAATAATATTAACGATCGAATCGTCGTCGATCGTTAATTTATAGTGCAATAGAATAATTTTCAAACAACTCGGATCAATAAATAAGCAAAGGTGCAACGAGAGCTTAGACACAGGAGATTAACATCCATCGCGTTATCGATGGACGAAGATAGTATTTCGTAAATATAATTAATATAAATAACGACGATGCCACCGGTCTCGTATTAAAAATAAAATAAAAAGAAGAGGAAAAACCTCCTACAAACTGCAACGCTCGTACCATTCTCACTTCTTTTTTTTTTTTCCAAAACAAACTGGAAAGCTAAATAATTTTCAAGAGCAATGGCTGATGAGAAATTGCATTCGTCGAGGATAATAACGCGGCATGAAAAAAACGAGACTCGCAGCACCGACAGTTACAAAATCTTTTTCTTTTAACTTATAAATTATAAAGATAAAACTTTTTGTACTTTTCTACGCACTTTTTGTTACGCCTACGCTCTATCCTACTCACACTTAACGACGATATATCGTAACTTAATGCAATAAAACATGCGTTTTATATCTCTTCCATACTGGCTGCGTAAGTTTCGGATGCGAGACGCTTCTTCTTCCCTTTTCCCATTCTTTTTCTTCTTTCGCTCTTTTTCATTTTCAAATTGTACACATCGATTAGCACGATAATTCATTCCGTGTGCTAAACGACTAAGCACCATGACAATAAAATACCCACGTATTGGTTATTAAAACACGAATAAAACGTGTCCATACTGTTTTTTTTTTTTTTTTCAAAGAAAGAAAGCTTTTGAGAACAAAAAAAAAAACAACGCTCCACCGACCACTCCGACAGCGTCGCGTTCGCGATCAATCATTCCTCTCACCGGAAATTAGGACGAGGCCAAGCGCAAGATCGTTAAAAAACGAATTTTGGGAAAATATCCCGGAGATTCCCAATGATTTTTTCAAATATACAAATTTTTTTTGCAAAATTCAAATTTGGCCAAGACGCGAAATTAGTGCGACGATTCGTCCCTTGTTTCAATACCTGACGAGGCCGAAACGGCAATCGAATACCTTATACTATTCTCGACGTGTCCTTTTCGGACGTTGACTCACCCCTACGTCGTCGCTCCCGCGGGGTTTTTTTCCAATTTGCACCTGAGACTGTGCCGTCAATTGAAGCGATATCGCGTGAGTGTTTAATTTCTCGGCCAGTAGCAAATCTTTCAATCCTTTCATCTTTTGACTGTAAAGAATTATTCGTGGTTTTTCACTTTCGGCATCGGGTTCGACTTCAGGATCGAGATTTTCTTGCGACGTCGATGGCGCGGGTGGTAAAGACAGCACGGGAGGTGCGACGAAAGGTTCGCCACCTCCCTGAAGAAGATAATCCCTGTTGAGAATTTTTTCGCTGCAAGCTGCTGTCAAAGCTTGAATTCCCGGATGCATAGGCGTTGGATTTCCCGTTACTTTTGATTCCAAGCTTTTGATTAAATCACGAGCTGTACTACCGCGTTCTTTAGTCTCGCAATAATTGTTGTTATTGTTATTGTTGTTGTTGAAAGTTTCTTCGGGGCTAGTTTCTCGTTTGTGACCTCGTTCTTCCTCTTGTTTCGGTTCGACGTCGTAACATTCGATGACAACTCGGGCTCGAATACCAGCGTCGAATTTGGAAATTGTATTGACGAGAGGACGGGCCCAACCTATGTGAAGCACCGGCGTGTTGGCGCCTTCCTCCCATTGGCATATACCGTCGTAGAATCGCAGAAGATAAGCGAAACAACGAGGCTGTCGAAGTAATCTCTCGTCGGCTCGCACCGTGTGGGGTATCAACTCGTTCGCTATTTCCAGCAATTCTTTGTAAATTTCACCATCGTCCCGGGAATAATCGTATCTGTTTTGGATTTGTCAATTTGTAGAACGAGAAATAATAGACGGATTCGATTGGCATAGGTTAAAAACTTACTTTCTGAGCACGTCGGCGGCGTCCGCCCACGACGACAATGCATTTGCGTGTAACCCGTGTCTGTAGAGATAGCCACCTTGATAAGTATAAGGATACACATGGGCATTGCCGTAATACTTTCTGGCGGAGCGAATTGCCTCCTGGAGGGAAAGAATTTTAGTTAGCTCAATTGCCAAACCGAGTTCGACTGATCGTAAATTATTTTTACCTGAAATAAATTAATCGCCGGCGGTCTACCGGGCGTGGGTGCCGCCTCTTCCAAGTCTCCCAGATTTCCGAGAGCCATGGGATATTTGGACAAGTGTCCGAGATCGTACAATAGCCATAATAACTCCTGCTGGAGGAGAGCAACTTCGGCGGCGTCGGCAGTTGCGCTCAGACTAGGGTTTATAGCCGATACGATTGTCGCGACCTCCATTGCTCTTGTACAAACAACGGCTTGACCGTTGACGTACAGCCAAGATCTCGAAGCCACGCCGGCTTCGACCGGTTGGCCTCTCTTGTCCTCGTTACCTTTACCTACAATGTTAAACAATAAAAAATTGAATGAAATGAATAAAAAATTTCTTAACCAATGATGATAGACGCCGTACCGTGCCACGTAACTTCCACGGTCTCCGTTCCGTCCTCTCCGTACACAACCCACGCGTGATCCTCGGACATGGCCAAATGAACGTCTTTGAAGCCGAGGGCTTGACATCCTGCGACGACCGCAAAAGCAACTCCGAAACAGTCGAGTTTGTTGGCCGTGAGATAGCTGTACAGACTCTGCAGATGCGCTCTATCCTTGTAGTAACTTCTCGTCAATGAGTTCCATATTACATCGGAGACCTTTTTGACGAGTTCTCTCGTGGCGTATTTGCCGTCGTAAGCCGTGAGATCGACGGCACCCTTGATAACCGCGTGAAATTTCGTGTACAAAGCCTCGGCGATGTGAAACTCCACGGCTGGAAGTTTCGGTTCGTCGTAAACAGTGTTCTCCTGAGACGGAAATGTTCGATTGCAGGTTAAGGAATTTTCCACGGCCCCAACGAGTATCGATAACAAAGCGAGATCGGGCTCGGTGCTGTTCTCCAATTGATTTTGAAATATCCGAACAATCGAGGATATGCTTTGCACGGGAAACAGTGACTTGTCCTCGTCCCGAAAACCCGCCATGTCGCGAAACGCACCGCGAGCACGACTTACGGGTTTGCTCACGCAGCAACCCGTTCCGTCCTCTTTCCCTCCTATTTTCACAGAGACCTTCATTTAACGAGCTTTTTAACGAAAGCTTTCGCACGTACGGATGGGCGACGACACTATTTCATCATCGTAATAACGTTGTCAATACGGCGATTCGACATTTCGAAAAATGTTGAAACCAGTTGGTGTATCGTATGTTGCCGAAGAAGCGTAGTTAGCGGCATGCCGCCACTGGAACGGTCTTCATGACGTTCGCTGCCAAGCCGCGCGCTACAACGCCATCAAACGCCACCTGCTATCGGCCATCGATGCTGTTGCCCTCTTGTTCAAGGTCAATCAACCGAAAAACCGGATGTATGCTCGCACGGTTAGAAATACCAAACTGACGAATTTACAAATATCATACTTCTTCATTGAATTTCACAATTATTTCCGTTTTTTTAATTTTACAGCCAGATTGTAAGATGAAAATTCTTGGCGGAAATTCGAAAAATTATCATGATAAGTTTCGGTCGATGTTGCAGTTACCGAGCGAGCCGAGTAAAATATTCATCCTCACGGCCGGTATCACAGTTCTCGTCAACCATTACGGGGAATGCCGTATCCATTCGTTGACGTCGATTATTTATGCGCAACTATAAATCTCATTGAAACATTCGGCTGCTGCCATCTGTTGCGTTCATCCTGTTCCATATAAATCTTTCTTCTTTGGCGCAGCCGTCGAGGAAAAAACGAAAAATTACGCGAGAGGCGTGGCAAGGATTGTCAGCTGATCGAAAACTGCACGAACGGTTATGGCAGATGAGAAGATGGTTCAAAACACTGTGCAACCTAATAACAACGATCAAGTGACGGAGGAAAACGGCATGGATGTGAACGACGAGGCCGAAGATTGCGGCGAAGAAGGCAACCTTAATTTTTTCGTTAATAGTTACACAAGTGTCATTGTTCAATTTCACATGAAAGACGAAAAAAGATTTGACAGATCGTCAATACGTCAGCGGTAGAATACAAATTTTTTTTCAGCATCGAAGCACTCGGCAAGATAAAAAAAATTATTTTAAAAAACGAAACAACCGCAGAGAGCTCTCCATTGTTACTTCTATTGAAACTCATCGTCACAACTTATTCGTGCCAATAAAAAGTTTAACTGTGCGATAAACAGTGTCTGATCAATTTTTTTAATTACAGAATTCAATGCTCTTAATGCCCAACTGGATATGCTTAATACGGCGCTGGATTTTCTGGAATCAAAGACCGACAATGTTCACACGGAATTGGTTGAGCTGCTGAAATCCAATCAGGAGACGAGGAAGCAAATTCAAGAGTCCCAGAAGAATTTGCAGACCGAAGGAACTCAGTAGCCCAACATGCACGTAACTCCTGTTGAAAAGTTCTTACGCTCAAAAAAAAAATTGTTCTATCGAAATACAAAGAGACCGATTTAATCGAGATCGCGAGTCTCGATTATATTAGAAAATTTTATTCCGTTGAGTTTGAACAAAAAAATGTGAATCTGTACAGTAATTAGGAATTAAGTATACATAGAACCCCATGTCGATAGAATGTGTAAAAAGTGTTTATTTTGCTCCTCAACGTGTTATTTTATTTACATCTCGAGCGTTTAATTTTTTTTTCCTCTTCTACCATTGCTCGATCGTCGAGAGCATTACCTCCATGAATATTTCCGAATCGTAAGCTTGAATCATTCTCACATTCGGATTTCTCGATCGCAGGTGGTCGAGAACCACCTGACCTCTGGTTCGACTTCCGCTCAATTCGATATCCGCGTGAAACAACTCGTCCTCCGTTATCATATCCGGTCTCACGATCAGCGCTGCCAAAAGTGCATCACAGGGCGAGTACTGCGGTCGTTTTCTTTTTTTGCACGTTCCACCTTCTATTGCGTTAATGAATTTGACTATCGGACTGTCTTTGGTTCCAAAAACATTGTCTCTCCACTCCTGCAAGAGTGAGAAGTAAATAAAATTATTGGCCACTCAAATATTTAATTAGCAAGCGAAAAAACCGCAAATTATTCAGGCATAAAACTATATTTTTGATGGCTGCAAAAAAAAATAGCGAACAAATTGAATTTTATCACCAAAAGTAATTCGTATAATTTTGGGTCCATAGTTTGCGATTTTCGACAAAATTCGATCTATGAATTGAAAATTACTTGAGGTATTTTGGATTTTAAGCAAGTTTCCCAAGGTAACATCACAAGAGGTTTGCTGATGCTATCCAAAAGTATGTGAACGCTTTCTGGATCAGCAAAAAAGTTGAATTCTGCTTGGGCCGTTATATTTCCTCTGGCTGTAAAAATAAATAAAATGATGATATATTTAATTTAAAAATAACAAACTAAATAAAAAGTAGATGAATATGTTGCAAGCGTCTGTGTAGAGCTTTTTTAACCTGTTGAGTTTCCACCCATTATGTAAATCTGCTTGACGTCGTTGACCACGTTGGGGAATAATTTTATTGCCAGCGCTATGTTGGTCAGCGGAGCTAAACATATCAACGATATCTCTCCTGCAATTGGAAATATTGTAAAAAAATTAAATTTCAATCCCAGGGATTGATTAATTTTGTGCTTACGATAGAATATTAAAGGCACGATGTACCAGGATTTTCAGAGATGATTCTAGCCAGAGCCAACGCAGCATGCTCAGACTGCAATCTTCTCGTGTCTACTTTGTCCGTAAATGCATCCCCCAACCCATCGCAACCGTGATAAGTTTCCTCTTGAACTTTCTTCAGGCCTTCCGTGTTTATCAGTGCGGTATGGGCACCTTTGTAAACTGGTATCTTCATTTTTTTATTAAATTTATTTTAATTGCCTTATCTTTCTCATTAGATATAGAATAAGCACATGCATTGCTTTAAGTGCAAGAATATTGAATAAAATATTCATTCGAAGGGCGTATAATAAATGTTTTATCATCATACAAATCTTGAAACTTACGTCCAAAGTGCCACAGACTTCCAGTGTTTTATATACATTACGTACAACATTATCGACGTCCGTATTGCCACTCACGCAGGTAATACCCTCAATGTTGAGTTGCTTCTTTTTATGAGCTGCAATGAGTATGATTAAGGCAACAGCATCGTCGGTACCCGCGTCGCAATCCACAACGACCTTTCTTGCCTCCATTTTGTTCTCATAATTTATCATACAATAAAAAAAGATAATATTTCCCGTTGTTATCAAGTTATTGAGGTTTTATGATGCAGTGCTGAATACATTCCTCGGTCTCCGTCGGTTCACCGCAGATTATGATTATGTATATATATAAATATAAATTTTTGATCTAGTTCAATGCCCGGTCGTTCGATGACGTTACTCTCGATCTTCACTTTTCCATCATTGCGTTGGCACCACCTGTCTGAAATCTCTGACCCGGCGGTCGTTGTTGTTGAAACTCGCAATGAAAACCGATTTGACATGTCGCGTATTATAAATTTTTTCAAAACAATACGAAATAACTGGAAAAAAAGTGTCGTTGGTGGTGCAGCTTTTTGTTATGGAGTCTCTTACAGCGTCGAATCATACGAGTATGTTTAAGACGAACCAGGTTACCGCTTATAACCTCGGATACATGATACATGTGTTCGAATTTGTTTCACAGTACCGAACAATTGATGAGACAGTATAGCGAGGAAGCCGCTAAATACGGAGACGAAGCGCTTCCAACGAGTACACCTCTTCGTCATGTCACAGTAATTCTCAATCCAGTAGCAAAAAAAAGGTACATATGACGATAAGGGTTTGTGACGAAACAGTCGACCGATGAAATTTATACCGGTTGCTTGCAGGAATGCAAAAAAATTGTTCGAAAAGTATTGCGAACCTTTGCTGCATCTTGCGGGAATCGCAGTTACGATAATTCAAACGGAGAAGGAGGGTCAGGCCAGAAGCTTGATAGAAAATTTACAAACTAGTACCGATGCCATTATCGTAGCCGGAGGAGATGGCACCCTGTCGGACGTCGTCACCGGTCTCATGAGAAAATATCAGGCAAATATACAAAATGTTAAGAAATGTCCCATCGGTATTTTGCCCCTCGGCCAAACGAACCGAATGGCCGAATCTCTCTTCGAACGGCATCCCCAAATGGCCGATGTTCGAGGGATGGCCGATGCCGCGATGGCTATCGTCAATGGGCGTACGAAACCATTCGACACCGTAGAAATTCAACCTCTTCAAGTATGCAATCCCATAATTTTTATTAATCAATTAGACCAGGGCTAATTGTTCTTTGTCGCGCCAAATTTATTTGGTTTATAATTTTAAATCCGTTGCGACTGAAAAATATATATCCGTTAATTCCAGAATGATCCTGAAAACCATATTAAGCCTGTTTATGCGGTAGGGGCGATCGAATGGGGAGCTTGGCGAGACGCCAACTCGCGATCCACCAAATACTGGTACTGGGGTTTTTTGAAGAGGTATAAAAAACTGTAGTTGTCTCTTTTAATTCAAAAAGTCAATAGCCGAATACAATTTCTACAAAAGAATGATTAAAATGATAGATACGTTACGTACGTCTTCACCGGTTACAAAAAAGATGTTAGCTGGGATTGTAACGCCACGATAAGATATTCGGAACCTTGCCACGGTTGCTCCCGCTGTTACAACGAAAACGAGTCTTCGGATGTAGCGGCTGGAGCCAAAGGAAGGTGGTGGCAAGCGTTTGTCCCACGAAAGATTGCACCAAGTAATTGGAAAATTGGTCATTTTTAAATCTGAACGACGCACGTTTTCGTCTGACTGATGATTCGATCGTTTGTTCAGGCACCGGTCCCGATTATAGCAAAGTAAATAACCCCGATTGCGGGGAATTACATGAGATTCCGATTTCTACGACGGAATTACATTTTTCAACGCGCAACGTCCGCGAAACTGATCCGCGTCATGCGCCATCAATCAAAGTTCAATTCGGTATGAATTTATAATCCATAAGTATTTGGGTGGTTCTTAATCGGGTGGTGTCGGAATTTCCGTGATTTCCGCCCACAAAAGTAATCAACATAAATAGAAAAAAACATTGGGCGCAAGCGGGAATTTGTCCGATAAGCCTAACAACACCCGGCGCAACACAATCGAATTTTATACTGAAAAATTTATATGAAAAGCCATTTTTACGTAATAAATATTAGATTAACGGAAATTTTACAAGAGACCTTTCTTGTAGAACATCGAATTTCCTACAATACTGTTGGAAGAAATTTTTTTATCATGTATAGTTTTGAAGTAATAAAAAATTTCCCCAACAAAATGCCAAATGCATGCATTTTTCGGTATAAAATTCGATTGCGATGCGCCGGGTGTTAGGCTTATCGGACAAATACCCGCTTGCGCCCAATTTTTTTTCTATTCATGTTGATCAAATTTGTGGGCGGAAACCACGGAAATTCCGACATCACCTGATTAAGAACCACCCCAATTAGTATGAATGATCAGACGTTTTTTTAACCCACGAATGTTGTTCGAAGGCCCGGAGAGAGTAAGCTATACCGATTTCATAGCCGAAGGTTGGAGACGAGCGAACGGTCAGCAGACTACACCGGTTCATCATTTCGAGGCTAAAAAAATCGAGCTTGTACCAAACAAACCGAAGAATTTCGTAAGTGCGGTAGCAGTAAAGAACAATTCGAAATAATCCAACGACTTTGGCGAAAATACTTTGGTATATTGCAACATTAAAACGTTCTTTTCACAGGAAGACAAGGAACAAATGTTTTCCATCGACAACGAGGAGTTCGAGTTGAAGCCTCTTAAAATACGATTATTGCCTCAATCTGTAACGATGTTTTGTTGACAATTACAAAGTTAAATAACACAATATTCGATGGAATGATTCATTTGATCGATCAAGCCTACGGGTAATGCCGCATTTTTAAGTCGTGCCGCGAGCGATAGATAAAATTATTAAGTCGCTCTAGAGTACGATCGAGAATAATTGTTTCCGACTATTGTTGCCAAATATATCGCGTTCTATGTATTTAAAAAATGACTGCAAAAAATCGCATCAATTTCTATAATTGAAAAGTTGCTAATCGTAATCGTTAGAATCACGCGATTCAATATTTCTCCATTTCATCAACATTTGTAACAACATCCGGCTCATTTTAATATAATATTTATGTACATTATTATTGCTATAATCATTGTTATCATACAATTTGTTTGTTTCAATGCCCGGAGATGATATATACACTGGAAAGATAATTTTTCGGGGCATTTGATTGCCTACTTCAATCCACGAATGATAATTATCATTAGGCACTTCAAATGATTTGTCTCACATTCGATAATCGTAAAAATTAACGCGCATCCATGAATATACATTGGGGTGGCTTGGAAAAAAAAGTTTCTTTTTGATTTCAATCAAAATCCATTCACTGTAAAGTATCTTGCATCTGAAGAATCCACCCCAAAGATACACCCGATCGGACCATTTTTAGGGGTCGCGCAAGATATTTTAATTTTTTCCATTTGATTAACATGGGAAGAACGTAAAATTTCCATTCAAAAAATCGTAGCTCCGCCAATTTTATAGCTACGTTGATTCCGTAAGATTGATTTAAAAGCTCTTTTAAAACCGCTCAAAATAGTATGCAGACCTTTCGAATCCGATTGCAATTTCCGTCGATAATTTCTTACGAAATAACAAAATTATCGACAGAAATTGCGATCGGATTCCAAAGGTCTGCATGTCATTTTAAGAAAAAAACTTTTTTTTTTAAGCCACCCAAATATACATATGTTTCTCATATAAAAAAAATATCTCATATATACGGAAGAAGCGTAACTTTAACGCGGATATCGTGAAAGTTGAACGCCATACGATATTCGGAATATCAGCGCTCTCTACAAGTGCACATTTACAAAATCGTACGTATTTCAGGCTCAATAGTCGTAAGTGGTCCGTAAGCCGATAAATCTTTTTCCCACCGATGTTTGCTCCTTCACAATTAATTTTTCAGGCACTTGCTTATCACGCGCGGTCTATAAACCCCCGCCTTTCCATCGTATTATTATTATTACAAACCACACGAGATTGAAGAAAGAAAAAAATTATAAAAGTGATTTTTCGATCGTTATTATGTACATCATGAGGAAAAGATGCTGAAAATAATGAAAAACTCGTTAATCGAACATTGCGAGAGCGTTCGAACGACGTTTTCGGAAGTGTCAACACTTTTCATATCGTTCTTGTTTGAAACAATACAATAGTTTCGTCGACGTGGAAAAAAAAAAAAAATCATCCGTTAGTTCCGCTGTTACCATTTACTCCGCTTATTTGTCCTTGTGATATTAAATTCTGATTATCATCGGCACGACGGTATCGCTTGACGTAAACGCCGAATCCAATGCCGGCGAGAAGAAAACCAATCGCAGCGATTCCGTAAAAAGTTACGTGTCCCAAAATCGGTAGAATAAGCATGAATTTAACCCGATTTGCCAGCGATGTAGACAAATTAGCTTCTTGTTTGAACCACAGCATCGGTACGAACGTTTTTGGAACGTTTTTGAAGATTCTGTAAACGATCAAAGTACCGAAAGACTGAAATTGTAACGTTAGTACGATGGAATTAACGAAATGAAAGATTTACTCACGATATGAGCGGATCGGGTTGAACCAATAAATTCAATTGTAACTTGGCTCTTACTTGCGTCGGAATTCCGGCAGTCTGCAAATAAATAATTGCGATATTAATGAGTATAAAAAAGAATAGCGCAGCCGGAAAGGATAATCTTCATTGGCTCATCGAACATTCGCTCACCGGCTCAACGACGACGGAAAATTCGTGTTCTTCCCCATCCGGGTTCATTCCGGTAATGGCGGACCGATAACTCTCGTCGGCGAGATAAAAGTGAGGCAAACTCATGAAGGCCGGTGCACCGAATTTGCATCGAGAAACGTTGAACGTACCGCTTGGCTGGCATTCGACGTTTTTGCAGTAACACTTACGTGACGGTACCAGGGTGCCGTTGTCGAGCATATCTCTGTTCGAAACGTATCGATTTCCGGTCACTCCGAGATATTCCTCTTCACGGTTGTACACCAGGCTCATCGATCTGAATCGTTTTATTTGTTTTATAACTATTATAACTTATTATTATTATTATGATTATTATTGTTAAAAATATAAATAATTAATATTATTATTATTATTATTATTATTATTATTATTATTATTGTTATTATTGTTAACAATCGTAATATCCGTAACAATAGTAATAATAATAATATTAATTAAATTGGATTAAATATATAATAATAATCGTAATAATCGTATAAATAATTAATATTGCTATTATTATTATTATTATTATTGTTAAAAATCGTTATATCCGTAATAATAATAATAATAATAATATTCATTAAATTGAATTAAATATATAATAATAATCGTCATAATCGTATAAATAATTAATATTATTATTATTACTATTATTAATAGTATTATTATTATTATCATTATTATTATTGTTAAAAATCGTAATATCCGTAATAATAGTAATAATAATAATATTAATTAAATTGAATTAAATATATTATAATAATTCCAATAATCGTATAAATAATTAATATTATTATTATTACTATTATTGTTAAAAATCGTAATACAAAATTAGATAGATACTTACGTACAAACGTCGGGCGCGAAAACCGTTGCAGTTTCTATGCCCTTCATCGGCGGCCACAAATCCCCCAATGTGCCACCTACAGTCCCACAATCGTCCTCGTAGAATTTTGATTTCCCACTGTAGTTCCATTCATCGAGAATACCAATCTCATTTATATCGTCGACGCCTGTTTTCATGTTAAACATTCCGTCGTAAGAATCGGATCCGTTTCGCTGTTGATCAAACGACACGATTGGTACCAATGTATAGGATTTGGCCACACCGGTTACAAATTATTGAGGTTACCAACAACTTACCGAGTAGAACCAGCCAAATTTGTCGTAAGGAATGGTCGTTATGTTTAATCTAGAAGCGGCGGACAACAATTTGTCCTTATACCCATCGAAGAGCAGTTCTCTAACAGTTTTTGTCACCGTCAGTTTTTCTCCGGTTATCTTCATAAACGAGCTGATGATGGTTTTTGTTAATTTACCTTTGAAACGCATCATGTAAGCTACCGTCTAAAATTTATGAGTAATTTGTTATTGTAAAAAAATAACCAGTCATAGTTGCAGCGATATCTAGTTTAATGAATTTCTTACCGTAGCTATGGGATTGAGATTGGTGACTTTGTCGTTCAGGTTGCCCATCGACATCGATTCCTCGAAGTGCCATACTCTTCTCTGTTGAAACGAAACAGTCGCGTTCTCATCGTTCCACACTTGATTAACTTTTGAATCCACTTCTCTGAAAAAATCCAAAGACGTTCGTGTTCCGTACCAAATCAATCGACAAAGGTTCGATAAAACGTCATATGACAAACAACTATTCAACTTACTTGAACACGTAAGGGCCCATTTCGACAAAATTGGGTTTGACGCCGGAAGAAGAACCAAAATGTTCAGGATTGGTCCAATTGAACATATAAATTTTTAGATACATGGGTATCGGCGTTTCCTTCCACATGGTGTAGCTCATGGACGACGGACTGAGAGTGAGTTGGCGAAACAATATACCGTTGAAAATATGAGTCCACAAGAGTCCCGCCGACAAGCCCAGTAGCATAGCCAGAAACCCTATGCCTATGACAACCACCAAAGTCTTGTTCGAACCCATTTTTCGTGACGGTCGACGTCTGAAAATAACATACGGGAATAAACGATAAATGAGCGGAAAAAATTGGCGAAGCGGTGAGGATATCGCGAAATTGGGTTGTTTTTGGTTATTTAAATGGAAAATGGTCGACACTGACCCGTCGGACTCGTCCTCGACTCTTGGGATTATCAGTGCCTCCGTAGACATGATACATAGACCCGTTTCACAAAAAAGTCGTTACAACCGATCGGATCCTCAAAATATTTATCGACAAATCGTTAATAATCGCGCTCGTCGATAACTTTTGCCCCGATCGCGGTTTTTGGCGTCTCGTCTGACGTACAAGATTATTATTATCGACCATACAAACGTTAATTCGAACAAAAACCGTTATTAAACCGGATTATTTTGCAGCCCGATGAGGAAATATCGATCGAAAATCACCATCGAACGATCCCGAGCATGCGGACTGGTTCAAACTTGTTCAGAATAGTTCAACGTTTTTGACGTGCCAATGATTGTATGTACCGAACTGTACCGCATAACGATACCCGCCCGGACAACGACGTTTCTCGCTACGTCGTTGAATAATTAACTTTTTATTTTTCTCGTAAACGTCATTACGAAAAATATACTTGGGCATTCCCGTCTTGTTGTTCGATCGAATTACAAATGGCTCGTTCATAGCGTGAGCCTATCACGCAACAGACAAGGGGAATACATACACGTACCTTCTCACTTATGTGTGGATAAGAGAGATAATGCATTATCTCCGTGAGCTAGCGTTCGTTCGCAAAGAACATATTATTATCATTGCCTCATTTCTCTTCGCTTGTACGAACCAGCTGATCGCTCGCGTGTCATTCCGTGGCGCACTCGGGCACGCTGTGTTTTACGATGGGTCGATAGATGATATTTTACGGATTGGACGGAATGGCGCCAATGGCCGTGGACATTTTTTAATTCAACGGCTGTTGCGTTTTCAAAAGTTTCCGCGGTACATTTTTCTTTTTTATCGTTAACTAATTATTATTCTTCCGAGAGAAAATTAATTCTTATAACGTGTTATTTTTTACGGGTCCCTTCCAAGGCCTCAAAGTTGGCCCTTATACGGGGTTGTCGCCGAAAAACGATGATACAAAATTCGACTCCGTTATTAGCTATCGCCGCGGATACAACTCAATTCGTTTTACATGACTAACGAAAAAAATTAGTCATTGATGCGTACTGTGTTTGCACAATTTTAAAGAGCATTGAATAAATAAATATAGAATATAGCTGATAAATATACGTAGCGATTAGAAGGAGCAGGATTAGTGGCTAATGGTACCGGTACGGGATGTATATCCGTGCACGCGGATTGTCCAAAACTTCCTTCCGAGGTCTGCTCATGCCTAATTTTTTCAAAAAATCATTGACTTTTTTTACTTACGATAATAAACAGTAAACAATAAACTACAAATAATACAACAACAATACACAATACACACAAACAATATACAATAAACTTTCGATAATTTTTAAAAACCGATGTACATGATTTAAACACGATGCCCAAATCCGCTCATTCGTCCGGATAGCGATGACGACACTGATGAAGAAAAAATATGGAAACAGCTATTTTATTAGGGGACAACGCATGAATCGTATCTGAGAATATAGTCACATGTCAGTTGGGTAGACGATAAACCTTCTACCTGATAAGCTCAGTGGACCTTTGACCAATCGAACAAACCACGTTTTCCGCTATCATCCAACGGTCCCGTTATCATCAAAACGATCTTGGCCACGAATAATAATAATAATCATTTGTAATAATGCTATCGCAATTGCGTAACTGACCAATTTTGTAATTACATGCACGAGTATTTCGTATCCCGTTGGGGGGGTTTTTTTTTCCATCGTTAAGGTGATAAATTGGAGGATAATAATAATAATATGGAATTGTCGCAACAGCCTTACTGTGTCGGGATAAACCTCGTCTGTTTGTCATCGGCCAGCATGACACTCATCTCCATATCTTCGACGATAAGTCGGCAATTTGGCTCGACGAATTTATCAATGGATTACCGAATGAAGACGGATGATTTTCCGTCGTCCAACTGGACGGCGATATGGGTTGTACAAAAATGTAACAAACCATACGATCCCAGACTTTTGATTATATATTCCAACGGAATATACGGTGTAAACAACGAGATTAAAGCTCAAATATTCAGAGAGGGAGGTAGAGATACTGTTCAAAATGTTATTATATAAATTCGTTGAACCGTTTACATCGAACAAATTCCGTACGATACTGATCGGATGTTGAGGCTGTACAACGTATTAGCCGCAAGCGAATGGGTTGCGAAAATATTCTTAAAAGATGGAAAAATTCAATGCTGCACCGCGTTATTGCGAAAAAAATACGCAATGGACAATCTCGCGACACTTCTCGGACGTCGTTCAAAGTTCATCGATATATCGACAACCGACGACAAGATTGTCACTTTTGTATCGATGCGATCGGTAAGAGTTGCTGTTTGCACCGTGAATCACCGGCCTCTTGATAAATACAAATGTTTGTTATATGCAACGCCGAATCTCTGATACCCTTGACGCTGGCGATGTTTCATTTTTGATGCGGTTGCAAAACGGTAAACTCGATAACATCGTGTTACGCTGTTAAGTTTCATTCGTAATCACCGAAATCAGTGATTTTCTTTTGTTCCGTTGTGTTTTTTGTCGCCCTACTTTAACGTTTTTTTTCTTCTTTAATTTTCCGACTGACGAATGTGTCATCGTAATCGTCATTAGAATGAATAACCAAGCGTTATTTTTATTTTCCGGTAGGTGGCAAATGCGTGGGAATAAATATTTCCTAATGAATCATTCGCAATGATTATGAATGATCAATTCGTCGTCGCTACTGCGCCTGAATTATTCATGAGTTTGGAAAATGTTGGGTAAAATAAAAATAAAAATTTGAAAAAAGAAAGAAGAACAAAATGGTGGCAGATATTTTAGGCCGTATATCATCGCTTGGATATACGGTACACGTAGAAACCATATGTTTTGTGTTCAACTATGGATTAGGCGTGAAGTTTGAAATGAAACGACGTTCCGGTGTCCATTTATGTGGTCGTGTCGTACCGACCATGGTACATGCCCATTTATGGGGATATGACGTGCAACGACGTTACACTGGAGGCAACAATTCACTAGAAACAGTACAGGAGAGACGTAAGATCCCAAAACATTCAAAGTAGAAGGCTGTTTCTTTATCTTTCGTTCTTTCCTTTTTTTTCCACTACTCCGAAATGCGTCAGTGAAAAAAGCAAATAATTTGGAAACGATAACATTGGATAATAGTCGAAACAACATTGTCCACCCGTTGGCGTATTAATAGCCCGTTTCGATGAAATCTAAAAGTATAATTTTATTTCATATTATCGAGTAATATTTAATTCGCTCGAGATATTGGGTCAACAAATGAGTAAGATAAGATAATAGATTATGAGAGTTTGTCGCAATATTATCCTGTCTCTCGAGTACCTAGAAGCTCCCGCGAGTTGACTCGTTATAATCTATATAAAATATCGGTGTTTGCATTGTTCGCACTCGAGATCTGCGATATAAAACACGTAAATAATATTATATACATTGTCGACGGTGATAAGTAAATGCAAACGTTTTTAATCGACGGTCGAACAATTTTATCGACCATAATTATGGTCGAGAAAATGCTCACTGGTGAAAGTGCAAATAACGCTCGTGAACAGGTGGCCAAAGTTAATCGACACTTTCCACAATGTTGAACCAATTCTTTCCTTCGTATTGCTCGTTGCGTCATTCAAACGCGTTGATCGGAAAACGTTCAAAATAATTCTACGATCTTTCGATATTGGAGCATTCATAATTTTAACATTAAGTAAAAACAAAGTATGGTCGGTCCGTAAAGATGAAATTTTAAATAATAAGGAAAAAAATACGCCATGCGTTAAAACGCGGCGATGTACGTGTAATATTTCATTGGTCACCTTGCAACGATCGCAGCGATCGAAATTAAACTTTCCTCCGTTTGATTGATCAGTCTATCGGCGTCTCGAACGATTATGCACGAATCAACGGTGTTACAGTCGGCTCACCGTATCTCACCCCGATCGAATTAATTAACCAGACGCGCGAGACGAGCAAAAGCGAGGCCGTAAGACTCGTGCATTCGCTTTCCGAATTGCTCCGCGACTGATGGAATTTCCTTGTGCGCAACATTTCAATTATACCCGCGCGTTCCAGACCGCGAATGCTTATCTGGTGGGGGAACATTGAATACCGTTGAATAAGTCAACGACAAGATGAATAAAAAAAAAAAACGATTCTGGAGAAAGCAATCTCTCAACGAGCCCAGTGAACGGTGCGTTCCCGCGTAATCACGCGTCCGGCTGAAAATTCCAAACGCGAATTTGAGGGTTCCGCGAATTTATCAGTACACGAGATTCGACATTCGATTCTCGATCGCGATTAAATTTCGCAATGATAATTAAAATTGATAAGCTCAATAATCAATTTGAACATTGAGAATTATTAAACGAGGACATTTTTGGACGAAAAAAAAAATCTTTTCGCGTTGAACCCCCGCCATTTTTTTTTGTCTTCTGCATTTAGCCCGCGGTCGCGACGTTTTTCATCGACCGCTTTGCGGTGTTGTGATAATATTTGTTTGAACTTTGTCTTTAAAAACAAATAATATTGAGGTCCATTGTTCTATTATTCCGAAATTAGTGAAGACTTATTGATATAAAGAATATTATCTTATAAATTGTACATCGTCAGCCAACAGTGACTGACGCAGCGTTGAACGTTTCAACCGAGCCTGAATTTTTTTTTCCCTTACGAACCATGAAAACACACGATTTATATTTTTTAACATTAATACAATGACTGAAAATTTTCTTTAAGCCAAAATATAAATTGGACTCGACTTTGGTAAAGAGTTCGAAAGACACGCATGATTAAAAAAAAGTAGGTTGACGGCTAACATGTGCCGGGTGTTCTGTTAACGGGGTATTGCTGTCTAGAAATGTAAAAAAATCGTTTTTTGTGTATGGATTTTCTTATAGTGTAGGGATTTGAGAATGTGCTAAATAAAAATTAAGTTGAAATTCGTAAAACTCGAATAGAACCGCCACAATCCGTACGCCCGTTTGGACGAGCATTTCACGTCGCGACCGGCGCAACAGCGCATAACTTGGGTAAATTCCAATAGAATCTTTTATAAAAATTTGTGTTGTTAGGCGAAACATGACTTATTATGCGTAAAAACCCCAGCACTGTAGGTTTGATAGTTTTCACAAAATTAATTCCTAAAAATGACTTAAAAAACAAGCTTTTATGACACGCTGCGCGTAAAAGTGCGGTTTGACGCGAACGAAGTGAGCATTTACACACATTGTGACATAAGAATTTATATGATACTCGTAGGAAAAACGTTTTCTGGACTCGTGTGATTGCAACACTCGCCTTGGGCTCGTTCTGCCAACTCACACTCGTCAGAAATTTTTTTTTTTCGTACTAGTGTCATAATGTACTATTTAGACAGCAACTCCAAAAAATCAAATGACAATGTTATTCGTATACTCGTGGCTTGTCCAATTCTCAGTTGACAATACGCGAATGTAATCACAAAAATAGTTATTTACGAAAAGAATATAGTTTATTCACCTTAAAAATAAACATTTGCGTTACAAACTGTTGCTATTGAATTAATTAACGTGATTAACGTGAATCACCGTGAACAATCCGGTTGAGATATTATTTATAAAATCAACGGATTTACGATAAACGATCAACACAACGGGGTAGATTTATTCTCTCAAGTGTTTATCGAATCAGATTTGGAAAAAGAAAGAAAGAAAAAAAAAAGAAAATAATCTATCACACGTGGACGGATTGTTTGCGCAGCTGTCAGATCGATTGAACGTTATGAAAAATTCATTTGATCAACGTGCCGCTGCTCGTGCTGTTCATGTCTTCCTGGAGTTGAGTGCGATCGCGAATTCTAGCGCACATCAGACTGTACTCGAGAACTCCCATTCGAACGCTCATCTCCGATATCTCGGCTTTCATTTTCGTTATCGTCTTTTTAATATTTATCAGAGGCGCTGAAACAATTTAGTAATAATTTAATTGATGCAACGTCTGTTTAGATTATCCGTCATAGTGGGTTAAATAAAAAAGAAAAAGGAATATCCCGAACAAACGAATTTATTCGACATGAATAAAAAGGAACTTACTGCCATCGGTCATGCTCGAACCTCTTTCGTCCATTTCTTTTTTAACTTGTTCCAATTCTTCGGTTAATTTATTCAACGTTCGAGTTCGTTCCGTGACTCCTCCGCTGGCGTCTCTATAACGTTCTTTCACTATTGACAATTCCTCCTACGCGTCGTTGAGATTGTGCATAATTAATTTTTTTATTTCTATCCAATCGGATGTTGCAATTACAATGGATAATTGAATGATTCTTCGTACCTGAAATCTTCGAAATTCTTCTAGAACGGGTTCCAACTGTCTGTTGAGATAAATTTCTCTCGTTTCAATTTTTTCCAACGTATTGCCGATATCGAGATGTAACTTTTCTAATTGTCCCTTCATGCCCTTCAGACCTGTCGTTACGTTTACACGATGCTGCTTCATTTGTTCCAAATGCGTCCGCCAATCGCGCGAATCTGTATTGATGTTGATGCGTTTAATCATTGGGTGAGATCGATTGAGGTATTTAACCGTTGAGTCAATTTAATTAAATAATTTAATTGATCGGTGTAATATCAACTTACCGGTTTTTACAGTAACTTTGAGCTGTGGAAGAACTCTCTCGAGCTCGAGTTTCCATTCCTCCATGTCCGTGTTAGACTCCAACATGTTGTCGGGCTTTCTTACATTGTCCTGTTGAAAAATATAAATCAATGGATCGGTCCGATAATGATAAAGCAATATTTTTACCACAGACAACGGGTGGACGTACCATAGCTGAACCGTACATTTTTGAAATGTCGTCTATGTGTAAAATATCTTCATCCTCATCATCGTAATCCACGGTCGCATCTTCTTCCACCTTTTCCAAAATCAATTCGACATCGTTGTCCTCTATCTCGGCTTGCGGAGTTGCGTCGTCGAGAGGAATTTCAGATCTGCAAAAAAAGGGATGTAAAATGTTTCCAATCTCTTTTTGAACGTTTTCCAACAATGCTCACTTGTTCCATTTAAAATTTGACGCGGCGATAGCCCGATCGGCCAAACAATCCAAAACATAAACGACATGTTCGCCAGCTCCTTGTTTCAATTTGTTAGGAGGAAATTCTACGGATATACCGCAGTTTCTCAAATGTTCCAGTATAAGAGAAATAATGGAATTCGGATCGTCCGCTTCCTGAGGAGTTTCAAATTTCTTGCCAGTCTTTCTTATCAACCAGGCAGCCAACGAGACAAAAACATGAAATTGCTCTCCGGAATTTGTCGGCATGACAAAATAGTGTCTGCAAAAATGAATCGTCTTATAAGAAGAAAAAAAAATTTAGTAAATTTACAAGCTGCGTTAATGTAGTCACCTATTAACAGGTTTGATTTTTAACGCCTGCACGACTTCCTCCTCATAATTGAGCAGTTTTAACTTCTCCGACAAATCTTCCATGCGAATGTATGCTAAGTAAGCGGCGGAGGGAGCCTGCCCATCTTCGATAACAACTTTTGGAGTATCTCGATACATTATTTCTTTCGTCTTTTATCGATTATTCAAACGTTTATTAAAACCATATTGTTGTAAATAAGTTATCGTTGAGGTGAAACATTGACTATCGCGTATTTGTCGCATTTATCGTTTCAACGACGGTTTGACAGGAACAGCGGTGCCGAAATGTTGTGTATCGACTCTTCTGACAGTTGTCTACGTGACTATTGCGTTAGTCGAGCTGCGCGCCGACCGAACTGTTGTGTATTTGCATGTAATGGACAACGGACAATAACAGATGTACATAGTAATAAAATGGTCAGTCTGTCGAACCAGCGGTCAATTGAGCCGTCGCCGAGGTTGGTAATCGTCTGAAGCCCGGCCAAGTTGGTGGCTCGAGGCTCGAATCAGCTCGACTCTCGACGTCTCGACTGTGTGTGGATAGTTCGCTAGTTCGGTAGTCGGTAGCAGTTTTTTAAAAACCCTTTCTGTATTGTCGTAGGGGTTTATCTGGAATAAATAAGAAAAAAAAAGCGTTCGACCGAAACTCCGGTTATGGGATGCCGTACAACGCGTTACCGATCTACCAATAATTAATAATAATAACAACATCGTTTCCCAAATGACGTCCAAACCGCAATTCCGCAACTGACTGACTCAAATACTCAATCGCCTCAGGATGGGCATCGTTTCGGACCCTTTGTTATTTGCGTTCGCCCTACTCGACACCGGATCTGTTCTATTCGTTTTGGTGTATTTTGTATCCTTTTCAATGACCGAACAACCGAGAAAACGAACAAATCATTGTCATAACCTCGGAAATAAATGTATTGTCTTATGTATTCACAAATTTTGTCAGGTTATCGTAACATCGACGCGTTGGTTATGCATAGGGACATTTGTCGCGACGGAGTCATTCTATTTTCTTCGATAGCGCCAAATTTTGAGTATAAGAATTTCTTTGACCATTGTACTCAGGTTATTGCACTGTCCGATCTCGAATGCGACTATTTAAACGCCCAACAATGCTGTTCAAGCTTGAACAAGGTCAGTTTTTTAACAAATTTCATTGTTATTCAACCACGTTCTCGCATGTCTCACACTCTGCACCAATGATATATTATAATCATACATTTTTTTCAGTGGATCGTCCCAAAAATAACAGCGCACACGTTCCTCAATCTCATGCTCTTATTTCATGCGCAATGGATGCTGACGTTGGTAAATCTGCCAATGACATTCTGGCTGCTATACGAATATTTCAATGTACCGAGAGGTAATATGGGAGTATTCGATCCAACCGAAATTCACAATAGAGGACAGCTTAAGAAACATACGCGCGATTGTATGATCTACCTCGGCTATTATCTCATATTTTTCTTCATTTATTTGTACTGGTGAGCAACACGAATAACACCTGTTCATATATGTATATAGGCTGATTTCCAATTTATAACCACAATTGCCAAATTGTTAATGGCATTTCTTTTTTCGTTTCCGCAGTATGATTATCGCATTGCTGAGGGGAGATCCGGTACACAGAGGAGACGATGAACTTGTCGAATTTTAGAAGATCAACGAAAATATAGTTTTTGTGAGACTTTAAGAACAGCCAATTTTCTACGTACATACCTCTTGTTTCTGTTTTGTGAACAACAATGTGAATCTTTCTCACTTGATTATTTGGGTACAAATATAAACCAATAGCTTGGTTCAACACGGAGGGTCATAGACGTCAAACCTCATGGGCTTGGTTTTGCGTTTGAGCCACGTCAATGTCAGAAGACAACCAACTACAGCAACTCGAAGATTTCTAGTCCTAGTGGTGGATCGATATGAGACACGATAACTCTTACGTCGATGGAATAAGAATGATGCGACGCAACCCCTGCGCAATTCAATAAACAAATCATTCGAATTAATTTGTCATTGTAAATAACCTTTCTGTAGAGTATAATGGGATGAAATTAATCGCATAGAATCAACGAAACTTTGAGCGTTTGAATTAGTTGAAAGTACGAAAGCGACGATCCATCCGTCTCCTGTTGCAAGTAAGTTGATGCGTGAATGTGGTAAGTCCAAGTTGACGCCTGTGCCTGACCCCTGTATTAATTTTCTTTCTAATCCTATTTTGCCTTATCTAAACCTATTTTGTATTCTGCGGTTTTAGGTTTTCATATAGCGTACGACCATTAGTGACCACCGAATATTGTTACTATATTACTAATTATGCCTGAGATATTTTGCTTCAATCGAGACCTCGGTAATGAAAATCAGTTTGAAATTGGAAATCTTTGCAATTCAAACAGCGTTTCTGCATATACCTGTATCCATTTTCCGCCAATCCGAGCCTTCCCTGCACACCAAAAATTGTTTTTGAACATTAGTACCGGAATTTAAAGATGAACGAATGTTTTAATTGCGATAAATTATGATCTTCGTTGTCGAATACGCGCCTCAAACATTAAATAAGTTTAAAAAACAACAATAAATTGTTTGTTATTTAGGTAAATACTGGACCGCGTAATATCGTTATTGAGCGAGAAATAACGGCCTGACAACGTTTAATCGTACGGAGATAATAAAAATTTTTATTTTTCAAAAGTTACCGATAACTTAAACTACGCATGATAGAGTTCGCCCTTGTCGTGTTTGGTCGTGTTTATGTCCCCGGCCGAACCCTCGCCCCCCCGCGCCATCGTCCGACGACTCACGATCCATCGCGATCGTCCCCAATAACCCCCCAATCAGAGGATTGCAACCGTCAGTGACGTATCAGGGTTTTTTATTTGGTTTAATTAACGCCAAGCCTCGTCTCATTCTGTAAACAAAAATGTTATAGCGTGAATTGCATATCGGAAATATTGATAAATTAACGGTGCTACGAAGAAACGTCGCATCATGTGGAAGTGCCACAAATGCGGAAAGCCCGTTTACTTCGGTCAGCTAAAATTTTATCTCAATGCGCATCTATATGCTCCGTTTACTTTGACGTTGTCAAAATGTTTATTTTATCGCTTCTGTCACCATTTTATTAATATATCTAACTGTCAAATCTTATTAAATTTTCTAATAACTTTGATGACAATCCGATTTCGAATACCACATATAATTTGGCTAATAACACGTACAAACACACATTAGAGGTCAATGGACTCCGATTGAGGTTACAGCCTGGAAATAATTATTTTCGTTTTGTACCGTTTGTCCGTTATTATTATACGTTAATTTTCATGAATTATACAAGTTTCCCGTATCTTCGATTCCAGTAAAATGACAGGAAATTTTTATTTAATTTATCTTCATAATTTTAGCGGAGCGCAAACAATCATTAGGATACGATTGGCATCCGGAATGTCTGCGATGCGAAGAATGTGGAAAACGTTTGAATCCTGGTCAGCATGCCGAGGTGTCGTATACAACTACTGGATTTTAATTTTTTTCATTGTCGTCCTTTCCCTTCTATGATAACTCTTCCGTTTACAGCACAAAGGTGTGCCATACTGTCACGTACCTTGCTACGGAGCGCTGTTCGGACCTCAATTATTCGGTCACGGCACAAGAGTCGAATCTCACACGAGTTTTGGAAAAAAAGAACCTCGCTCGTCATTGCCAAGGTTAACTTATGAGCCAATTAGTTAGATGGAATCGATACAATGAAATAATAAATTCCATCCTCGGGACATGAATGCGACTTGGAAATTTTTTCAGATCCCATTTGGAAACCAAGCTGAAAGTGTTCAATCAATATTACGAGGGAAAGAGCGGCGGAATCAGAAGCAGGGAAGTCAATGGGAGATTAATACTGGAAGGAGCGTTGAGAATTTATTGGGGAGTTCGGGGAGTTATTCATTTAAAGGAAGACGACGATCAGCGAACGGTAGTCACTGCCAGAAACCGAAATTCGTGCAGGAGAAGCGTATCCGAGGTAGATTGCTTGGAATTAATCGATAGACGCGACCAGTTTTCTTCAACGTCGTTAACCATTGTTGAAAATTCATCGATACAATCAATTCGTCTGTTGTTCAGGAAGCCGAGGACAGCGACGAAGAAAAACCTGAAACAACAAACAAAGACGCTACGTTGAACGACAGTCCAATCGAAAGCGAACCAAACTCGGTTCCTGCTTCCCCTGATCATCTCAAAAGTCTCACTCTCCCGATGAAGTTAGACGTCAAAACAATGGAGTGGGACGAATTGGACGAATTGCTTCAGGTTTAAAACAAATAAATTTCATCTCTTTCGTCACCCAAAATTGAGTTGAAATTTGTATTATTGTAAAAAAGTCTATCGAATCGTAGGTTGAGCGAAAAGTCGAAGATGGCAACAAACTTTATCAAACGATGCCGGAAAGTCTTCCATCGATGAGTTCACAACATTCCAGTAGCGTAACACCCCCGCTTTCGAGTCAATCGAGTCTGGAAGCATCGGAAACGCGAGCGAACTCCACTGCGAGCAGTCCGAGTCATCGTTCGAAGGGTTGCGGCGATAGCAGCGCGACGAGTACTCCTACGCACAGCATAGGCAGTTCGTCGAGCACAGATACGCCGAATTATCAACAATCTTTCAACAAAAACGGTACGCTGCGACGTGTCGAATATTACGACAGTCTGGAGAAGAGTATCGGAAATCGTTCGATCAGTAACGACGACAGTTGGATCGAAAAAGGTCTCAATCGATCGATGTCCGGACCCGATTGTTTGCAAAGGCATCGTGGAGAAAGCGATAACGATTCCGTTAATTCTCTGCACTT
This sequence comes from Sussaba pulchella, assembly GCA_963971145.1. Taxonomy (NCBI): domain Eukaryota; kingdom Metazoa; phylum Arthropoda; class Insecta; order Hymenoptera; family Ichneumonidae; genus Sussaba; species Sussaba pulchella. The sequence continues at coordinate 12,613,786 of OZ020171.1, read as the reverse complement.
TCGGGAGGACGATAACATGACCATGTCCACCGACAGCGGATTGGAGGTATATTTATTTCATTAATTTATTTCCTGCTCGACATATTTATTTCGGGCGTTCCATGACGAGTCGATCAAGTTCTGACGGTCATTTTTTTTAGATCGTTTTCATAATTTTTTATTCGAAAGTACGAAACGAAAAAAACGAGCCCAATTTTTTTCCAATTTTTGGAAAATTTATTTTTTGAGATTTTTTTTTTGAAATAAAAAAAAGAATGTCCGTTTTTTTTCGCCTGAAAAAATTCACAGAATTCTTATGAATTGTGAGGAAATTTTTGAACGCTATTGGAAGATGGAGCTTTCAAAGCTAGCGGAGAAAAAAAAATAAAAATCAAAAAATTCACCAACAAATATTGGGGCTGCATTTGTCACGTGCACAATTTTTTGATTTTTATTTCTTTTCTCCGGTACTTTTGAAAGCTTCATCTTGCAATAGCGTTTGAAAATTTCCTCATAATTCATAAGAATTCTTTGAATTTTTTCAGGCGAAAAAAAACGGACGTTTTTTTTATTTTTTTTTATTAAAAAAAAAAAATCTCAAAAAATATATTCTTTAAAAATTTGAAAAAAAATTGGGCTCGTTTATTTCGAATAAAAAATTATGAAAACGATCTAAAAAATGACCGCCAGAACTTGATCGACTTGTCATGGAATGTTCCATTTATATTCGCGTGTTTGTCCAAACACGATTAATTAATCTTTTTATTATCATTCATCAAATACTTTTCTCTTCTTCAAAGTTGGACGGTGTAGTGTTGCGACGCAAGCAAGGCTCCACGGCGATCAGGCGACGACCGGGTGGCAGAAGACAATCGCGCAGCAAATTAAGGCGTCGTTGTTCGATAAACGGTCACTTTTACAATCGTGAAACGAGTTTTTTCACCCCGCCTCACGGTTCCCAGATGTCCGTTTGGGTGACCAGTCTCGTTAGCACGCAAGAAGTCATCAATCTCATGCTCGACAAATACAAGGTCGACGCAAAACCGGATAATTTCGCGTTGTTCGTCGTACGAGACAACGGAGGTTAAATTTTATCAACACAAATCACTTTTTTTTTTCCGTTTTTTTTCTTCTCAAACTTTATCCAATTAACGCGTTCGTTTAATTTTCGTAGAACAACGCAGATTGCGCGAAGACGAGTATCCGCTTGAGGTTCGCGTCGTTCTGGGACCTCACGAAAACGTCGTTCGGCTTTTTCTCGTCGACAAATTGTCCACTCCTGAGATAAGTTCCGACGTTGCGCAATTTTTGAATCTCTCGGTCGCCGAGTGTCAGGGCATTTTGCAACGTTATCACTACGAGGAAGAACGACAGATTCTTCTGTTAAAAGAAAAGTACGACACAACGTGCGATCTATTTTCGATATTAAATCGAGAAAGAAAAGAAATTAATAAATAATTGGATACGAAAGTTTACTGATCAATCGTATTTTTTTTTTCAGGTACAAGGAAATGCGACGCAGAATAAAACAACGAATGGAAGAGCTTAAAGTTCGATTATAGACGATCAGCAGAAGCGCGTGACGACAATGTTTATAAATCTTATAAATTTCTTTTTGTTGCCCGCCCCCAATATTTGGTATTGTTTTTTTTTTCCAAATTATTCTGATCATGATGAAAATAGGAAAGCGTTTTCAATCGTTTCTTACGTGTCGAAAGACCGTTTTTGGTGCATTCGATGCGTTGATCAATGATAAAAATCTTCCGTTAAATCGTCTCGCCTCCCATTTTAACGGGTAAGATTGCAATTTTTTCTACGTTAAAAATAAAGCTCCGTCATTGCGAAGGATAATCCATGAGAGATCGCAGACATTGCGGAGAATCAATCGATCAACGGTGCGATAGAAACGAACGTATCGCTGATTGGCCGTTTCGTTTTGAGGCATCGAAAATTCCGCGCACAAGTTATTTGAGGGGGGGTTAGGTTAATTCGGCGAAAAAGAAGACTGTTTTTAAGATTTTTTTCTGGCGATACGAATAGTGTAAATTTATTCAATCAATTTCCATATAATGAGACAACATTTAAACAATATTTTCTGAAATTTTCATCCCAAAATATTGAAAATTAAGCGGGTGACAGTGAATCACCGGAGGCGCCTCGAAAAAGTCCGTGTTCACGGTAACGCAAAATCTACTTAACCAATCGTCTTGAAATTTTACACACTACTTCTTCACATAATTCACCAGGTATTGTCGAGAACTTTTTTCTTTTTTAATAATTATTAACTTTACAGCAAGAAATTAGCTGATTTTTATAGCGAAAATCGGTTTCTCTGCTTCCAAGTGCTACGGAAAAATAAAAAATAAAAAAAATAAAAAATCCCTTCGTGATTACCTCGAGGAACTTCTCCTTTAACGAATGCATTTTGATTTTTTTAATTCAGACGATTCTTTTGCGAGTTATGATGAACACCGCAAAGCAACTTTTTTTCGAGGCACCCCCGGAGATTCACTGTCCCCCGCTTAATTTTCAATATTTTGGAATGAAAATTTAGGAAAATATTGTTTAAATGTTGTATTATTATATGGAAATTAATTGAATAAATTTACACTATGTGTATCGCCAGAAAAAAATCTTAAAAACATGCTTCTTTTTCGCCGAATTAATCCCCCCCCCCCCTTAATTCCCGTGTCTTGTTAAGCCGTACGCTGCCGGTTAGATATGTTACCTGTCTGCCGGCTTTTTTTTTTTCTCATTCATAATCGTTTCTGTCATATCTGTTGAAAAAATAATAATTTTTTTTATTTATAATTTTTTTAACAAATTTCATAATTATTATGCGCGTTTTAATACGAAATCGCATAGCTACTAAAATTAGTTATAGAGCATGCTACCCCGTTATCGCAAGTTTTCCAAATTCGCGCGAATATCGGTTGCATTTTTTACGTTGTTTTATTTTGCCAACGCTCGTGAATGAAATTACCGCGAAAATAAAAATATCCGTTGTGGCGTTGAGTCAAATTTCAAACGAATGATCATCATGGAGGTTGTTCCGAAGGTGCGAGAAATATGAATTCAATACCTCGCACGTGTTAATGTCCATGTCGATGCGATTTATTCTTGAAACGTTATATTGTACCAGTTTTTTGGTCCATTGATAATATTAAAGTTTTTTTTTGAAAACGAAAACTGTATGAAATAAAAGTATCGAAAAAAAAAAAAAAATAAGAAAACCGATAATTCTCGCAATGATACGCAAAACGAACGAACAATAATGACATTTGAAAGTAACAAAGTAGGTCAACGAAATAACGAAGTAACGAAGAAAAAAAATAAAGATGGCTACAACTGTAATATATAACGATGTAATTCAGAATTGTTCAAACCAAGTTATAACAATTAATAAAATAACATTGTTTCTTCATTACATATGATTTGCTGAATTGTCTATTTATTTCAATCGTTTGTTGTTTCATCACCGATTAATATGAATAATGATCCTATCCTAGGGAAAGTTCGGAGGGTTGCAATAAATACAAGATCGATGTGAGATTGGACAGAATGTAATAATTTATTTTTCGAATAATTAGATTAAAGTGGATCAATGCAATGTTATGAGTAGTACGAGTAGTTAACCATCATACGTGTTGCTAGGAACGAGTATGTATACCCACAACACCGAGGAGCTCAGTCGCTCTTTGCACGACACTCATATTTTATTACGTTAAATATTACGAAACAATAACAATGACCAATTTGCCGAGATCGTCCAATATCGTCGATGGGGCATATGAATAAAAACGAAACGTGAACGGTTAAAAACCATATCCGGTTTAATTGTAGGTACGCTTTTGGCATTACGGATTGCAGGATTGCAGGCGTGGGATGGAACTCATCGGTTGGTACGCTCTGGTAAATAATTACTTTGCTCGTCGACGACTCGATCGTGCTTCGATTTAATAACTCTGGGATTTGGTTATCGAAAGGATGGAGAAAAGATGGAAAAAAAAAAAAAAAAACAATTGGCGTACCCGATGGGCCGATTATAAGGGCCGTGCGCCGGCGATGGCTTTCGACGATGTTGCGAACTCGGTTATCACAATCTGGCAAAGTGGGCCTTACAAAAAATACAATACGCGTCCGCAGCATTATCAGGAGCCAGCGCACCGCCCGACTTTCCCGCTCTCCCGATTCTAAAGGTCTTAACTAATTTTACATTCCACCGCAATTGGTGTACTCGTAGACCATTTTTTTTTTGTTTACCATGAAATTCCATTCGAGAACATTTTTATCGAATAAATTGGACAAATACTGACCGGTGAAAACCGGTTATACCGACGTTGCGTTAATTATTCATTTATTTTAATTCCATTTAATAATGTTTCGGATGTTCGTCGTTGCTCGCACTAAGTACGAGCATTCTCATTCCCGTTGTGTTCGATCCAACTTTTATTTTTAGACGTTTCTCAATTTTTTTTTTTTTTTTCATCGCTGCTAGACAGTAAAATTTAATGCTACCGTTGTCAGTATTGTTAATTATTACAACTATTATTATGCCTGTTTTACTCCGCTGCAATCGCCATAATATTACTCGAGGTCAGGAATGAGATGCGCCATTGATGCGATCTCATTCTCTTTTTCTCTTTTCATTTTCTTTTTCGCAATTACTCGAAAAACGTTCTTGGTAATACAACATTTCTCGATTTAACGAGAAATCGCTGGGACTTTACCACACCCCGCAGCAACTCATTATCGATTTTCCGAAAATTCGATGTGCTTGTCTTCAACAATAACAATTGAATATGAATTAGAAAAATAACATTATATCGTAGACAACAACCGGTTAAATAGTACGTGTATAAGTGAGTGTGTGGTGGTGTACATATGTATATAGTGTAATAATAATAATTATTCATCATCATCATCATTTATATATATTATTAGTAACGCAAACCATTGGCGCGAGGTGGTCGCTTAAAATTGGCATGTGTGAATAGTGAGTCGCGCTCGTCAGTTTCAATTACCGTTTGGTCAATTCACCGTGAATATCGCAATTTGTGAATTATATTTTCAGTGAAAATTATCTTGTTTTTGTACCAGTTTCAAATTTAAATATCGTAACATTCGTTTTCCGGAAAAATTTTATTCATCATTTTCATCGGAAATCGATTGTATTCTTTTTAGAATACCATTTAAAATACTTATAGTGGAAGCGGATTCTAACGAAGGATCTATGGATTTGTGTACTCGAATGGCTTAATAAATGTATCATCATCGACTTTATTATCACCTCGCGTCATTGGACGAATTTTGTGGACAGATCTGACGATGGTACGGACATAATTATATTCTTTCTTTTTTCTTTTTCTTTTTTTTGCCAGCGGGCAAATTTTTCTCATTTTTTTTTCTCATCAATATTTTTTGTCTCTTATTAAAATCCGTAAATACACGTATAGCTAACACATATACTATGTAAAATCCAATTTCTTACGGCTTGTACGACAGACACCGATTCATATACTTATAAATAATATATATTCATATATGTATGTATAATATAATATAATTTAATTCAATATAATAATATAATATAATATAATAATAATATTTATATTACAGTTAGATTGCTCATTGTCAATTCATCAATTATCACATTTAGTACAAGTTGAAAAATATTTCTAACATCCACGTCATATTGCATTGCAACGGGGCGGATTCTATTATGCGCTTTCGATGTCTCTGTTCGTCAAATCCATTGCAAGCATCGACCCTGCAATATGACTCATCGGTATTTGCTATATACGTGTATAGTAATATTCATGGGTAATATATCTGATAAAGGTACACGATAAAACGATGATAGCACGGTCACAAATTTTTTTTTTCTTTTTCAATCTTCGATCGGCAGAGTGATTGCAAAATTTGTGTCTCCCCGAGCGATTAAAACCGATTAATTGAAAAAAAAATAACGTAGAGTCCCTGGCAAGACTCGAACGCGAGAAGAGGAACGAATTTAAGAAACTGGGTAGTGTGTTTGGGAGGGTATTTGCACTTTGGTTTTCATCACTCGTTCTTTGGTCATACTTATTCTTCGTCATTATCATTATTCATCTTTCCTCTCTATATTTAATATAGTTGGCTGCGACATTCCGTCGAAATATCGTATTCTAATAGTTCCCAGTTATTTTTCTTTCGTTCAGTATCAATTGAATAACATTTTGTTGTTACGAAAATTGGAAGAAAGCATAAGTATCATAATATGATCGAGGAGATTCTAATACGTAAAACGTAGAAGCATTTTGCAACCACGCTGTATGAGACATTTATGTATTATTTTTACGTTACTACACGGACAGTAGGATTATGTAATTTTGCTTCGTTCTTCATACATTATTATTTAGAATAGACATCAAGGACATCGAGACTCGAGAAGAATGAAAAAGGAGAGCGAAAGACGGTCTTATGGGGGTTTTTTTTTTCTTTACATTTTGTTAAATCGAGCTACGCGCTTAATTGGGACAATTATAGCATCGAATTGCCGTGCGTTAAACTTTTATTTTTATGATTATTATTTTGTTATCAGCTGTCTATATTATTTTAATTCGCCACTATCTAGATATACCGGTAATCCCGGCGTGTGTTGCACCGAGACTATGTAAATCGGACCCCTATGTAATAATCTAATCATGTTCGTATCGTTACGAGAGTGGGTCATACGGTGAACTACAACCGCAACGATCGACGGACACCAACAATTGAGCAAACTGCGTTATTGCACGAAACGCGTTATCTCGGGACTACTCGCGCTACTTATGGGCTGCTTCGTTAATTATTCATTTACCTTATTTATATATTATTTCTTTATTCAATATTCATTTGACCGTGCTCCATTATCTGGGACTCGGCGAACTTGAGCTGAGGACAATTTTGCCTCGTACTTCCTGCGGTTTATTGCAAAACTATGACGTGCAGTAGTAGTAGTAGTAGAAGTAATAGTAGTAGTAGTTGTTGCAGTAGTAGTAGTAGTGTTAATGCATGCACCGAATTGACCGTGCAAAAGTAAACGATGATCCTTCGCACGCAGGCAAATATTTGAGATACAAAGAAAACGCACGTCTGGTGCTTCGATAACCGCTCGCGTAGCCAATGTATTGATAAAAAAATATTTCCAAAATTCACGCGGTCCCGTCTAACGGAGCAACCCTGTCATCAATCACGAGAGACTTGCCAACACCCTGATCAAAGACCATTCGGCTCTTGACCGTAAATTATTTCATTAATGTTGAGTGTTATCAGTTTATATCTGCGGAACATCGATAAACCAGTTAAAAACCATTGTATACGCTCCTATCTAACTATACACAATATATAGATTATAATGTTTGTATATCGTAACCAGACTAATATTAACCTAGTTACATAATTCACGTAGACGTATATATATATATGCATATCACTTATGTATATATATACACACACATTACGTACGGATTGTGGTAAATAATTGTTAATAATTATTTCTTACACGTATATCACATCTGATCATTCAGTCAATGTAGGAAGACCCTTGCCTCCGCCACGCGCAATCCATTCCGTTGCAAACGCCTTAAAATATCTTTCCAATCTCGCTCAATCTCCGTTTTTTTTTTTTTTTTGTTAAATTCCTCAACCCCATAATACTCTTCGTTCGCTTAGGATTCGCTATTTATTCTTTTTGTCGCCCCATTCAACAACATTACTCGATTTTTCCGTCGTTAATTCCGTGTGTCTGTGTGTGTACGTGTGTGCGTGTGTGTGTAACTTGACAAGTTCTCCACAGTTCCGGACAGGAACTCGAATTTTTCATTATTATTATGTCGTTGATTATTTTTAATTTTTTTTTTGTTGTTGTTTTTGTTCGTTTTTTGTAAAAACTTTGAATCACCATCGAATATCAATATATTACACTTAGTATATACTTAGAGCATAAATATAGGAACATTCATTAAATATATATTTCATATATGTATACTACTATCATCGCCAAATATATCATATCATATACAATATACGTAATAACTTACTCGGTGTTGTATAGATAGCTATGGAAAATTATTTTTCTTTATCGCCGGTTTAAAAATGCCCTTGTTATTCCATAACGTCTGGCTGTATCGTGATTATTGTTAACTCGGATAATTATCAACAGTAACGCCGCGAAAAAAGCAATTATTTGGGTTTTTATTGACTGCCGGCACAAAGGAGAATACGTCTTTATTTCCACGAAAATAAAATATTCCACCGAATAACGCGATCGTTCGATTCCAGCTTCAGTCGTACGTTTCGTCGGATGTGAGGTAATAATCATTTGAAAACGATAGGCCATTATTATTATCGTTATTGTTTTTTTTCTTTATAAGTGTGCGTTTGCGGTATTGCTGTTTTTTTTTCTTCCGAAATTCTTCACGAACGGTATTTAAATAATTTGTAAAAGGAAGGGGGAGAATATATTGCGAACGGAGCGGACAATGTAGCTTGCAACGTTTAAAAGGGTTCATATTTTCATTTGCGAGTGGAAACTCGTACTCGATTGCAACACGAACGCGATAACACGCGGATGAAGCGATGCACGCAACACCGCGAAAAGCGTACAGTCGGTGAAACTGCGGGACAAGTGAAGGAGAAGCCGGTCTCCGGTGTCACTTTGTTATCGGAGTTTGCGTTGACGATCGATATCGATAACTCGATGTTGCGAGAAACGTCCGAATTTTCCGCGAGTTTCCGATTACAAACACGGGTAAGCGGGGGGGGGGGGGGGCGGGGGCTGGGGGGGGGGGGGATTCCTTCATCCACGGATCTACCGAACGGATTTTCGGAAACCGGTTTGGCGAGCTTGAAAATGGTAAGCACCGTCGTTTCGAATTAAATAACAGGATGATTCGTCGGTTTATCCATCTTTCAAATTATTTACAAATAATAACGTGAACTTTGGATGAAATTGATCGCGCTATCGGGCTTCAACGCCATTGAATCACAGTCATTGTTATTTTTTGTTTGTATGTATATATCTGTGAGTCCACCGAATAAAGTACCGATTTTGGGCTTCACTGTCAGCGTTTTTTTTGTAACTTTGAGAAATAAAACTGTCGATCGAGAGATAAAAAAATCTGAAAAAAATTGAGAATTTATTTCTCGATGGCGAATTTAATTTCTGAACGTTACAAAAAGAACGCCGATAGCGAAGCCTAAAGTCGGTACTCCATTCGGTAAAACCCACCCATATATTCCGTCAAGTGTCGTTCCTACGTTATTTTAATTCGTTCGATTACGCGTAGGAACGTTGTGCGACGGAAAAAAAGCATTAGCCATGAAATCGTCATATCCCGCGGTGTAACAATTTTTTTTTTCACTCGTCTTGTTATAAAGGAGACGATTATTCGTTGCATAACTGTTCGATAGTCGACGGACAACTCAGGTGCGGCAATATGATCCACGCGTCGATTTTTTATCGAGGCTGCAATAGATTTAGAGAAAAGATGCGAGTTAACAGGAGTTGGCGAAGGTTGTACGGGCTACGGTGTATGTAACAACCCTTTTCGATCTTCCGTAAAATTATAGACCTCCACGAGGAGCATTGGGACGACGAGAAGTCGCGCCAAAACGTTTCACGATACGCGGTGGACCGGCACAGACTCTGCGAAATAAAGTTATTTGATCTGCAATATTTTATCGGTCAAGATTATAAGGGAAATATGCAATTTCGATTATTTCGGGTTTTTTTGCCGCACCGGTTGCCCCTCGTTCCACATATTATTCTCGTGTAACACAATTACACGTCATTACAAGATAAACGATCAACGATAAACGTTGATTCATCTTTATGTCTATAATTAAAATTTACGTCTATATTAAATTCTATATCTTTGGCCGATCGAAGAAGCCGGTCCGGTCTCGAATGTTGGATGGAAACTCAAGTTACGTTCGACGGATTATTTTTTAAAATTATTTTAAAACCACCGTTAGACCGAAGCTTTGTCTCACTGGACTTATCGTTGACATCGCATTCGACACTTTGGCACTCGAGACGTTATTTAATTATATTATTATTTAATTAATTTTTTTTTTGTTTTTTTATCGTTCCATAATTTTTTAATTATATATATTATTTGTTTCGTTGGATGTGCGAGATGGCCGGCTGTACGGCACTCGACGAAATTTGGAACCTTATAACCTAATTAGCACCTTCTATCAAATTATTCGTTGACCGGTCGAATACGTCGAGTATTCTCAGCGCGAGTCACGGAACGAATGTTGACAATCGTACGAAAAAGGATTATCGACGTAAATTTTGTGACGGAGGGTCTGGCGGACCTCTCTAATCCTACACGGGCTCTTTTTGGCACTCGAGCGGAGCTCATCGATAAACAACGACCGATCGACGAAGAAAAATATTTTTCAAAAATTAGATCCGTTACGAATAATTAAAAAATGGGCCACCGTCACTCGTTTCTCGCGCATCCGGTTGACATTGGTACGGACACTGAATGGACAAAGTTAAGCGGTTTACACGAGGAGCATTGACATCTACTCTATCGTTACAATATCATCTATTTACAGATCGCTCGCGTTTACTTACGACCAACAATCGCGATAACATATTTTGTAAGGTTAATTCGGCGAAAAAGAAGGATGTTTTTAAGATTTTTTTCTGGCGATACAAACAGTGTAAATTTATTCAATCAATTCCCATATAATAAGACAACATTTAAACAATATTGTCTGAAATTTTCATCCCAAAATATTGAAAATTAAGCGGGTGACAGTGAATCTCCGGAGGCGCCTCGATAAAGTCTGTGTTCACGATAACGCAAAATCTACTGGACCAATTGTTTTGAAATTTTGCACACTACTTCTTCACATAATTCACCAGGTATTGTCGAGAGCTTTTTTTTTATAATTATTAATTTTACAGCAAGAAATTAGTTGATTTTTATAGCGAAAATCGGTTTTTTTGCTTCCAAGTGCTACGAAAAAATCAAAAATAAAAAAATAAAAAAAATCCCCTCGTGATTACCTCGAGAAACATCTCCTTTAACGAATGCATTTTGATTTTATTGTTTCAGATGATTCTTTTGCGAGTTATGATGAACACCGCAAAGCAACTTTTTCTCGAGGCGGCTCCGGAGATTCACTGTCACCCGCTTAATTTTCAATATTTTAGAATGAAAATTTCGGAAAATATTGTTTAAATGTTGTATTATTATATGGGAA
>OZ020171.1:12543748-12602360 GCA_963971145.1 Sussaba pulchella | reverse complement strand
GTGCTATTTTCTTTCAGTACCAATACAAATATTCGATGATACCGGATTTATCTAGCGAATCAAAGGACTTTTATTTTCGGCCGTTAGAGCATGAAAATTCCAATCGTTATAACTGTCAATAAGCATACCGGTTGTTACGATAATTATAATAACAACAATAACGATGATAGTGATGATAATAATAATAATGATAATGATAATAATGACGATATCGTTACAACGTGTGTGGTTGTGTCGAAAATCTGGTACGGGTTATTTGAGATGGCGAGAACAATAGATCCGTTGTAAATTGAATTATTTGTGTTTCATAGTTCTGTTTGTTTTTCATGTTTTTTAAAATTATTTTGTTTTTTTATTAAAAATCGATATTCTCGCGGATTTATCGGTAACGCAAATCTAACACGGTCTGCTGGTTGGCACAAAACGAAATGAGTTAGCTGTTTGTGGGTTAATCTTGCGCGCACACGGCCATGAGGCCGGCGTGGACGCGCGAATAGTCCGACGAGCGAGATTAGTATGAAAAATATTCCGTTGTTAACACCGTTTAAAAAAGTTATTGCATCTGGGTTTACCTATGTTGTATAGGTACACGTTTATCGTTATATTGTACAAATATTGTTGTAAGTCGGTACAAACGTTACTGTAGAAAAACATAACAATTCGTAGGTTTTGTTCTTTCATCTTCTTTCTATTATTATTATTTTTTTTTCTTTCTTTCTTTATTTTTTTTTTTTTTTCATTTTTATTGTTACTTTTTATTTTATTTTATTCTTTTTTTAAATGCTTTTATCGTCATTATCTTTCCCTCACCGTCTAATCATCTTTTTGTTATCGGTTATATCTTTCACATCGGTACGGAAAGTTTATTATTGTTGTTGTTGTGGTTGAGGTTTTTAATATTATTTTTTGTATCAACTAGCATTATGCGAGCGTCGGATCTACCAGGGTGGCGCGAGTTAAAATGGCGACCTCTATTCTATAATATTCAGCCCATCGTGCGGTATCGCGAGTGATTCGGAGACGAGAATAAATGTGTTTGAAATAAACGAAGGAAGTAGCGAATGAATGAATTAAAAACAACAAAAAAAAAGCAAGAAACGATTCGGATGATCGTTTCGTCCGCTTGCAAAATTACACTTGACGCGGCTGGTGCAACCATGAGACTCTGCATTGTTCGAAATCGTTCAAAGGTATGATTAACGAGTCAAAGACGCAATGGTAGCAATTTGTGCGGCCGTCGGTGGTTCTGTGGACACGGATCGACTTGATTAATCGGAATAATCGGGATTCGTAATTATCAGTATTTTTCTCTTCAATCATATATTCGAATATTCGCGTTAAAATCTTAAATTTGTTCGTACGATTGCGATTCGTTTGATATATTTTTAAAATGTAATCGACACGAGTGATTGTTGTTCGGTGTAAAGTCGCAACAAAGTCGGATTCCCGGTGAGACGTTGTAGATCACGTTAACGATCGGTCAATGCCCCGAAGGCTCGTCGGACAAACGTTGAAAACGTCCGTGGATAGGTGGGTGGGGTTGTTCGGGAAAGGGCGCGAAGGGTGAAGTAACGGGTTTCTCCCACATCCGGTTTTCGTCTCCGTCACCCGGTGACCCGTTCTTCAAAGTTGGAAACCCGGGTGTTCCGAGGGGAACTGGGGTAGTAGTGGCCTTATGCCGGCGCAACCCCCTCTGCAACGGTGTCTCCGGAGTTCGGGGCGGTTCGTCGCTCGAGAAACCGCCGGGCGACGAAGATGGTTGTGCACGGTGGGGATAACACGGAGGCGTACACGGTTGGGAACGGTGGTGGTGGTGACGGTGGGTACTCGCGTAACTCCGGGGTTCATCGAGACCGAGGTAAGTATAAGTAGTTACGGCTACTACGACAACGGACGGTAACCAGACGGTTCCTCGAACGAACATTGATAGGTACCAGTTGGCTCAAAGTCCGATCCGTCGAATCAACGACAATTTTAATCGAAAATTTCTCGTAATTTCATCAAGTTAATAAAGTTATTATATTTCTCAAAGATTAACTCGATCGATTTGATCGGCCAAACTGGTTGTCGGTACGCGTAATCGAAAAAGAAAAACCGAAGGCGTTTATCGTGATGTCGAGAGAGAAGAAAACTGTACATCGAAGACAGTTAGACGAATGAAATATGCGATATCGGTGGGGGGGTTACGCGTGTACGAGGGCGGGAAGGCGGGGGCTCGAACGAGAAACGTCATCGGCGTAGCGGGGGAGTCCGTGGCAGACGCGAGGGGACGATGTTCGTCGTGATTATGGTGGGGGTAAGCGTAGGCGTAAGAAATGACGTAGGCATAAGTGTGGATGGGTGTGGGGGATTTGTGTGTTGTGTGTGTGAGAAAAGAGCGAGAAAGAGAGGTGAAAAGAGGGGAAATGCCGGGACGTAGGCGTAACTGTAGTGGGAAAAGGGGCTGGGCGCATAGGCGTGCCGTTGGGCGGTGCCAGGTAAGTACACCCCTGACCTCGGTACGAGTGTCACCCGATTGATAAGAGTACCTTGTCCTTTGACTACTCGTATTCGCCCGTCCGAGCACGCACATTGAATTTCTCTCTGGGGTTGTTGAAAAACGCGTTACCGTGTGTTATATACCAGATTAATTCGGGTCATACGCGTACGTCGTCACGGCTCTGAAACAACGGCGTACCGTTATTACCAGATGCTGATTTGTCTTTTCGCTAATTTTCCTTTGTCGTTTTAATCCCCATCGATCGTATTTTCTACTTTTAGTTGCAATTCGGTGCGGTGCATGCACACACGCACACGGTCATTGATGCGGATCGTATCGTTGTGTACGAAAGCTCGTCCTAACTCCGGTAATAACGAATTCATGGCCGGGTTTACCGCAGTGGCCTCTCGCCCTTATTTTCGAAGCGCTTTTGGTCACGGAGCTTTTCTCTTTTCTGAAGCTAACCCATGAAGAAAACGATTTGTAATTCGTCGTCGCTACCGAGTCCGTCTATCTTATGCGCACACCCTCTACGGAATTCCAGTCCTAAGAGTATTCCATTGCGTCTCTGCTCGTTTTCCTTCATTTTTACTTTTATCAATTTCTCCTTTTTTATTTATTCTGTCTCTTATTTATCAACTTCGCCTGATGATGCTACGGACATGTCTTGGTAGCAATCAACGACGGGTTATCGAACAAGTTACATAAACATGTCCCATTTTTTTAGTCCGATGATATCGCCGAAGCAAAAAAAAATTCGACATATGTCCTATTGGGCCCGCTGCATCACAAATACCCACTATTTAGCTATTTTTTCGACAATGCAGAGTCTCAGACTGTTTGAAATACGAATACGGGGAATCACAAAGCGTTGAAGAAAATAATAAAAGGTATATTTCATAGTATATCATAATGATTATGATGATAATAATAATAAAAATAATAATAATAATAATAATAATAATAATAATAATAATAATAATAATAATAATAATAATAATAATAATAATAATAATAATAATACTGAGGAAAAGAAGTAGCAGAGAGAGAAATAGAGAAAGAGGGTACAAAGTAAAAGTAGGAGACGAAGAATGACGATGTTGTGGATTTTGTGTTGGTAGAAGAAGCTACTAAAATAACATTAACACGACCGCGCGTTTTTAACATTTGCCAGTATTACTATTAATAGTAGTAGTAGTAGTAGTAGTGGTAGTAGTAGTAATAGTAGTAGTAGTAGCAGTAGTAGTAGCAGTATAATGCATACGGGAAAATTATTACTCCAGCGCGATGTGTGTTGCTGCAACGCAGATGACCACTAAGATCCCACACCTGATGATGTTTGTGCGTATTTGACTATACGTTTTTGAGAATGAGAGAGAAAATAGAAAAAAAAGTTGCGATAATTCAAATGGAGTCACGAAAAGACTGGGAAATAAATTCGAATCTCTAGTTGTAGCGATTGCGATGTAGGACAAAATTTTATATTCCACGCGACGCGGTTTTGAGTTAACATTATTTCGTCACTCGAAATATATTATGCACGCGAGATTCGTGGAAACGTTGCGGGCCGGAGTCGGAGTCGATGGTAGAATAGATTTCATTTTGTTTGTTTTTTTCGTCTCCTATAATGATAGCGCCAGCCCTGCGATGGGGGATGCATATGACTTTGAAAATCGTACAAAACGCGCGGAGTACAGTATTCGGATATTCGGATATTCAGTGAAACAATATAGCGCATTCGTGCCAAATGTACAAACAATAAAGTACATGTTTATGTGTGTATATGTATACGTATATACACACACAGACACACACCCACGCACACACATATATATATATATATTTACATATATATATATAGATATATAGATATATATATGTAGCCTAGCCTAGCTAATCATCTCAACGTTATTTGTTTCTCGTCGCACTAATCCTACCTAAATGTTTTTTTTTCTCTATCCCCCTTTTTGGTCATATTATCATAATATAATATAATAATATGATTACGTGTCTCATCTGTTTAGTGTAATGCCTATGCCTCGGTCATTTATATAATAATAAATTCTTGTCGTAGCTTAAATACTCATATAGGTAATTGTAGTGAGATATATTAACCTCCTATTCACATACTCAACTATATCAATATGCGGGTGTATATAATAATTCTATGTAATATTCTTTTATCCGTTAATCTTGTCGTTATCACTATATATCCCCATATTCGATAGATATAATAATAATAGTAATCATAATATATATATATATATATATATGTCGTAGAATAATATCGCCTATGTGTGTTGTATGTATTTACAGCGTTCGCGGTTAATTCTATCACTCATCGCCATTGCATCGCTATAGTACATCTGCTCGCTCACTTTCTCTCGCTTCCTTTCTCTACTCTCTAATACATATATGTATGTATACATACATATTCATTTTTTATATTTATATATACATACACATATTATGTCGTGTTCAAGTACTAAAACTATTAAAATACTAGTATAAATATCTCTCGACATATAATATATATTTTCATATATATATAATATATATATGTATAGTGTAGCATGTCAAACGAAGTTGGCGAAACGACAACGATAATCCATGGAATCTGTGCAACGCAAACTTGTCATCCAAATGAGCCACGACATGGTATATCGTTGCCGCATATCGACCATCGTTTCTACCAACGACGTTATCGACTTTTTGTCTTTTATTTTATTTATTTACGTTTATTGCTATTGGATTCATTGCATAGTAGGTTCTCTCGCTTGAACTGATATCGCTTATCCTCCTTCATTCGTCTACGATTTTTTTTTTTTTTAATTTCATTTTTCTCCGCTTTATCGGATGCGAGTGTCGAGGAGACCCGGTCTCCATAAATTTCATTTCAACTATCGATAAATATTATATTTTTTCAAACATATTCGTCATCAATTAAGAGCAATTATTAAAAACTTGTCTTGGATATCGAAGCTTGAGAAAATAAAGAAAATCGAAGGCGATACCGATTCATCTTCCCTTTAACGACGAACCTCTGACGAAGACACCCCCCCCCCCCCTTCCCCGCCCTGTTCTCTAAAAGTATAATCTTTTTCATTAAGTCTATTTGTGATAACTATTATTCTGTCTCTCGCGATTCTCTCCCCATTGTAACAGCGACTAATACCGACTATTACCTTATGTTG
Organism: Sussaba pulchella; assembly: GCA_963971145.1. NCBI lineage: Eukaryota > Metazoa > Arthropoda > Insecta > Hymenoptera > Ichneumonidae > Sussaba > Sussaba pulchella. The sequence goes on along the minus strand of OZ020171.1, from coordinate 12,596,687 downwards.
CAGATTTGCGCGTGAGACCTGCCAGTCTCCGCGTGAAATTTTGTCCGGTATAATAATATATTGCTTGATTTTTTTATTGGTCTTTTTGATTAAACTTTTGTTTATCGTTAGTTTGAAAAAAATTTCAGAAATTATAGCGAAGAGCCAAATTAACGTTCCAATGAAGGTTTAATTGATCGATGGTCAAAATATAATCCTGACAAGTCTCACGCTGTACGTCGTATTACTTTTCACCATTTATCGGCAAACTGTATTATTCGAATGTATTTTTTCCACTCTTTCACTACTTTTCCTGACGCAACCTATACACGAACTTACGATAAAATACTTTTCACGTACATTTATTGTTACGTCACTTACGGTTCGCCTGTTGTTATTATTTGGGTTACTGAAAGTGTCATTACGCGTCAATTGATAATGATAAAGGAGAAATTTATCTCCGTCCGGCTGTTTAAATATTAATTGTTTAAAGCCTACTTAAGTTTACGTTCAGTCGAGTGCGCCAGCTATATGACTATGTGTCATTTGCAATAAAATAATAATAACTCGGTCGATGGACGATTTGGAATTTTAAGCCACACAAGCTCGGATTTAGCGTTATTTATTTTTTTTTCTTTTTCGATGTTGCTGCATCAACGTATCGCAGAGAGACAGTGCAAACTGCTCAAATTTGAAATAAAATAAAATATAAATAAATAAATATAAATCGATGATTATGTTAACGACGAATGAAAAATTATCGACAAAATTAAATGCAATGGACAGAATATAATGACACGTCGTTGAAGCGCGTGGTTGTACGATTCTCGTGAGCGACTCGGTGATATCTCGCAATAATATTTGCCGCACATGCAGGCGGTGAATTTCGTCGAGCATCGAGTACCACCTGACAAATGTTTCTTAGTTCGCAATTACTTGGGCGAAAAAGTTATAACGCGGAATTAACAGCTTTCTCGCTTCTGGTATTCGACTTGAGCCAGATAAATGAAAATTTACCGAGGGAAGGGAAAGAGAACAACTGCAACAGTAGCCGGTGATTTTGCTGCGAACCGTTGTGCGCAGCTGTCGTAGAGCTTTGCCTCCGACAGGTATGCATCTTGTACGGGCGCCCCACTTGCCCGGATGCACTTTTCAATCGATAGATTCTTGAGCGAGCGCGCGGGGTCGCGATAAGAGGGGTATTCGGGATAGGAGTGTCCGAAATATCAAACTGAAAAAAAAAACGAGAGAACGAAAAAACATGGCCACCTTCATTTTAGGTTATTTCTCTGTGTCGTCTGTCATCGTTGCCGACGAAAAGGCCATTACGTTGCAACGTTCGCCGCCTCTCGGGTATTTTAACAATCAAGTGAACGAAATAATAACGGAAATGTCATCAGAGGAACGTAGGGTATGGATAAATGTTGGGTTCAATGATCAAGCAAATATGTAAAATAATTATAACAATTTATAATTTAAATGTAACGAAAGGTCATGAAAAAAAACGAGCGCACTAAATATAATTCAGCGTTCCAAAATAGGCGTTTGTATTTTTTTGTGATAATAATTATATATGTTTATGCATTATTTAACTTAATAGCAGGCTCGTTAAGTATAACGTATAATAGAAATAATTATCGTAATAATAATTAATAGTTACTATGTAAATAATATACTGTTGTTAGAGTAACAAAATAAATGAACTAATCACCTAGTAGTAGCAGCGCCTATTCATAACCATAGGATGATAATTGAAAAATAATAATCAATAAAATAATTGATACTAATAAAAAAAAGAAACAAAGCACCGTCATCACATCGGGGTCACGTCCTCAGCAGTAGTCGGCCCGAGCGCGCACCCTCAAGGAACTTTAGTCCAGAAACGTATAGTCCTGTACTCTATATATACGGTACACGATGTGTACCTAGGATTCTCCGTTGAATATTTTTAACTTACTTAAACTTATCATTTTACAAGCGCAACGCGCATAGTTCAGGGCATACTTTCTCTTGAGAAAAATAATTTTTAAATAATAATTAATAATTTTAAGAAAGTACCACAGCAGAATAATTGCACTCGCATGTACACAGTCCCGAACACATTGATGCACTGCTATTCATGGCAGTCGATACGATAGCAATAACCATAATAACAATGATAAACGACGTCAATGCGACATAATAAATGTTTTTTTTTTCCTCATTTTTCTTGTTTTCTTTTCACAAGTCGATTAATTATTTTACTTTACCCGGAGGCATCGAGAAGAAAAAAAAAATTAGCGATAAGTCGAATTGAAACGACGAAAAGTTAAACGCGGAGACAATTTAATACTGAACGCGGGAATGATATAAAATTGTGATAATAGCACTGAAATGATGTATCGTAAGTACTATATAATGGCGGAACTAAAAAACAGTAGGTCGAAGGTTTTTTTTTTTTTTCAACCGCTTGAAAGATCGGCCAAACGGAAATTCAGCACGTGTTTTTGTGTTATCGAACGGAAAATGTGTAGCAACCAAAGACGTAAGAATAAGTATCTCAACCGAGCCCCATGCGTAGTTAACGTAATTGATATATTGCAATCGGTGCTCTTCTTATGTACACTATCAGTATCATAATCAAGGAACAATGACTCGAAGTAGAAATACTGTTCATTACGAGGAAACTAACAGTTCTTTAATGAAAAAAAAACGATGGTAGGTACGTGCATTATTTTAACATTTTCGAAGAAGTTCAAATGAGTGATTTGATCGAATTATTCCGACTGCGATCGATGAAAATTGCAGCAAATTCTAATACGATAAAAATTAAGCGATCATTCCGTTAGCGCGGAACATAATAATAAACATAATAACAATATACGTGACTATGCACAAATAAAGTATATGCGGCAATTTTTTTCCAATAATAACGCTATTTTTGACCCATCGAGGCTTATTATTAATTAAAAAATAATAATGATTTCGCGTTGCGATAATTGACCCAAACTTAAGAATCCCCGCGCTAACCTACATGTTTAATTGGAACTTTTCTATTGATTCAATTGTACTCTAGGTCAGAGGTGCATGTTGTGGCGCCTAATCTCAATTCCCTCCCGTCTTCCGCTTGCTTTCTTTATCTTTCTCATGATGTCAACTGCAATGTTTCAGCGGACTATTAAATCTATTGTCTTGAGAAGAATTTTTTGAAAAATATTTCACGAAAATTATCAATGTTGAGCCCTCGAAAAACGCTGTCGAATTATGCGAGGTGGGTCCGCGGGTAGTCGAGCGTCTATTCGGGCGGGACATTTAACAATATCGTACTAATAATCAGCAATTAAATAAAAATTGACGAATCAAAGTGATTCAACGATCGTGAAGCGCGATTTTTAATTTAAGTATTTTGTACACACTCGGCGCGCCTGGACGGTCTCGACGAGTGCTCGAATAAATAAAATTAATTAATACTTCTGGCAATAATGTCCTTCCGAGGTCGATCGGCATTGTCTAGATCGATACGAGTGTTTATAATATTATTCCATTTTTTTCATGCAATTTCGACGGCTCTGTGGATCTCTCCAAACTCTATCGATTACAGAAATATTATTCTTCTCACATGCATCACAAAAAAAACTACGATTGATCCAGAGTGACCGTGTACGCGAGTCGATACGTGAACAAACGAAAAACTCAACTTGCCGTTAAATTCAATTAGAAATATAATCAGAGGTTGAAATTGCGCAATTCCACGTGACAAAGATCGTCCAATATTATGCATCATAACCGTTTTGTAGGACTGCGATTCACGTTTTAATTTTTTTCTAAATTTTAATTTTAGATTTCGTGTTTATAACAAGAGCATCGCACCGTTCGTCCGAGACACATATTTACCATTCATTTATTTTCGAATACTCAGTGTTAAATAATTTAATTTGAAAGCTCACACGGTTCGAATTAATCGCGACTGGAAAGTGGAATGTGTCGGTTGCAAACAATACTCGCCAAGTCTGCGTACATTATTACCGGTACGGTATTACACCGCGTTTAAGTGTGAATAATCATTCATACCAACGGAAATTTTATTTCGAAACGTCCGCTCCGTCATCAACGCGAAAATGTTCCAACCGTACGTGTCTTGCGCATTCTTGCGTAACGTTCGTACAGCGACAATAATAAATAATTATTTTTCATCGTTATTTATAATAACGAGAAGAGAGACGGGTAAATTTTTTAATTCTTTTCGATTGTTGGCAAAAATCATACTCAATCGAATTTTTTGCATCAATAAGTTGGATATTTATTAAATTTGCCATTTCGTCTTGCAGGACAAAAATTCAAAAGATCACAGCGTCACGTATTATCAGGGGCGGGGGGAGGGGCAAAAGTAGGGGGGGCTTCAAAAATTGGAATTCGTTTAATTTATCGTTATCTTATTTAAACGTTTTCCCGAATCGAAACGGAGCGATAAAAGACGTTTGTATTGTTAACATTGTTTTCCCAGAATTTATTCCATCCCCAGTGCTATAACTCTTCTCTCGGTTACGCGATATTATGGGAGGAGGAGGGGTCTGTTAAGTCAATGGTATCAAGTATACCCAGCAAACGGTGTTTTCGGCGCGAGGTTAGTTTTCGTATCCAGTTTATCCAGCGCTCACAGTTGGACTCCGGTTACTCTGATTCCCTCGGACTCAGGCTAAAGACGCGTTTCGATGCGCCGGTACGAATTAATTTTTCAACGATCGATCGATTTCGCGTCGCGGTGCAATTGGTCGCTCTGGCACTTGCGCCAAACGACGATGGAGCAAACGTAAAGGGCAATAAAATGAGGCTGTCTCTAGCCGCTGGCGCGGAAATGTTCTCGGTTACACGGAAATTTAGTTATGTAACAATGCCACGGGAACTCCAACAATTATCCGTCCGATTATTCCGATATTCTATGAATCGAAGATAAAATTCTCGCCGTTGCGCTAACCAAGGAACGGAAAATAAAAATCCAGTAGCAAAATAATAAAAATTCATTTAAAAAATACTGATTCTTTTAGTACGGCTGAAACAACGCGGCATGGAATAATCGCCGCGATAAGCCCGAGCCGACCTTCGAACATCGCATACGTCAATTTTCATGAGTCGAAGCAAAGAGGTTGATAAGGGTACGAAGGGCCCGAATGGAACTGTATTACCGAGCGTCGCGTTTATCGATGTAACAATGCGACTTGCGTATATTACAACTAAAAGTGTAAATAATAAAATTCTACGGAGCAAAAGAAGATTAATTAAATAATAAAATGATGGTTATTTAGGTTAGTTATTGCACTGTCTCAATGGCTACCGCATCCGTCGGCTCAATATACGCTTCGACTTGGTCAATCTGATAACTTATCATTACACGCGTACGCTTACGTCGTTTCTCGTGTATCTTCACGTTCGAGTTGGCCATCGTGTTGCGAACATTAAGGGCGCGAATGATGGGCTAATGATAAACGAACGTCCGTGGGTCGTCCTCGCATAGAAATTTCGCTGAGCCATAATACGCCAGCGCACTCCTAAAACAAACGACGACTCAACGATCGGGCGTTGCAAGTAGCAAAACCCTTGCGTCGCCTAAATATTCTCACCCCTATGACCACGGTCTTACATGAAGGTCTTGAAACGAAGTTAAAATCTGGTAGTGGGGGAAAGCTACTTCAGCATCCCCGCATTTGGTAACTCTTGTCGCCACTAGAAGGCGCTGTCGTCGGGGGATCAGCCGCAAACATAGCCTCACATTTGCCACGTGTGATTAATTTTATGAAATTACCAGTTTTGCATCTCCTGTTTTATATTCAATTTTCAATATCGCTCCAGTTTACGGTTTGATAAATTAGTACCGGGTTAGTATAGCATGCGCGAGGCGCATGCATTCGATGATCCATCGCTCGCAGCGCCGCCCTGGTGGCTACAACCTGCCCTCAGTTAGGAGACGTTGGGCAAACTAACCCCACCAACTTCGTTTCAAGACCTGTATGTGAGACCGTGCCTATGACCCTCTCCGCGCTCATCGTGCAATCGTTCGAGTACCACACGATCCCCCCCCCCCCCCCGTTGTTCTCTTTCGTTCCCGATACGAGTTATTATTGTATTTTTTCGCTCAAATAGACAAAGTCCGATTAGCCCCTCGTGCGATTCAATCGCACTTTCTCCCCTTCCAGGAATTTTCATCCCCTACTGCTGCCTCTCCCCCCCCCCTCCCTTCGCATACCTGCTCCCATCCCGTTTCAACTGTATAAAATATTCTCAATCGTATCAACAACAGTCATCGTACATCGTACAACGTTAGTACATTATTACAATAGCTATAGTTATCGTAATCAATATAGTATTCACAGCATTTTATCAAAATCTCTTAGAAGCACCAACCGTGGCGGCTCAATTTTCTTTTTCTTTTCTTATTCTTATTTTCCAATCCGTCTTCATAATTGCAGCTCGTTTCTCGTTTTGTTTTTTTTTTTTTCCCTTTCTTTCGTCGCGTTGACGACACGGTTTACACTGTTAGTCCCGAAACCGCGTGAATTCACTCGTTATCGTAGATTCTCTCGTGTCGCATCGTTTCGACTCGTCCCCACCACCCACTTTCGGTTATCTCGTTCAGTCTCGGATTTTTCTTTACGCGAAACTCAGATTCTTCGAACCTCTCGGATACTCCTCTTTCGCAGTTGTAATAATTTACCGATAATATATGTATGTATATAATTAAGCTAAACGTTTTGTTTTGTTGTTGTTGTTGTTGTTGGTTATTTGTTGTTGTTATTGTTGTTGTTGTTTTTATTTGTTTCGTGTTTGTCTTAAAGCACTGATTAAACGAGGGAGCTCGTTTTTAACGTGTTCCTCCCCCTGAACACGCGTACACCACCCATCCCCTAACCAAAATCACAGGACTAACTAGAAATACCTTTCGGCCATTGCCTCGTCGTTCGTTCGTACAGTTCACAACTTTTTAATCCGTTGGTTCTTCTTCGCGTTTCCATTTCTTCGATCCTTCGACATCAATACCCTCGACCCCACGTTCACGAACGAATTTTATCGTCGATGTTCTTCATACGCGACGACGAGAAGATGAACTTTAAGGGGCGTGCGCTGATCGAGGATTCGTCAAATTTTTGTCGTTTTCGTTGGAAAAACCGAAAATACGGAATTCGTGCAAAGATTTGGAAAGATCAATGAATTTGAATCGACGCCGCGCGTGATACGAACGACTCGGGAATCGAAGAAGGTTCGGGATTTTGGATGAGGGACGGACGATCGACGTGAGGCACCGGTGGATGATAAACCACGCGTGTCATATGACCTCCGTCGGTCGGGAATGCACCTCGACGCGTCGCCCCGTTGTCTCTTCTCGTCGTAAATGCGTAATTCGAATTGCTCGCGACATCGCGACGTTCGGGGCAGACGTGTATTCGCGTCGGCCACAGCGCCTTCCCGGCACGGAGACCGCGTGAAATCGCGTATGACCGCGTATGACCGCGATTGCGTAGGCGGGAAGCGTAAACGCGAGCGTCAGCTTTTGTAGCTTTTGCGCGGGTGATGAAAGTACGGCCGTCGTTGATAAGCATGAACCGTCGGTGGCTCAATGATGAGGCGGTGGAGGCGGCGGTGCCGCTTCCTCCTCGGCCGGCTCGACCGGGCTCGGTGACATCAGGAACTTACGCACGTATTTCGGATAATGAGTCTTTTCGTGAGCTTTCAATATCGTCGATCTCGAAAAATTTTTACCGCACAATGTACACCTGAACGGACGTTCGCCCGTGTGAACACGACAATGGTCCTTCATGTGATGTCTTAGCTTGAAGGCCTTACCGCAAAATTCACATTTGAACGGACGATCTCCCGTGTGAGCTGGCAGATGAGCTATCAAGGCTCCGACGTCCGGATAAGATTTCCCGCAGAATTTGCAAAGCACGACACCCAACGTTGGATCGGAATGGGCGGCCAATTCAAGATCCATGGGTTCGACCGGACCGCCCGGAGGATAGTGGGCCTCCGGTGGCAGGTGCATACCGGGCTCTAGACCGAATTGAGCCTGGAGATGCAGGTGTGCCTGCTCGCGGTACTTGAGCGATTCGAGGCTGTGCGAGAGGATGTGCCGTGTCAGCTTGCTCTGGTGGAGGAACGAGGCACCGCAGTACATGCACGCAAACACCCGCTCATCCACACCCATCAACTCCTGCAACCAAACAAACAAGAACATCAACTTCTTGCTCCCGGATAAATTAATAAATCTCTTTGTGTTTCTCTTTCTCTCTCTCTCTCTCTCGCTCGCACTTTTTTCTTTCTCTCTCTCTCTCTTTCTCTCTCTCTTGCTCCATCTTTCGCTATGTTTTCTTTTGTTTATTCAATCTCGTTTTTTTGCTTTTTCTCTTCTTCGTAGTCAATCGTACCTTTTTCTTTTTTTACGGACGTGATTTGTACGATATTTGTTGTACGATTTTTTTTCGTTTTACAATCGATTCGCAACAAAGTTTTAACCGTCGATTATTGATTCGTTAAATCTTTGTACTCGTTGCGATTTGACTGGAGCGAGCGAGATCGGGAGAAGAGATCGAGTGGAGATGTAAATGCTCGTTACCTACGTAATAATCTCTACGTAAAGCTTTCGTCCACGCGATGTGGCATTATCGTGCAAGAGTGTCTCTATCTCTAACTATACATAATCTCATGTCTATAAATTTGGTTCTACGTTTGTCAATTTTTATTTTCGAATAATAGCAATATATAGAGTGGTGTTAGGAAAGGGCGTTAACACGGCCCACAAAGTTTAATCGAATTTTAACGGGTTGCCGTATTTATTTCGTCAAGGCAATCTATTATGTATCATCATTATCATCATCATAGAAAAAAAACGGCAGCACAAGAAGTTGACGCTCATTTTTGTTTGGCGCGTCCGCCCCTCTACGATCGAAAAGTATATGGAGTGTGTATAATATAATAATAAGGATAATAATAATAATAATAATAAAAATAATAATAATAATCATAATAATAATAATAATAGCGGTAGTGGTATTAGTAGTGATAGTAGTAGAATAGTAGTGGTAATAGTGAAAGTAGTAGTGGTGGTAGACGATGTAGAAGTAGTAACAACAACAACAACGACAACAACAACAACATTACGAACAATAGAAATAATAATAATTCATTTACGTTAAAAGCATAAAACCCACAACAACCGTTCCTTTTTACCGTAGGATGCCAGGCCGCGCAGCTTCCCAACCCTTATCACAGACATCGAAAAATCCCGCGACATCGTTTTTCTTTACATATTTTTTACGTCATGTAAACGCATTGCGAATAAGTTTATTCGAATTCTCCCGAGCAGCCGAATTTTGAATAAAAGATATTGTAAATGAAAAAAAAAAAAAATGTAACTTGACCGATATAATGAACGTTTGTTCGTCGTTTGGTTGTCAGTAAATCGACGGATGTAGAGTGAGTGTAGAGTGCTGGATAATGTACCGAGAGAATATTATATACGTATGATCATATATGTGGTATATATAAGTTATACTTTGAAATACGGCAGAGTTAATTGCAAGGAACGTTGCTTGGTTTTTTTCAATGTAATTCCAACAACAACGCATTCGTCCAATTTCAAAATATATCAGTTTTTAATTTATATATATCCTACATGCGAGATATACGTATATTAATGATTGTAATAATCGTATGTACATGTATACACAGTCACACAGGGCGATCCGAGTGCCAATAATTAATTGGCAACAGTATTGATTGCATAAAAAAAGTGAACCTCAAGCACAGTTGATCGGTTTATCAAGTGGTTTTAATATCTATTTATTTCAACGCAAATACACGAATGGATTGAATTTTTCGTACGTGAATTTATTTTAATGACAATAGTTTTTCTCGTCAAGTAAATCTCAGTGTTTTTGGTGAAATGAATTTCCAACAGCGGTACACTCAACATCATTGATACTGACATCACATGTATTTGAATAAATATTAAAAGTAATAAAACATCCATGGCCATAAATGAAGGTCAACTTCTTGACAGTAGGCTAGCGATACAGAGGCTGCGGCGGATAGGTGAAAACGTTTGAGATGGAATTCAAAAAATTTTTAACATCACGAGATTTCGAGGAATCGAATGAGAATTAATGGGATGTTTTTTTTTTATAGATAATACGTGCCAAGAGTTGCCCACCTCAAGCTTCTGTGTAACTAGCACAGTGTACGTATACGCGAAAAACTAACGATTGTTTTTCGAGCGAACCTCAGAATCAGAGCGAGAGCGAGCAAAAAAGCCAGATGGAACACGAGAGAGAGAGAGAGAGAAAGATAGGGAGAGCTTGAGAAAAAAAGAGTGACGGAGAAACAACATATTGTATACAAATATATACTATATATCTATGTGTGTGTTTCAGTGTATGGATACAGATATCCAATCAAAGGATGTATTAAAAGTTATGAAACTTCGGAAACAGAGAGTGAACAATAGTGCAAAGGCTGTTTGAATAAAAATGCCGCCTAATCGTACACACGCAGACACATGAAGGAAGGAAAAACCGTGGGGCAATAAATCGAAGAAACAAAAAGGGATGATTGTCCAAAATCGATAGCATGCTCACAATTTCTCCGCATACGTAATGTGTTTTTTTTACACCGCGAAAATCGTCGCAACGAGAAGTTAGTTACCCAATTTTATTCCAATGAATGGTGAATTTGTTTAAAAATAATGGTACAAAAGAATAATTGAAGTTTTTGCCGGAGTTATGCATGCATTCCGTTAATCCTTACCAAAGTTGGTTGTGAATATATATATTTACCGTATGATCTCAGGGGATGGAGTGTGTTAAGTACAAGATGTAAACAGCAAGGCAGCAATTGGGCTCATGCAGCAAACCCACATGCGATTTCAGTGCGTGTTGTATTATTATTATTATTATTCATTTTTTCTTTATTTTTTTCGATTAAACTTGGTATAAGCATTATGTATGGACAATATCTCGCAAACGTTCGATAGGACAACTACTTTTTTTTTTTTTTTTTTTTTTTTTTAATTTCGATCGTTATTGTTAATTCTATGAATGATACAATGCGATACACAATCGATTTAAATTTGACACGGTAAAATGTCTCTCAACGGTGTGTCATTATCAAGCCCGACAAAATTGCAATTGATCAATTTTACAAGCTAATTAGTGTAATTGGCACGTACGACGATATTAATAATTCATATGACAATGCAAGAGCATACTGTATAAATATGTTTTGTAACTATACGTAATATCTAGAGATAGAAATACAGTAACGAGAATAAATACGTATGACAAAGTAGAAAATTCATACCGAAAAGAGACTCACCGGATCTGGTGGGAGTCTGTAATCCGTCGATATTTCACTACTCGCGCAACGTTCCTCGATCGATCTTTCCCAATCCACTTCCTTCTTGAGCGACTGCAATCATTATTGAAACAGAATCGTTCGAATTACTTTATAATTGAAATAAACGTGTAGGTTCGTTCAATTGAAATGTCAAAGTCAGAGTTTTGAAAAGAGACAAACTTACGAGTGGAACTTGTTGAACCGGGGGCAGACCCGATGGTCCAGCCAAAGGTTCTGTACTGTGAGGGGACGGAAGCCGGCTCTGGGGTAGATTGAGCGGCAACACGCCGGGTGTCGTTCCCGTGTTATTATTACTCAGGCTCATGTCGCTCGGGCCGCTGTAAACGGATATTGGACTGAGGGAACCTCGGGTTTCTTCCAAACTCGCCGCATCCTCGGAGTCTCGCCTGGGTCGGTCGAGAGCTAGAGGTTCCTGACACGGGCTACCGGGATCCATGGGCGACGGTGGACAATCGCTCATGTCCACCGCTTCGATCTTTTCATCCCCGGTTACCGTGGATCCGGTTGCCGCAGCCCCGGTTACGACCACGTGTGGTTGTTGTTGTTGAGGTTGCACGTTATGCTGTTTCGAATGTTCCTCTTCGTTACATTCTTTCATATTCGTCGTGTTATTCGGGCTCAATGAGGTGGTCGTCGTGGCTGTCGTTGTCGTCATCGAATTATCTTTGTCGCGTTCCTTGTCTTTGTCCTTATCTCGATCTTTGGAGCTTTCCAATCCCAACGATTGTTGTTGCTGATGTTGGTATTGGTGATGTTGTTGCTGTTGTTGTTGTTGTTGTTGTTGTTGGTGCTGCTGATGCTGCTGCTGCTGTTGCGGCTGCTGCGGCTGCTGGTGCTGCTGTTGATGATGGTAATCCTGGCGAGACGCAACCGCGGCATTGATGTTGGTCATGTCCGCGAGACCTTTGACCTTCAGGCTCTCAGCAGTTCTGAGAAGGGCCGAAAGTTGGCAATACTCGACATTAACCTCGCCCTTGTACATGAAGTCAACGAGGGTACGAAGCTCGGTAAAGCGGACGTCCTTTAGAATGACTATGGGGTGGCGATTCGGGTGGTCGAGAAACAAAGCTTGGAAGTAGCTGGAGCACGCGGAGAGGACAACCTTGTGCGCGCGGATCGACGGTCCCTCCGTGCACGCCAGCGTCACGTCCACCAACGACTCCGACTCCAGTAGCTGACTGAACACACCCAGCAAGTTGCTCTGATGATTGTTCCACCTCAGGCAGTAATGCTCACTTCCCATGTCTGAACTGCCCGCAACCCTGCTGCAATGTCAACGACAAAAAAATCAGCGGTCAGTCTGGTATGGACACGTATGACCATTTAGTTCGTACGTGTTAACACAATACATCTTAATGACATAATTTACCGAATTTACCGTCGTCGTCGTCGTTGGTTTATCACTCAAATTCTTGTTCTAGACAATACGATTGTATTGCGATGATACCGTTCAAACGGTATCATCGCGTTTCGATTTCCCAGACTTAACAAGTGACAAACTCGCACGATTACTATACAACCTAATATACTCACGCACGACGGCCACTTCCCATTTTCTCATGACCGCACGCGTATCATCTATGGAAAAGGCATTGTGCATACAGGATCCGCGCCCGCTGTAATGATTGGTATAATGATTCTCAGTCTCCGCTGCAGTGCCACGCGTGGCGAAACACGAGAGATTTATCAGCTGACGCTGTGAAGATTCATATTTTATTTCTTTTTTTCGCGGTTGCTCGACGAGAGCTATTTATTGCCGAGTAAATTGCACGAACGCGCCCGCTTCGTGTGCTGCTGGCGCGGTTGCAGCAACGAGTAGGTGCACGTACAACGAAGCACGGGACCAACAAGAAATCGTTAAGAATAACGCACGTGCGTACGGACGAGTATAGATCATCGGGCACCGACAAACGCGCCGAACACATAGTGACGTTGTTTCAACGAGTCCGAGTCGGGGTTGAGTGAATAGCGAGATTTTTGCGATTCCATCATTGAGCGGACGAGTCCGAGATAAATGAAACAGACAGAAATATAGGCGGCAACGCGTGATTCGCGTTCGACGTCGGTATTCGCAACGACTCCATCAAGTGTAGTGACTTTTTTAAATGTTTATTTGTTTATTTTTATAGAACCACGTAGTTGCAAGGTGTGAAAAAACTGTCGAATGGTAAGACCGGTATAGACACTCCGGTTGTTCGTCTCAGAAAACTGGAGGTTAAGGTTAATCCCGGCCGACTATCAAGTTGCACCGATGACCCGTGATTCGTCGAACTTTTCGGATCAGCTTTCATTTCATAGATTCAATAAACGCGATAATTCGAATAAACGATGCAGACGACATTCGGATTGATTTATAATTGTTACACATTAACCGAAAGTCACATACTTTGTATGGAGATGACACACGGACACGTATGCAGAGCCTAAAAATTTGAACCAGGTTGTACGTCGTTCGTCCTACTGGGAACGATAACCCACGATAACCAGCGATCTCTGGTTCATCGGGGCAAGTGCTCCGGTATGTAAGCACGTGACATGCATTTTTCCTACGATTCGTACGTATAGATAGAAACTGGTTCGACGTAACGGGAAGTGTACGCGCGTCCTTGCGAGACGCAACATCGGCAATCAGTATAATCGCGGAAAATATGAGAAGAGAAGCGAGTAGAAGCCAACGTCGAACCAACTGGCGGCTCGTTTAAAATTCATTTTCCACGCGTTAACGGAACGCAATAATTTCGTCCAAAACATTGCGTTCTCACGACAAAAACTCGTTTTCTCCAATGTTATATTATAATTGGGATGTAACGATGACGTTGTTGCGGCACGTGTCCAATTGTTGCCGCGTGGAAACATCGACGACTTATTGAATTACGGAAAAACGGCGCGTGCAAACGACGGATAACGAGATAAAGACGAAGAAGAAGGGGAAAGAGAGAAAAAAAATAACGACGCGCAAGCCGAACGACAAGAAGGGAATCGAGGAGGAAGCGTAATAATCCTTGACGCATCGCGACTGTCGTTCCGAGTATCGGCGTTGGCGGTTTCGTTGCGTCGCAATGATGCGCGTTGCATAAGCTCCGGCGTGACTATAGGTATGATACAGTGAGACCGAGAGCCACCGTTATTTGTGTCATTTCAGAGGTTTTGTTTGGGTCAATCCATTTGTAATGGACGAGCGAACGCCGTCCTCTGTATCTCTGTCTTTTCTTCAATTAACCGTACAGAAGTGCGTACGAGAACGTACGATGCGGTATATAATATAGCTAAGTCAACGAAACACGAAGAAGCTGCCAAGTTGGTTCGTCACGTTGCCATCGTCATCAAGCGAGTTTCGCCGCTCTTCTACATCCCGATTCGCGAATCGGGTGCGACGTCATTCGCGCTACCGCAATGACCCGCGGATCGCCTCTGGAACGCACTCGTGCTGATGCACAACGCGGTAATGCGTACATCTATCGCACACCGTGTGTGTAGCAGTGCCCGACGGAATCAACGAAAAAATCAATAGTAATATCCGATAAATTGGCAACACACGCTAGATTCGTCCGTCGTTCGCCAATTGTTTTAAGTAGAACATTTATCCGGCTCTTGACCGCTACACACCGCGGTATTATTCGATTCTTTATAACAGGATTTTTCTTTCGTATGATAGTCGAAGAATCAGTTTGTCGATGGTTGCTCGCTGTCGAGTTGTTGAAATTAATCGAATAGACATAATGAGAAAGAGGGAGAATTCTCGGAACTCGTGTAAGTTGCTGAGTCCGGAACGATTGTGTGTCAAGTAAAAGACCGGTGAGCCCATCTCTCGGCAAGGGACAAGAAAAAAAAATTGTATCGGAAGGCAACAGAAGCGGATCGTGTCGGAAGTAATCGCTCGACGAACTTTTCCTTCCTTCTCGTCGATTAAAAAAAAAAAGCGGAAAAAAAATGTAACCGGATGAACGGACAGATGGCCGAATAGATATCGGGAGAGAGAGAGCGAGAGAGCGATGGGAATAATCGAGGCAATTAAAATATTAATTGCGAAGCATGCTCGATTCGAGTCAACACGCGCCTCCATAGCATCCGTGTACGTTCCTAACTAAGCGCGTGGATTTATACGAACGCTCCTCCGGCCTCGTCGTCTTTTCTCCAACGCACAGCAGCCGAACGAGATTGGAGAAGATGGCGCGATTCAGCCCCCGTTTCATTTGTACACGCGCCCGTTGTGCATATGTACAAACCGCATATGTTTAAACGGGACAACCGCAGCGGCTCTCAATTAAAATTAAATAAAACATACCTCGTACGTTAACTCTCAGTATAATGTTATTTCCGACACAACTCCCATTGAAAATAGACCGGAGTAGAGCGTATATAGTTTGAGCGGTCGTTTCTACAGCCGAGTCAACCCCCCCCCCCCGAGCGTGGCATTCACGCGGTTCGAGTTAGATACACGGGACGCGCACACAGTCGGTACTTAATCTCATAATGGGCGACGATCGACGAAATAATAAAAATACGGCTGCACATCGATATCCGGGAATCGACAAGCTCGGATTTGCAAAGGAGTGCAACCAGGACGAGCCGGACAGAGCCGGTGCATGCGTTCGAACGAACGAGCGCAATTAGTTGTCAACGCAGGACTAACGAGCATCACGTGGTAATGCACTTGGCGATGGAGACACATGGACGAGGGGCGTCGGTATATATTTAACGCGTCGATTATTTAATAACGGCACGTGTGCCGCGAGTGACCGGGAATGAGAGTGGGAATTATAGACCGATCGTCAAACAGGACTGTCAGCGGCAAGTTCCGTGCCGTTGGTCCTGGCGAGTCGCAACAACTTCCGTTATGTCCGGCCCATACGTGTGACCGTCGCGCATGCAACGGCATCGTTGGAAGAGTCGAATAGGTACAAGCTTATAGCGCGTGGAAAGGACACGCGTGATGCTTAGGCTGCGGGGGTTTTGTTGAGCTATAGTTACATCAGCTCCGAGATAGTCAGTCGTTGGAGTTACGATCGCGGTTACGGGGCTCTGTCGAGCGTATAAGGCGAGTACGCGACACGGTTCTACCCCGGGTGCGCACAGCAGTCTGTATCAAACGTGCTAGTCGTTTCTCCATGTGGTAAATACATTTACGTACTACGTCGTGGCTCGTTAAGACGCCGCGATTCTGCGACGCCGCCATCATCACCGCCCCCGCCGTGTGTGAGCTTCGCTCGGCAACGTTTCAGCTGTATTACGGCAACAAGGTGTAGGTCGCCGATTCACGGATTTTGCCGCGCGCGAGTTTACCGCTGTTGTGCCATAGGTCGGTCCGTCGTACCGTGTCTCACCTCCGCATCGCCACGAAGGTACGGAGCAACGAGTTTATGTATAACGACGATCCTAGGAACACACAGACCGTATCGGTGGTCGTCGCACGCTTCAATTTTTTTCCTTGCACGACGGTGGACGACCAACGGGTGGAGTAAAAAAAAAAAACGCGAATTTTACTCGCGTTTACTCATTGCGGGGCTAACCGTCGTTAGCTCGCGGTAACGACCGACCCTTCCAACCGCGTTACACCCATGCTTTTTTCTTTCATCGTGTGCGATTACATATGTATGTGGGGAATATACAGTGCGGAGACTGAGGTAACGCGGCTATTAACAGTTCACGGACGCGTTTTAACGAAAATCCGAGCAAACCGCGGTACGGTACAGCGAATAACGATGCGAGAAATATTACGCGGTCTTGTCGACTGCGCTGTGCGTGTCGACGCGGTTTTAACAACTTTTCGTCTATAGTCCATGGAAAAATTTGCGAGGAGCTCTCTCGCTCACCAATCTGTATGTTACAGTTCTCCCAATCTTTCATTTATGTATCAATGCAACTGAAGTTTGGTTCACAGACGTAGAACCATGACTCACAAACGAAAATGATAACAAAAAAATTTTAATAAAAATTTTTGCCCCCCCCCCCTCCCTCCTGCAGTTAAAAAAGTGAATTCGATTTTTTTTGGCTCACTCCACCGAGTGAGGTGTCTTTCAATAGGTCTTCTTAAATGCAATGCGAAATGTTGTGAGACTTTTTCATTTTTATCCTTCGGTCAGGAGATATTTTTAAACTATTAATTAACGACAACGGAAAAAATTTGAGACCATAGTTTTTAATTGGTCAAGTCAATAAAAATTATGAGAAACACTGTAGCGAAGATAATTAATGGAAAATTAATTAATAACTCTTTTTTTAAACGAGTAAGATTGGTTGCGGATCCCTATCAATCTCTTCACCAGTTACTTGTTCGTTCTTTCGTTTCTGCAATTGAAAGTCCGGCACCGTGTTCACAAAAGCCGGTCATCGTAGGCTGATAATGCTGTTTTAAACATTTTTTCGTGCCATTTTATCAGTGTAATCGCACGTTTTTTCTCAGCTAGCCGTATCGGGATTGCATAATAATACGCGACGATAAATAATGGTCGATCGTCCGTTAAAGACGATTATTCACTCGCATCGTAGCAACAAACTCGAAAGACGGTGGAAAAAAAGAAAAAAGAAATGTGAAGAGATTGATCGCCGAGAGGGACTCAACGACGCACGCGTGTCTTATCGCAGTCTCGCACAACTCCTCTTTTACCCTACCTACACAATTGTAATATCCGAGATACGACGAGTCGAGAGATAAATGCATTTAAAACTAATATTTTCAAACTCGTTATTCAAATTTAAAGTTGAATCGTTCGTACGAGTAAAAAACTTTTCACTCTCGCAAACACAAAAATTTTAATCAGGCGAGATTCGATCGATGATAAATCCGTCAAATGCACGAGAAAAAAGACAAACGCATTAACGGTGGTATCATGCGTGCGGAATGTTGTTTCTCCAATTAAGATATAGTTGGAAATGTGCACCGGCCGGGAATCGTTCGGCATCGATTATTCGGCTAATTAAGAAACTTGACACGAAGGTGCACAAATCGCGTAAAACCCTCACGAATGTAATAACGTTTGGCATGATCGTCTCGGTGCACAACGACCTCCGCGCACTCTCCTTAGTTACCGTATGGAAAATAATTCGTAGAATAAAAAAAAAATATACATATAAAATCGGGCCTTTTTATTATTAGGTTGTCCTTTAATTCTCTCTCAGAATGAAAATGCGTAGGCGGTTAAAAAATAACGGTGAATAAAATTTTTGAGCGACGAGCCGAGATAGCAGCTCTTGTTATTTGATGATATCGATATCGATTGAACTCAACGTATCGGACTGCAAATTTGTCAAAATTTGATAATCATAATTATTTTTTTTTCAAATTAAAAACAAATGCGGTTACTGAATGGAGCGTAAGTATGCGACAGCGTTGAACGAACAATACAACTCGAGCTGGGAGGAATCCTCGTTAAAATGTAATGACGTTGTTACAACCGAGACACGTGTAAGAGAGTTTTGTAAGCTACCGTTTTTCCTTTTATCCCTTACGCACCTTTACTTTATTATTCACGTGTAACCGTCATAACCATATGATATGAAAAAATATATTACATGGTTCCATGAGCTATTATTATTATACAACTGCTATTTCATCTTTGAAAATTAGCTCTCATCCGAAAAAGAGTTATTCATACATATTCCATAAACAATTTTTTCCCACAGTGTTAGTCATAATTTTCGTTTAAAGTACCAATTAAAAGGTATATTCTGGACCTTCGCTCGAGACCGAACCTCATCCATTGTTACTTAGCGACGGAATCTTAAAAACGCCAATTGGCAATGTAAAAATATTTCCGGATCGTTTAATATTCGTCATAACGAAAAAGTAACGTCGCGAATCTCGGAATATTATTTTTCATCGTTGCGTTACGAGTAACAAATACGTAGGTAGTTCATCATTCGCAACTATAAAATCTAACCATCGCGGATAAAGTTATAAACGTGCGTGTATGCGCGCAGATAGACGGAGGAGCGCAAAACGGAGCGAGTAAGAAAAAAACGTCGTCTCCGTCTTGCACGCGCGCGCGACCTTCGGCAAACGTCAAACGTCTGTGTGTGTCGTATCGTCGCGCACGGTGGATACAGGGCCGTATCGCTCGGCCAGCAGTCACCGAACGATCCGGCTGCTGCTGTTGCTCCCACGCGACGCCGATCTCGACCCAGAGGTGCTGCTAATCGCTCATCTCTCGCCGTCGCTCGTTTTTCTCCGTTTTTTTTTCTCTCTCCCATATTTCTTCTCGTTCGCTTCTTCCTCATAAATTCCTCGTTTCATTCATTTATTTATTTCAAATATAAAATGCTCGACATTGGTGTAATCACACCTATTCCGGAAGTGCAACGTTCAACTCCATTTTATTCTTTCGATCGACACAACGTTGGGGCCAAGTTTAACGCAAGCTTCGAACGAAAATAAATCGAACAACGTTGCGAGCACAAGAAAAATAAAGATTACACCGGGGGGTACGCAAAAACCCCGAAGGTCGTAATCATTTTCAACACACAACGCGTTCGTATCAATCGCGAAAAACGAATATTTCGAACGTCGGCAATGATGGTTGCATCTACGAGTAAACATTGGGGATCGATCGACGGCTAAACTTTCCATCGATGAAAAATTAAACAAAATTCCATTGCTCCGGAGTACGATAAAAAGAGGCTTACGAACGTGAAAACGACAATGTCGGGGATGAACTTGTAGCAATTAAAAAAGTACATTGTAATGTGTTTGCGATTGATAAAAGTATAATCGAGGAGCGAGGGGGGAGAAGAGGCTCGTTGTTATCCGTTGGGGGTAGACAATTCCGTTCGTTCTATTCGGCGTTTCACGCGCCAGTGGTTTTTTCGCTCACCCAACCTCGTTCTCTTCTCGGCGATGCGTTGGGTTAGGTTTGGCTCGCGGCAGCGGCAGCGGCGGCTCAACGAGAATCGCGCGGGACGATATACGAGCGCGATTCCGCCGCCGGGCCGCCACTTAACGCGATCTCTCTCTCTCTCTCTCTTTATTCTCGGTCTTCGCTACTCACTGCTTCCTCGTCGCTGCCACCACCGCTCTCCCCATCGTCACTTTTCGCTCCGTGGCTCACGCGCACGTGAGATATTTTCGGAACTGCCCGCGGGGCTCCCCTACGAAACACGCACTCGTCCCGCGTAATTTAAAAAACACTGTACTTGCATTTTTCTCACCCATTTCCGCGACGCGATTTAATCGTCACGAACGTCCCGTTCGAATCCGTGGTTTTTCTTTATTTTTATTTTTTTTATGCCGACGACAATGTCGGAATCACTTTGTTGCAATAACATTGAGCACCCGAAGAGCCGCGCGGTATCATTAGAAAAAGGAGAAAAAAAAAACATTGAGGAAAAGAGCTCATGGAACGAGAGATAAGCTCGTCACGTGGAACGAACGTACGTGCGATACGCACATTTAGGTGCTGACGTATCGACGATACGAAAAAAATTGCTTCAACTTGGCGAGGAAAATGTTGTTATCGTGGGATTTTCAAACATCGCGGTTTTAAGATCGAAAATATTCGGTCGCACATTGGGAAGGTCTGTATAATTTTCGTATCATGTCCGAGTTTAACGATGATATGAGAGAACAATTGCACTCCGTGCTTTCCCCCTTCTCCACGGTCAACATGGAACGTCAATTTATCCATCGTTTCCTCATCGCGAGTACCGTACCAATAATTTTCAAAAGATATTCAACGAATGAAATTCATATTCGCGAGCAAGCTCGAAAGATGAAAATAAAAGAAGATGCGTGCGGTAAACATCGGTTACTCACGGATAGATGTGGATAGACCGAGAGAGATGAAAAGAGAGAGAGAGAGAGAAAGAGAGAGAGCGAGATCGAGTGCTGTTGCAACCGTTGCAACCGCAGCCTAGACCGATAGACGTGTCACGCGTTTCGATGCGTGGCGCGAGATTGGCGCGAGATTGGCCCGACGGGACAAACGCGTCGGCTGTCAAAAATCATCGAACTACCTTCTCGTATCACGGCGATCACAGCGATCACGGCCACGCGATGACAACCAACGACGAAATTCTCGTCGACGCGGCGTCGAGGCTATCAATCGCCCGTATTTCATTTCGTTTTCACGATTAACACTCTCCCTTGTCGTAATTGCGGCACGCTCCATCATTTTTATATCATTATTCGTGGGTGTCGCGGTGTCATCGACAACGCCAGTGGAAACCGCGGAGTATCCACCACCAAATTCGCTGTTGTTATTTACACACGCGACGTAGAGATTCAAATTCCTCCTCCATTTAGAACGACGACGAGGACGGTACGTAACAATTCGTTTATTATCGTTAAATAAATAATATCAATAACGAAACGTCAAAGAAAAATGGTGAAAAATATTGAAATTAAACGAAACGAATAAATGACAAATCACAATCGACGATGCAGCTTTATCGAAGCTCGAGACGTTTGGAAAATGCGCGCACTGTCAGGGGAGCACGTTTAAAATTAGACACCCGCATATCAATATTTACCTTGCTACATGTAAAATGAATAGAGAGCCTGCCTGAATCGAACGAAGGAAGGCTCAACCGGCCCACTGTGACGTCGCCGGCCTACTGTCAGCTCAGCGCTCGCTCGGCCCCGCGGTCAACTAACCTACCGTATACTCGGCGGCGCACAACCAACCGCATTAATCCAACATTAGTCCCCACAAACCGTCCACCTTAATAATATTATCACCATAAATCATTGATCGATTAAAAAACATTAAATTACCCGGATGAATACATTTTTTTTCGGTTATTTAAGAAAATCTCGGTGGCGCCACAGTCGTTGGATTGACTAGCGCGGTAGTCAGGTGTGAAACGCTCACGCACACACGTTTTCTCTCGCTTTTCGTCTCTCTTTCGCCATCGGTCTTTCCCACTTCCTCCCTCTGTCTTTCGCGGTTTCTCCTCGTCCCTTCTAGGTCTACGTTCTCCCTCGCGTGCGCCGTCGCTCCGGCCGCTGGCGCTGGTGCGCCGTCCTCGCGGTGGCGGTGCTTCGCGGATCTCGAGCGTTCAGCGGAGCCAAACGGTGGGAGTGAAATACAAACCGAGTTCCCGTACGGGACCAACGGAGAAAGAGATTTCTTCTGTGTGTGCGGTCCGTCCGTTGTCGGAGCTAGGCGAACGAAAAAAAAACGAAAAACATTTTTTTTTTTTTTTTCGTTTTTTTCCCCAACAACCCGGGTACGCAGGGGGGGGGGGGGGGGGGGGGGGGAGGGTGACAATCGGCAGAAGCGCCGAGATTCATGCACCGGTACGCGGTGTATTTCGCTGCGACGAGTAGCTTCCATATTTTCGATCGCGTGGTATATCCGTCGAGCGGTCAAGCAACGATTCAATAAACCGTTTTAAATTCATTGGCAGTCCGTTGTAAAATTATAAAAATTTGAATTTTTTAAAAAATTAATTGAAACATCCCCGAGTCCGGAGTTGGAGATTATTTCATATCCCGAACGCATCGATTCATCGACGGAAAAAGTATTTAGCACCATTTGGCAACCGAGCATAGAAATCGCTCGAACGGAGTCTTTCCAGCGTATCAGCGTTGTTTGCGTAAAAAAAAGTTGCGATGGCGCGTGTGGATCTAAGGGACATCGATCCGACACTCCGAAGATCGATAAATCTCGCGTCATGCCAGGTGGCGCGGGGGAGGGCCACCTACGGCAGGCCCGCTCGGTTTGCGAATAGACCGGGCTCACGCGGAATTATGCGTTACGTCTATAACGCGTTATATACGTACGATGCACGTACCCGTGGCTCGGTTCGCTCGTTCTTTCGTACGCGCTATAACTATATTATACATTCTTAGGTAACGCCAATTGCGCCCGACTCTCCCGTCTCTCGCTACATCCGCGAGTCGTTTGCCCGCTCCTCGTCCCTCGTTGCCTCTCTCACTCTCTCTCTCTCTCTCTCGCTCTTTCTCATACCATACCTCGTCCATCCGTGAGACCTGCTCCCCCGCTGTCCGCCCGCCTTACCTGCCGCGGGCGTATATGCACACGTACACCGACAAAAGTTTCAGCCCGAAGTCGATGCGTTCGTGCACGCGCTGACGCATACTCGACTACGCGCCTCGTGTTCACATCGACTCACACGAACGCACGCGTCAAAACGTTCCGCAAATATACTCTCGCATCGGCTCGAGTACGCCAACACGCACGTACGGTGCGTTGCGTCCGTTACCGCGTCGCGTATTATGTCTCTCATAGCGGGCATAAACACTCGGAGCTTTTTTCATAGATAAGCCAATTTTGCGAGTGCGCAACGTTGCACTCGCCTCGATTCTGGCTGTTGATCCGCGGCTGGTGCAATATTGTACGAAAGATCGTTGAGCGACCGTCGAGTCCACCGGGTTCTCTCTTTCAAGGGCGATGCTAAACCGCGTTTGTAAGCACGGAAATAATCGCGAATCGCGTGTCGTATCGCAACGGCACTATCGAAATCGCTGCGCTCGATGTTGCCGCAAAAGCTTCGCGTTTTAACGCGCGTGCGACCCTAACTTGGATAACGCATCGTATAATATATTACATATAGGTAATCATTTACATATTCGAGCGCACGTGTGTTCGGTAGAGAAGTAACCTAAATAAAAATTACATCTTTACGATGGATCAACGCCTGTTCGCCGTTGTTCGTTTTTTCGGGGCTCTGCGATCGTTCGTTCCACGGGCCCGTGGAAATAATTGGCCCGGAGACCAAAACGAAATAAGGGGAAACATGAAAAAAGTATACGTAGATGCGACTGCTGGCAGCGATGACGATGAACCGCCCTCGCGCGTTCGCTGAGCTGCGTGGCCTCTGAAATTGGTTTTACGTGCGTTATTAGGTAATCCCTTTTGTATATTATAGCGGTAGGTGCGCGAGGAGGCTATGAGCGATGCCGCTGTTGCGATGCGCGATACAGATTGTTAAGTGCCTTCTCGTTGCGTATACTAACGTAACCGATGGGATAAACTCGACGGCGGGACATTCGCACAAGCTACTTCGTAATTTCAATTTTCTCGTGCGTTGTATACCGCTTCGATTCGAGGATTCGTCGCGACGTGCGCAAGTGTTTCACGACGTACCAGATGGATGCGAGTCCGCGATGAGTAGAACGACAAGTCCGACGGGCTCGCGTTTCCCTCTTCTGTCAATCTCCGAACAACGCTCTTCCGAATCTATCATATAATATTGTATATACCTGGGTTATTACGATAACCCGGGTTCGTACGCACAAGGCTAGCGTTACGCGATGAGCATTACATCACGCGTAACTGTTCGGTTATGGTTATGTATAATTCAGGCGATATCTCCTACCCATTTTCTCATTGTCAATACCATTTACCTCGCGTATAAAACTGCCTGAGCTGTAAATCCAATGCGATACACAATTTTATCGGTTATTTATTTATTTTTTTCAAATTGCCATTTAACAAAAACATCAGCCGCTCGTTCGAGGATGTATGTGGGTATTTTTGTTTCTCAACATTCATCTCGGTGACCCGCCGGACAACATCCATTTAATTACGACCCCGACGAGCCACAATCGTTCAGAGGCAAACGCATGAAACCGTTTCAACTTTAATCGCGCGACGATGACCCGAGAAAAGGGTGAATTCAGCGAGTGAAGGAGGATGTGATGGAGGTGGAGGTGGCGGTGGCGGAGGGGGCAGCGGCGGCGGGGAGGGGGGGGGGGATTACGGTCGTTATCCATGCAAACGAGAGAGGCTATAGCAGTTAACCGCTTGACAGCCGTCTACTCTCTCTCCTTCTCTCTAAAAACACTCGCGCGTCCGCGGTAATCCTATTGATCTCGTATCCAACTCCGAGCTCGATACGATTTATCACCGAACGAAATCGGCCGGTTAACGGTGCACTCACGATTGCGCATCGTTGCTTCTCGCGCCGGTTCTAACACTCCCCGATATCGGCTAGTCCGCTCGCACGAGACAAATCACGGGGAAAAAATGATAATTGACAGTACCGAGCGATATGCTTGCCAAATCGAGATGACAAAAATTGACAAATGCAAAAACATACGAGGTAAGGTGAATACGTTCTTTTTAATCTTTTTTTTTTTAATTTTAATCGAGTTGCGATATCGAGACAATTGCGGCTTGTATTTGTGGAGGAGGGTTATAGCGATGTGGGGATGGCACGGTGCCGTGTGACTCGCGGAGGGCACACGGTAGCAGCTATAACCTTTTTCCCGTGCGATATATCAGAGTGTCATCTCTCTTCGTTACTTTGCCGGTGCTAATTAGGATGCGCCACTCGCAGGCCCAACACCGCGCGAGTCGTCCTTGCAGTCGTGTTTTATTCCTGGTTCCTTCTGGTCCCCCCCATATACGTACTTCTCGACCGCTTGCAACGACCTATAGCTACCCGCGTACCGCGATCTCAGCGCGCGCGTCGATTCCTTTATGGCCAGACCCTCTTTCGGTATTACCGCACAAACCATTGCCGGACACCTATCTTTGCTTTGGCTCGGTCTTCGCTTCATTGCAATTACGCGTCAAGTTCTTTCCATTTTTACGTTGTATACTACCGGATGGAATAACGGTCCACGCAATGAGCAACTCGGCGTGTCTCGTCTATCACTTTTTTACTCTCTCGTTATCGCATTTGACGGGAAAAACAATAATAAACTAAGTAAACCAATTATTATTATTATTATTATTATTATTATTATTATTATTATTTTTCGGGGTGGTATTATTTAGTTTCTTTAGTTTCTTTAGAATCAATTATCATCGATCATCATCATTATCATCATCCAATCATCATCATCATCGTCATTATTATCTTTCAATTATTATTGATTTTTCGGGTTGGTATTATTTAGTTTCTTTAGTTTCTTTAGTTTCTTCAAAAACTAAAAAATACCACCCGGAAAAATCAATAATAATTGGTTCAGTGATAACGAAAGATAGAAAGTTTTATGACTGACGTGAGACGATGAATTTTCCGTTGGAGATTCGTAGACGCGAATAAGGAACGAAGAAACGAATAAAGAAGGGAAGAGACGAACGAGTATTTGCTGGAAGAGATTGTGGCCGCGAGGGGGAATCCCGAAGTACGACGCGCTAGCGGGCGAGCGTGGTATAACCAAGCACGAAGAGGAAGGATAGACGACGCGGCGGTGACGAACAAGGGGGTGAAGGAGGTGGACGCCCGTGCAAAAGTGTGCAGCGTTGAGAATTCGTGAGGTTGGGCGACGGAGGGCTACCGCGGATCAATCGTGGAGCTCTCCGTGTGTTCCTCTTTCAGCCCCGGACGGTCTCTCTCGCCTCGCTTTGTCCTCGTTGCGCCGACCGTCCTGACGGGCCATTTCTCTCCGTCTCACCCGCACGTTCGCGCTCTTTCCCCTTCGACCCGTGCCGTGCAACGTCCTTCTCTCCGTCGACGTCGCCGTTCTGGAGTTGGAACCCCTTTCGACCAAAACCCTCGCGTTGCCTCGCCGCTGGCAACCGCTTCGACCCACCCTCTTCCCTTCTCCTCCGGCGCAGCTTTCCTCGTCGCCGTTGCCGTCGCCGTAGCACGATCGCGCGTACACGCAGCTTCAGAATCCGGAGTCGCAGACTCTCGGACGTGTCTACGTCGAAATCGTTTCGCAGAGTTGAAAAACTCGAAATCTCTTTTCGACTTCGGCGTCGGCGTCGACGTCGTCAACTTCACTCTCGGCCAAGCTTTTGATGCATTTTCTCGTCATTATTTCACCGCATAATCGTTTTTCGATACGTACAATGATGAAAAGAAACGTGGGGTCTATGCGAAAATTGCGGAACCAATTTCATCATTACTGACCTTACTTTTTTTTTGCTGACCTTGCAAACTATCTTTCTCTTTCTCTCTCGCCCCTTCTCTCTTTATCTCACAGTCGGGCCCTTGGACGGTGCGCAACGCGTCTGCCCATCGTTGCTCGCTCTCCGTGCACCGCACCCTCCTTCTGTCTTTGTGGTAACACGCAAGCTCAGACAACACACACGTTTCGAGAAATTCCATATGAGTCGACCAGGGTCTTTGGCGTTCCTCACTTCGGATTCATTTTGAAACTGTTATAGTTCCGCTGCAAGACGATGATAAGTTCTTGAAATCAGCTGATCTTACGAGTCGACATATACGTACAACGTTGCTGTTGTTTTATTTTCTTTCTTTCTTTTTTCTTCTTCATTCTTTTCCCAAATGACGATCACGCCGTTCCATTCGTTTTTGTGTTTTTGTTTTTCTCGCAATTCTTTATACGTGTTACGTCGAAGTAGCAGAAGCAGCGACGTCGAGAACCCCCATGGTGACTACAGCGTCAAGCTAGGTTAGTTTATGCGAACGAGAGTCTACGCAGACATCTCACGATCTAACCTCACCCGACCTCTTCCACCTCCCACTGCCGTCGCCGCCGACCACCCTTTCCTCTCTAGCTGCTCTAGCCAGCCTAGCCTAGAGCTCTCACCCTCGCTCACTCGCTCCTTCTACTATATGTATCTGTGGGTTCGCGTGTACGTGTCTAGAGGAGAGAAGTGCAGCACTCTACCAGCACGGGTGCACGGACGTCTGCCTGGTATTGATCCTCGGCTCAGCTACTGGCTACCTTCACCCACTAATAATTCTTGTCAGCCTCCAAAAGACTCGGCGGCGGCTGAGGTGCTGGTCGTCGCGACCGCCCCCCCCCCTCCGCCCCTTTCCTTGCCCCTGCCCCTCTCTCTTCCGACGAAACATCGATTCTACGTCAGCGCCTATACTCTATCGTCGAGATAAAAATATATCGCAGCACTGTCCATTTACATGACAATTTAAAACATCAAAGTGTCGCGTTAGGCACGACGGAATAATGAACCAAACAGTGTTTCAGAGTTCACTTGGTCGGTCAAGTTCTCGTTCGCCTCAGACAGGAAAATTATGTATCTCTTCCATCTATCTCCGGACATCGACATAATGAAATAATTATCTGCAATTTTTTGTAATGGGTATTCGCAATTGAACATTATTTCAATAAGTCTTCCGAGTCGATACGTATTCTTTTGTGTGGAACTTTATTACTTGATGTTTACTTTATTATTAGATATTAGTAGGACGATTCTGTTGGCTAATGCAGTTGATTCGTTATACATAATTTTGCGTCATCTTCGTTTGATGAAATTATTTTAATATTTACATCATCATTGGCCAACATTATTGAATGAATTTTTTTTCAATCGTGAGCTTCGTTCTGTTTTCGCCGAACAATTGCTTTTCATCAGGCGTTATTGAATTGTTAGGATAATCCTCGCAGGTTCGGTAGCCGCTGGTCCGCGATGAACAGAGGCTCGCGTTACTTGTGAAACGAAGCGTCGGCATACATTAACGACGCGTCACAACGCCCCGGAGGACTCTGTGGGGTTGCGCGGGTGAACTCCGCTCTGTTTCACGACGTTGGAAAATGTATGCGTGCCGGTGATAAGCGGAGCCAAGCTTTGCCCGGACTATTTCCTCAGCCTTAAACCCTGCCTTCTTCTCAACTGTTATTTTCGAACGTGCTCTCACGCAAACTCTTAACTCATCCTACAGTTCGATCCTCATACGTTAGTTAGTTTGTCGATCTCCTCTCATTTTATCTGTTCATCATAGAAAAGATCGTGTCCGTCCTCGTTTCCGATCTTTTGCAACTCGGTACATATTACGTAGAATAAGTAGATACGGACGCGTAAGTAGATACCTCTTGATTATGTGCAACGCGCTCGACGAACAAGGTAACTCGGTTATCGTTGCGTATACGATACACGGTCATGAGTTGCACTTAAAGCAGTCCCAGAATGCATGCGATCTGCAATTGATGTCAGAGCGATCCCAAACGAACCGACTGGCCGATTTACAGCCCAGCCACGTTGTTAAAAGCTCTGACGGGGTAGAGCAGCTGTTAACTACTCGCGAGTATGTCCTAGGCAATGGTCCAGCGATACAGCTCTTCGGACATTCCCGAATACCGTCGGTGGTTTCGCTGGAGCACCATTTTGAAAATTAGTTCATTGCCGGTTAATTATTTCTCCGTAATACATAATGATAACGATAATAACGATGTATTTGTTAGCGGTACACGAGCTTCGGTGCTGTAGTATACCGATGGAATAATTTGCCAGCTCGTTTCGGTGCGTCATAAAAAGGTGAAACGAGATAAAAAGGCGAGATAGTAAATCTGAGAGTCGACGATTCCAGTAATCACGGAACATTCGTTTCGATCACCGGCCGGTACAGTCTCCCACGACGTTTTTGCCAAGGGGTTATAACAACACACGGGCGATCTAGCCAGCGCGAGAAGAGAGATACGTACGAGCGAGAGCGCCGAGTGAGAGGCGATTGAACCAACGGTTTGAAGAAAGAGCAAAAGCAATGGGCAAAAAAATGGGGAAAAAAAAACAAACAAAAAAAAACCAGCCTCCTAGAATTATGTACCAGAAAGACGCGTACTACTCTCGCGCTGTGCGTGGCTGATCCATCCTGCAATTTCCTTAACTTTGCGGAACCGCGAACCGGTTTCAGAGATTCAACAGCGTCTCCGCGGCGAGTGATAAAGGCGCGCGCAACGCAGCCCGATATACACGCACCGGTCCGAGAACGAGGGATCGCTTTTTCACAATCAATTCGTTTCGGGATGTTCGGAGCGTTGGCTCTCGGGTGGCCTCGTGTCAATTCACACGGTGATTCTCAACTCCGTCGATTCAGCCCATTTCGACGGTTTAAAATTTTTTAAATTTTTTTCTTCTTTGTTTTTGATTTTTAGAAACGACAAGACCTATCGATATACTTTTATGTTCATAAATTATCGCACGTATTTTAATTAGTACGTCACTAGTCCGATTTGTTGGAGAAATAAGAAGATAATCCTTGTCACGCGGCTTTATCACTTTAGGGATGAGCGGCGGTATTTGATATACTTGTCTAAAATACCGAAATAAAAACTGCTCGAAGGTACGCAATGCCGCGAGGCGTCATACATATAACCGCCGGGTGCCGGTGGTACTCTGTAGCGTGTAACGAAAATTGGCAGCCACAGGGCAGTAACGTAGGCCGTGCAGCGCGGCGCAGCTGTAACGCTATTACAGGTAGTCAAAGTCCTTCTATCGCTGCGTTATTTCTTTCCGACGGGTCTTTGTGCCTCCTGGCAACGCCAGAAGAACGCGTTCACATTTTTTTCTTACATTTTAAGAACGCAAAAATGGCATTATGTCGAGCTGTACACGCAGCATCGTCGAGGCTTCACCGTGCCGGTCTTTTACCTTCGCGTTTGCTCGCACGCCGCTTTTTCTCCGCCTTGGGTTTATAATAATTACGATCGTCTAGGCACGCAGAGCCACAAACTCTTCTCAGGACGAGAAAACGCACACACGCGCGGTACGAATATCCGGATCGAGCCGACTATTTTTCAAAACAAAAATCTGTCTTCGGAGAATAATATATTACACGTCTGTGTGAGATAACTTTGTTCGCACGAAAAAAAGGGTCACAGAAATTTTTTTGCCGACCTTGGTGAGTCTGACAATCGTTGCGTCTATGGAATCTATCAATGTATAATTCATTTTGTAAATTTTAACCTATGAGAGAATGAAAATAAAGAAGAAAAAAACAATAAAACATTGACAGACGAAAAAATGACCGACGGAAAATTGGAATTGGTTTGATTATTAATCGTATAATCGTTGGATATGATAATATTTCGAGTAGACATGATATTCGTTATACATTTACCCACATTCCAATATGAGGACTGCGCCCATGTGGCTTGTATGCCTGACGTACGTATTCCCGTATTCGCTGGTACAATTTCCATCAAGCTCTCACGGAAAATCATCGATCGTCCGACTGAAATGTGTGTCTGTCCTGACCGGCCGTAATAGCTGAACGTTCGGAAAATTACGTATTATATTGATAAAATAAATGCATCGATCGCCGTTATTACGTTGTGCATTTGGGTGTGCAACGGGAAAGGTTTGCAACAGTGGTAAATGAGAATGTAATAGACGGAAATTATTGATGTTTCTGAACTTTTATTTATCACTCATCATACTACCATAAACGTTGTTCCGCACTACAACGTGCGTAGATAATACATAGCGCTGCAGAATCAACGAAGGCACTATTGCGTTCTCGTACATTCATATACATAGTACATTGGTTTAGAACCGTCGGTCAAACTATTAAACGCGCGTTGACCATGGCGCGCGGCGTAGTAACGTTGTTTCTCCGTTGTCGTTTTTGTTCCGTCCGTAACGAAGAAATCCCCCGTAATAACCAGGAGTCGGAGGTACAAAGTGCTACTCAACCGTACCCGAAGAGGAGAGACGGTAGCGGGAATTGTGAATTCCCACGCGTTTGTTGCAGCAGTAGGTAGGGGTAGGTACTCGATACTGAACAAATGAGATCTCCGGCGGTGAGCACGATCAGCAGGATCTGCGTTTTGCGCGGTATGCGCTGTGTTTCCACACGCACTGTTGTCTACGTTCGAACATATATGTGATCGGAATTATCGCAATCAATGAAAAATTAGTTGTAACCTTTGTCGTAGATGTACGTTAAACTATATTAGGCTCACCGGGTTACAACAATATCCGTAACGTTTTGTTATATATCCCGGTATATCTTGTTCGCGGATCTGTCATTTGTTCGTAGGACAGTAGCAACGGCGTAATTGTCGTACAATATATGTATATGAAACTTTGATGCTTGCACGTGGTTCGCACATGGCCGGGATGAATGTATAATACTACGAGTGACGGTATATAACTGGTGGTGCGGAGCCGAAGGTGGCCGAGCGCGACGTTCACGTTTTTCACGTTGCTCAGCTAAGTTCCGCGAATGCTAACCTCGTGTGTGTTGCTGGCTCGAACCGCGTCGTCGCGATTACGAACTCGCGTATACGCGACATATCTTAAATTAGTTTTTGTCCCGGAAACTCCGTGAGCCAGTAATACCGCGTCTCTGCGTTTGAAAATAAATTATGTACACTCTTCGACGAAATAATCTTTCGAAGGATACGGTTATCTTTGTATATTTATTTCCGAGCACGTACTGATAATCCAGAAAATATGAAAACTCGACGGTTCATTTTGGCGCTCGTTGCTAACAGAGACTGCCGTTCTACCGAGAGTAATTCTTTCGCTATCGTTTACGGGTATATACACACGATGTGCAAGTATATATATGTTCCCCACCGTCGGGTTTTCATTAATTAAATTAATTGCTCGTCATGTCGGGCGCTCGGGGAATTGTGCGTATGCATTGAGAAAGCGAATATCGTTGACGCGTTCAATCCCGACCTAGCTTTTTCTTCCTGTTCGCTATATGTTGTATTTCGTATCTCACTTACTCACGGCTATTTATGAAACGCGGTTTTGGATTAATATCATAGCCGATGGCATCGATCGGTATTGAAAAAACCGCCTTCTTCCATCTTGTACAATTTTTCATTCTCCCTCTACGGAGCTTTTTATCATCTTCTTTTTTACCTCTGGCTGTTGACCGCGGTCGAACCGAACTAACGAGCGCACTCATGCAATGTACGAGAGTTCTACCTGGGAACGCGTTTCTACGGGTCGCAACAATCATGTCTTCATCCCCGCGTCTCGTTCTCGATGTGCGTGAGGCGTACGCGCTAAATTTACGAGTCAAGGATCATCCGCGAAAATCGCTTCCACGAACGGCTCGTCGATATAATTATGCGTCGATACAGTTACCGCTACCGATGTGTAAGTCGATTGGCATGTACGCACGAGAATTACAGACGGACGGGCGCGTTACACGCGGAATTCCGCTACTGCTGCACAACGCCCCAACGCAGTTATTACCCAAATCCCGATGTTACCCATTTTTTTTTTCAATTCCTTTTTTTTACTCCTCGTCTTATTGCTCACGTGATGTATCTCAGCGTTTACGAACGTCAAATACGTTTACGCATTTGATATATTTCTGATGAAGATTAAAACAAAAGGTACGTTGTCTTAAGTCTTTTTTTTTTTTAAGTCTCAAAACGAATCAATTCTCATGAGATGTCCAGTCCGCATAAATGGACTAACTTCATTTGTATCGCCCAAGTCGATTTATTGGACAAAAAATCATTGATGAACGAGAGTAATCGATGGGTCGATATTGTTTTCATTACCTGTTTTTTTTTTATCATCTTTTTTTTAGTAACCTATCCTTCGAGCGCGTCGGTCCGTCGTCCGGTGGGTACGTCGACCTTCGCGCTCTCGTTCCGCACAAGGCTACGGTGTGATAATATACGTGCAACAGCGCACAGCAAGCGATCGGATATCGTCCGGTGGCGGAGCATAGATTTTCCCCTCGGCACCCTCTCCCTCTCTCTTTATCATTTTATACTTTTTTTCTGTTTCGTCGATCGGACGAGCTTTTGATTCACGGCTCGCCGAGGCCGCTGCCTATACACGGGACTTTGGAACGATACGTGCACGCATACACACACACACACGCACACACATGCATACACTCACACACGGAAGATTGAGACTCGCGTTCTCTCGTTCGGATAAGCGAATATAATATCGATCGTGGGTTTCTGTGGCGATTCGCCATGGAGCCAAAGCGAGCGAGGGGGGTAAACGAGTGGGGTATAGTTAGCGTTGCGGTGCAGAAAGAGGCGAATGGGAACAAGGAGTAACGAGAAAAGGAAAAGGAGAGCGAACGAGAGGGTTAGGGGGCGTTTGTACCCTTCGTGTTTCCGCGCCCCAACAGCCGCCGTGCGCGATGCCTCGCGTGGTGAAATTAAAACCGCTTACCGAGTTCTCTCGTTTGCGGCGTACGCCTCGCGCGTCTTTCGCCTTTCGAGCTCGTTCCGTCCGTCGTAGTGCACGCAGCGTATACCCAACTTTACGAGTCCCGCGGAGAACCCGCGGAAATTTCTTATTTTTCGGTGTATAATACCGGAGACGTTTCGCGGCGGCTGCTATCCAACGACGATACGGCGATACGCAGCGAGATTCAACGGCGACTGGATTGTAACGCAACGATACTCGCACGCACGCGAGACCGTGATCTTTCTTGTTAAATATTATGGCTCTTTCTTCATTATATTGACACTATATAGGTCCTATATTTGTTGCATGCACATCTAGTCTTATTTGGAGGAGCAATTTTGACACCCGGCGATGCGATTACCAAACTGATCAAACAAAAATCTTTGAAACTTTGAGATACGTTTTTTTCTCCTATTCATCCGATGGAAAAACATCCCATAGGCTATCCTTCGTCGCTCCAACGATATAATGTATCGATTCAATCGTTAGGTTACCCGAATTTCACCGTCATGTATGAACTTTTTTTCACGCCTTCGTCCGATGATCACGTGCGTCCCAATTATAACGAATATTTTATACTCACACTCCATAAGACTTATTTTTCGATAACGCAACTTGCATCTGCTTTTAATCCCGAAAATGTATTTATTTCAGCGTCGAAATAGTTGGACACCGATTTTTCTTCTTTTTCTCAACAACGATTCGATGTTGTACCGTGCGATCAAACATTTGTCGAGAATCGGTCGAAGGTCGATTAAAATCCACGAACGATTTGTCCGCTCGGCAATCGCAGACGACACATTGTAAACTCGGTGCTTCCTTGCGTGCTCCCAATTTCTTCAGCGATTAATGAACGATGGGGTCCCCGATGCTGCTTGCGTTTGCTCGCTTCTGCAAATATCCATCGAACCGAGCTTGACGAGTCTTCCTATCTCCTATCCTTGATGGATAAATCCATAATGAATATGTAATACAGATATCGGTGCTATAACATCGCACTGTCCCTCGTGATGTCTCGAGTAAGGGTCGTACATAGAGATTATATACCGAGCGGTACAGTGTTGTACCCCGGTGGCCGACTATTCGCACAGAATAATTGTCGCGGTCGGCGATCGATATTTTTGTTCCATTATCGAACAACTGCGTGCATCGATCCTATTATAGAAAATTATGACGTACCTCGCGCAACTTTGCCAATCGTCCGTGCGGTCTTTATCACGCAGAGTCGTCGTTGCAATACCAGCAGGTATACCCGCGTCGAAGCGCCGTGACAAATGGTTCGACTTTGTACTTTTGCTCGAACTCGCGTAACAGCCCGCAACGTGTTATCCGTCGTCGATCGTTTGACGTTTCACCGCGATGTGCATAAACAAATGACCGGACCACAAAATTTCGTTGATGCAACTCCCGTGTCTCGACGGGGGTGTTACTGAGAGCGAAAAAATTCATCGCCATATTGTTTCAATGAAGATATAGACGCGGTACGTAAGTTTATATAGGTTAGGTAAACAGCAAACCGTATAATGATCAATGTGCGGTGTTTATCCGTCATCAACGGGAAAATAATGCGACACGTAACGCGTGCCAACTGCGATACCAGAAGGGAAACATACGTATAGCATATAATTATGCGGCTATCCCAGTATTGATGGATAGACCCAACTTTACTTGATGGAAGCAGGTACCCCCGGAAAATCGATTAATAAATTCGAAATAGCTGATCTCCGTGAAAATGCATGGGCGACGTTATGCCCAAACGTTTGACGGGCCTAGCCGCCGTAACAGACTCAACTCAGTTACAGCCATAGGTGCCGGAGGACGACGCGAACGTGCGATCATTATCTACCCGTCGGCTCGCTACCTATAGCCGCGTTACGTCGTTACGCAAGAGCGTTACGGAAGATATATGCGTGATTGCTAATTGCTAGATCCGTCGGAGGAATCGCGATACGTATCGCCCGACCGGAAACGCATGGCGAGCTCTCCGCTCCGCTGTGATACGCTCTCAGCCGCTACCGCATTGTCGGCACACACGACTTTGTGAGCGCGGCAATCCCGTCTCGAGCCATTTCCCGGAATTTCACACATGTATATCATACATTACATATTTACACGTATCATATTATTTGCACGACAACGGACCCCAAAAATAGAGATAATTCAATACGCGCTATTTGTAACGCAAACACGAGTCCATTGCGACCCAACGAATTCAATCGGGGCCGCGGCATTAACGCCATGACATACGCGGACTCGATTTATACTGGAAAGTATCGTGTATCGTGGATATTGATTTGTTTTTTTCTTTCCAACTTGGTTGATGTTCATTAGGGTGTCTCACGGTGAAGTTTTTTTTCGTAGCTTTTAGATTTGAATTGTATAATATGGGAAAACCTCTGGCCAATCCTGAGCCCAATCGGACAATATTCTAGGCGCCGAATAGGTAAACTGAAGGTCGTGGCAAGCAAACGATTCGCACCTCACTGCATTCCAAAGCTCAAGTTATGATCGTAACGACACAATGAAATAATATTTTTCGTCATACCTGCTCGAAAATTTACATGTATTACAAATTGATTTTTTTTCTCTTTATTTCTTTTCATTGATTCTTTTCTCCTCCCTGTAGTTTATTGCTCACTAAATTTTCGTTGACCGTTTAATTTATCATAAAAAATATTGCCGAAAAAATATCTTCACATTTTTATCTTTGGCTGGAAGAAATAGAAGAAAAATCAATATTACTTTCTTTGGTTCGAATTGCTGTTTTCGAAGTGTTTCGCGAAATATGGATAAGACGCGAGTGCGAATAACCGTGGGGCCAAAAGCAGAGGTGCGCGCTACTCGACAGGACGAGGAACGCATCCAGCACTTGGAGCGAAGGGTCAACGCCTCAGCGAAAATGGCCAGGATTCAGCAAAGAGGCGAGTGGCGAACCAGGAACATCTCCGTGACCAGGAAGGATTGCTTTCCGGCCCTGGCGTGGGCGATTAAATCGTAAATTTCTCGAATCATGTTTTATTTAATCACTTATGTCTAAACGCGCTTTCCCAAGAGTCGTGTTTTTCAGGAGTTTTGGCAAAAGCCCGTCTAGAATATTCGAAAAATCGAGGATTCCTTGATCTCAAATTGTTTGACAGCCATATCGCTGGGTTAGGAAACGAAATTTTTTGGAAAAGTTTTTTCTTTCAATTTTACAGCCCTTTTCAGCTCGAAAAAACATGGTCGAGAAGAATTTTTTCGTTTAAACGTCTGCCATTTTTAAAGATATGGATATTCTTCGAGTAGCTTGTGTCCTGATCTAGCCAACATGATAAAAAATAAAGACATTCTTTCGTTTTTTGTTTCAAGACACCGGAATGGCGAAATCGTGCCACAGAGTCGACTGTAACGTTTTTGCAAAAGCAGGGTCAAGAACGCTCCAAGGTCGCGATTTTGAAAAAAACAATTATTTTCACGTAATTTTTTATTAAGTCTAGGAATGTGCTCATGAAATACGGAAAATGGTTTCTCAATATTGTGTGTAGTTTTTTCGCAAACCATCGTTGAAAATTGGCTCGAAATTGTGGCGTCAAGACAGACGTGGACAATTATGTGGACAATCGATATCTTAGAATTATCCGATTAGGCTCAGTTTTGGCCGGATGTTTTATTATATATAATACAAATCAAGTCGAATTAAAAAGAGAAAAGAGGTGTCGAATTTTTTTTTCCATAACGCACTAATGTGCATCATTGTTGTCTCTCGTTTGCGAAGTTCCATCAAAACTTTGATCGTTACATCATTACCAAACCTCGGTCGTCTTTTTAATTCGTTGGGAACCCGGTTACCGTTCCTCATTCTCTTTTCCCGGTATTCACACTTGGCTGAGCAACGACGCCTGATATCCTCTTGCGGCTGGACTCGAAACGCCCTCGCACCATTCTGAAGATCGCGCGGAGTAGAAGAGTAGAGCAGAGCGTCCACGTTACACCCACCCACACACACACACATCGCACACACGCACACACACACACACACAGACATATTTATATATATATATATCCTTGGCAGTAACGCGTCTCGGGACGGTAATGGCGAGGCTGCTTCGACCAGATAGCATCGCTCGCTCCCCGATGGTCTCTGGCTGCCAGCAGCGTGCGTGACAGCATCGAGTCTTCCCGCGAGAGATTCGCATAGTCGCGCACGCACGCACCCACGCACGCACGCATTCGTCGTGTCTCGGGTCCGCGACAGCGACAGTAACATCGCGACCAAGGACCCCTGTTACAATTGTCGTATTCCCGACAAGTTTGTGGTTCTGAAACGTACGGTGAGTATCGATGTGTACAGTGGCACCGTTTTCGGTCGGACGCACTTACATCGGCAGCGATTTTCAAACGATTTATTTATCTCGTCAATGATCATCGGAGAACTATGGTAATCGACGGATGTTAAAACCGCGGCCATGTTCCCGAACCCGCTGTTCCGAAGAAACGTAGAATCCCGTTGAGCCGGGTACACGGGTAGAGCACAAGGCAAAAGTTGTACGCGGTAACGCAGTTAGCGATGCTGCGGTTCGGCGTCGGCGTCGGCGGCAGCGGCACCGGCGGATGCCTGCCTGATTGGCGTTACGACACCATAATTTCCAACTGGCTCCGTCCAACGATCAACAACTGCACGCTCCTGCCATTTGGTCCAACAACGAGTGGATCCTCCCGTTCCGTCGGTGTTCGCGTAGCTATGTTATACCTATCGTCGAATAACGGTTCGTCTCTCGTTCGTCTTTCGTCCACGTTTGCTTCTTCCCCGCGATCTCTCATCCTCATCGGTAGTTATATACCGCAACCAAAGAGGATGTATCTCGCACGCGGTACGACCAGCGACAGTGTTTTCAACCACCGAGATCACAGACCCGCGCGCACAGACCTCGCGTTCGTTCGTTGGACAATTACCTACGGGTCGCGCACGGCGTGTCACGCGAGTCAAGGATAGCACGCGGAAAGCTCTTTTTAATTCTGATATAACCAAGCTGCGACGAAATAAAAATAAATGACGAGACGAGTTAGAAAATAAAAATGTATACGGACGAGTGTAAAATCAATCGGCACATTGCGTGGTAGTCCATTATAATGGCGAGGCACGGGTCGAAACTCACCGTCTGGCCGGAGGCTCGCAGTCATCTGCCCTCAACCCACCCCGACACCGCAGTTTGGTGCCTATAATAGCTCGTAGAGCTTACCATATACACCATATATACACCAGGTTTGGTAGATACAGTTGGCCCGCACGCATAGTCGGAATTCGCTAATAGACGGACCGTCTTGGATGTTTTTTCCTCGCTCTCTCTCTCTCTCTCTCTGTCTCGTCTCACCCTCGAGCCTGAAACGCAGGTGCGTGCGCGTTGGTTTCTTCGGATATGGGGGAAGGCGAGAGGGTTGAACAAGATAAAACGTTGTACGTGCCGAATATTTACGAGGGTTCATCCGCACCGGGATTGCGTATAGACGCGCTGCGGCTTGCTTCGGCACGGGGAGATACGAGGCTCAGAATTATCGGACGAAGAACAGAGGCGTTCGGATTTACACGACGGACTTTGGATTTTACGAGCCTCACGATCGTACCGTCAGTCGCCGCTCCGTACCTACGAGTATTATATCCGCGGAATCGGCCGTTCCGTGCCGGCGGTTCTCCCTTGACTTTCCTTCTCTTTTGCTTCGCTCGGTTGCCACGACCATTTTCATATCTATATCTGTATATACCACACGGCCACACGGTAAACGTACAGCCAGTGCGTAACCTTTGGCGCGCTCGGCCCAGATATCACGGGCAACCGTCGCGCATGAAGATTCATCACCTTGCCATATGCATCCGGACACTCGGACTCGGAGAAACGAGCAACCTCCCGGAGGCTTGAATCAATGGTAGCCTGAGAATTTAAATTTTTTATTTCGATACATTACCTATCGTAAATTCATTAATGGTACAAAAGTCGCTGGTCGATTGTCGATATTACCGATCGATCTTGGTAAAACCATTGACACGACACCATGCGAATATGAAAGAGAGCGCGACAAAGACAAAGAACAAAGAAATGGCGGTGCACGTCACGCGGCAAGCGGTTATTACCGCCGAAGTTCACCCCCGCGACCATCATTATCTCCGTAGATGAGAATTCACGCTTGTGGCAAGGTCGTATGCGCGCCGAGTCGTAATGGTGGTGGAAGTGGAAGTGCAAGTCGTCGTCGTCGTTGGCGTCCAAGTTATTATTATTATATAGCTCTTGGCCGAAGTCGGCGACCACGCGACGATCTATAGGCGAAGGAGTAGCAGAAGGACGAGAGCGAAGATCCGGGCTCTGAAGCAACATTACCGAGCGAACAATCCCCCACGTCTTGCTTTCTTTGTAAATCCCTCATCTTCTCTTTCCTGCGCATTGTTCTACAAAATTTTTGACGACAACCAAACACCATGTTGATGACGGGTCAATGATTTACTTGCATATTATTAAATATTACTCTCCGTCCAATTGCACTCGCACCGTCTGCCTGTAATCTCGCTGCTTTTGATATTACATGGCAAGCGAGCAATTAACCAAGTTAAAAAAATATATGAATAAGTAAAAAATAAGATCTCGGGGAAAAAAATAGATCACCACGGCGCGACGGCATTGCTTTCCCCAGGGTCGGTCGATGTGCCGCGTACCTACCTTCGAAATGCGCGGTGTCCGTATTGGTTCGCCCGTGCCGTAAACGTCGTTCTCTCGTGTCCCTCGGAGAACGGAGAAGCGTTTACACGCCGGCACACGGGAAGAGCACCGACCCAGGAAAAACTCATGTTATTAAGCCGCGTGGCAAAAGTTTCTTCGCCTCTCCGTGTGAGTTCCTCTCCTCCGTCTTTCACGTTCGTTCTCTCATCTCCGTTCACCGGCAAAGCTGAAAGACAACGAAGATGCGGCGGGCGATGGCGGCGCGCCGGATCGTCGACGTTTACCAGGTTCTCCCGGTCGACCGCTCGGATTCTCCGCTGGCTCTCGCATCCGACGGACCTCGGTAGATTAGTTCATTACCCGGCAGCAGCCGCTACACGGTGCATCTTCCGTTTTTGCCATAGCGTGGAAATAGATTTGTTGCAACATCGGGGGAACATCGTGGCGGCAACGACTCGACCGTCGTTCTTTCCCTATCTCCTCTTCGTTCTGGGGTCTGCGTTGTTGCGTACGCGCAACTTGCGGTCCATTCTCCTGCACCCACCTATATACCCCGGCGATGCTGCGCCGCCGTTCCGGGCTCCCGACTCGTTCTTCGCGTGGTAAACGGATGTGCGCACAAACACAGACCGAGCCCCGCGTTGTATTTCGCCGTTGTGCCGCGCTTCGTTGATTCCACGCCGAGATCACCCTTCCTCAAAATCGCGTTAACACCGGGTGGTCCGTTTCACCTTAGCCTCCCCACAGTCGACTCCCGACGACTCACGCGCCATTGCTTCTCTTCCTTCTTTTTCCATTTCTCTTCCTTTTTTTTTTTTTCATGTCCCCCCGCTGCAATTTTTCCGTGGGAGTTTACGGTCTTGGCAATTTATCATATCCTCGAAAGGATATGAACAACTTGACTGCGTTATTACACCGGTCTATTGACTATGACCGTGGTTTATTATTAACGTTCGAGTTCTATCCTTGAAAACCGATTGAAATTTCTGAGTACTTTTATTTTATTCACAGATACATCGTAAGTACTCGGTCAAGTATAACAAACCATTTGTCGCGAATTACTCGTAACGTTGGCCCTCGTACTTGAATAACACGGAGAAATCGGCAGTAAGGAAAAACGTTTGAGGTTAAATCTACAAACTCTGTGGGTAATTCTACAAAAATTATAAATAATTGTTACGATCGCAATGATTCATTGGCCAATGCGGACATATGATCAAAAAAGCGACATTATTATAATTATACACATTGACTGCGTTCTTCGACTCATAAATAAAAGTAAACAAAAATGTTGCGTAAAATGTAACTACTTAACGAAAAATTTGTACAACATCGGCGATCGGGTCGCGAAAATACAATATATAGTTTAACCGTTCATCTACCCCATGCCGCGCGATACGAAGCTAATTATCAATCGATTTTCCCTTTCTACCGTTACAACGAGTACCCGTGTGTCGATACAGAGATGAGTCGAGTATTCTGGAGCATTGCTAGGCTAAAATCGTACACCAAAGCACAACCGGTGCTTCACTCGCTCACTGATAAACTAT
The DNA here is from genome assembly GCA_963971145.1 of Sussaba pulchella. NCBI lineage: Eukaryota > Metazoa > Arthropoda > Insecta > Hymenoptera > Ichneumonidae > Sussaba > Sussaba pulchella. The sequence continues at coordinate 12,554,348 of OZ020171.1, read as the reverse complement.
CGAGTCGAGGATCCTCGTAAACGAGCGTTGGGCGTTATGCGCTTCTCTCGTCGCTCACCGCTCATGATTACCGTGCATAAAAAATACGCCGGCCGTTAACGCGCTCCGATACACACATCCAGACGTGATGATTTTCCTCATACGCGCTCGCGCAAAGGGGCGGGTCCTTTCATCTTCGTTTCCCACGTTTTTCACGTTCACCAATACCGACAAACGCATGCACGGTATCGGTGCAAACATTGTAATTCGTTCGACGTCGATCGTTCTTTGCGTTTTGCTTTCGTTTCGTGGATCAATAAATTAATGGAAATACAGCGACGGAGTAACAGATATATCAAATTTCTCAATTGGATCGTACGAAATTGATGAGTCGAGATCGTTTTCGCCGCTGGTGCGGATGCGCCTGGGAAAACAGTGTATAACGCGGTTATCTGCCGCAGCAGCGTTCGATGCGCTTACCCAATATCGCCTCGGAAAGGTGGCGGTTGGACGAGAGGGAGAGCGCCGTCGTTGGAAAGACGGGAGGAGAGGCTATATCGAACGGGGACCGTTGGGAGCTTCGGAGACGTCGTTTTTTGCCAAAGAGCTTATCATTATCGGCTCGGGTGTTCCGGGGCTTTCGGTCTCACGCGCTCAACCTGGTACGCGCAAATGAAGAGCTATCAAAATTGATGCAAGGATGCCGGATCTTGCGATTTCGTCCCCGTAAGCGAACCCGGTATCAGTTCCCGAAGACGCGGGGGAAAAAAACATGATCAAATATTAAACAAACACACATTCCCGGACTTTACTGATCATGATTAATTGTAAAACAAGTCCTAAAAGAGAAGATATTGAAACATATTTAGTGCGTTTATCGTCGGATAAGTGACGGGTGTGTGGGAGAGTAAAACCTAATATGGGACAATAAGAGGAATCTGGTACGTGATCGCTGCGTTTCCTACCGTCGCGAGATGACCAATCGGAAGTAGTAACACTTGGATCGATTAGTTTTCGTTATCGGATTGCTCGGTAAATGGGGCTCTAACGGTGAAAACCCGTTCGACAACCGACGTCCAGCGGGGGGGTAGCGGGTGATCCTCCGCCCCTCGACAAACCGGTCCAGCGACGACGTTTACCATTCAGCGGCACACTTTCATACCGGTCGCCCGCGCGAGGGTTGAAAAGCTGTTTTAACCCGTGATGTACACGAGTCTGTGAGTGCGAAATGTTGTCGTCGCGCGGGTGGAACAGGATGACCCAAAAACGCCAAGAACACCGAACACCGCACACCATCCTGGCGATAGCCGCGCATCGAACCATCAATTTCCGTATGTCTGTAGTAGGTACCGCGGGTATTAACGTCTAATGGACATGGCATGCGAGAATCTACCGCTCCGAATCGTAATATTCATGCGCTATAACGACACCGTCCATGTGTATCTGCAACTAACCCCTCCCCACATTCCAAACGCGACTATTTTACTGCATCGAAGAAAGTTTTAATAAGAAATGTAGCTTCTCGATCCCCCTGATTAATCGTATTCCGTCTGTATCAAATTTGATGAACCTTGTCGCCGATCCAATTTTCATTTATTGAAAACAAACAAACGACAAATGACCCGACGATGAATTCAGAATTTGCAAGTGGTAGAGATTATTATTTGGAAGTAGAATGAAGCACGATGATGAATGAAAAAGCGGCGATACACAAAAACCAATAATATTTGAAACGTCAAAGTGAAATAATATTGAACGTTGGCCGCTCTGTGTTTGCGGCCCGCGAACCGTGAATTATGATATCGCTTTGTGGCATAATAACAAGTTTATTAACGAGAGTTGCGATGCGAGAGATCACGCCCTCGAACTCTTTGGACATGACCGGGCTACAAGCTACACGAGACTTCTCGCTCGGCGCGGTTTGATTAATTTCATGCGAGGCACAACCGGAGAGTAAAAAGAGGCGGGGAGTCTCTGTAACGAGAGAGAACAACTCGTAGCCGCAATAATACAAGACGTTGTAACAGACTCGTTCGACAAGCCGAACGACCGGCGGCGGCACGCCTCTCTATCCTCGCCGCCGTGCAGCTTTGACTTACCTCTCCTGTTTCTTCATCTTTCTCTCCCTCTCATTCTCATTTTTTTCATCTCCGTTTATATATTACATTTTTTTTTTCATATTGAATGCCAGCGTTGACGTAGCTACACGCGCTTTAACACGCGCATGATATGTTATTCTTTTTGAGGGTTTTCGTTAAATAACGTGGAAATCGATGATACGGTTACCCACACTGAGTTTTCCCGTAATCTCATATGTACTCGGTCGCTCGGGTACTACAATATTATAAAACGGTCGTAGCTTCCATTAAAGGTCAACCGATCGTTTTTAACAGAGATTCACAAACCCCGGACGTGTATACCCCCCGTTGTGCTATAAGCTTCGTGTTACGCGCTATTTATAAGCGTGAGACCGTTACAGCGGAGATGAAGGTAGTCCCTCGCCATTCGACGTTTACGAGCTTCCTATCGTCAACGGATTATAACGTAGCCAAGGTGTTGCCAATTTATTCATGTCATACATAGTCTATTCTCGTTTGTTTTTATTTCTTAAAAATTATTTTCTTTATCCACTCTGTTAACTCGATCGACGTTTATTTACCCATAACACGTATATCCCTTCGAGCCTTGCACAGTTGTTAAAACTGACAGCCGATACCTACTTTGTAAGGTGAATCCCATTTAAAAATATATTTTTTAATTCGCACTGTAAGAGAGCTACGCTATATTTTCGTCGGCGTTAGACCGTGTCGTGACGGCGTGAATGGAAACACGCAGGTGCGAGCGTGAACCGCGATCGGTGCATGCATACCTACGGCAATCACGAAGCTAACACTTGGGTGCCTTCGCGGTCTCTCTCATTTGGCGCCTCGTTTCAAAGTTCAACTATCAGGCGATTCTAATGACGTGGGAAATGGGCTTGTACGTAACGATCGACGGAGTAAAACTCTTCTCTTCTGCCGTGCTTATTTTTCGGTTCTTTTTTTCTTCTTTTCTTACCTCCCTTAACTTTGTACATTCGTTTGCTGATCGCGCTAAGGACCTCGGACGAGAGCGGCCGGAAAACCGAGCGGGTCGGGCGGGTCGGGTGCGAATATACGTACCCGGGGTTTATCAGGCTCGACGATCCATGCATCTTCTTCGACATGCGAATCATATGAAATTTCTCCTGGAATATAGTATGGCTATGGTATTTTTCATTGTCATTTTTGTTTAGACGAGAAACAAGCGAATCGATACGTCACGTGTGTCACCGGGATGGTGGAAAAATATTTGGATCGGTCTCGCGGCAAAGAGACTTGGTAGCATGGGGATGCTTGAGAGGAGAGGCCGATGAAAGAACCAAGATGGAAGGGAGAGAGAGAGAGAGAGAGGGTCGCGATCGAAGAGTGTACGTGGAAGAAGGAACGAGAGCCGGCGCTGGTGGCGCTACAGGGCGAACGCGGTGTATAGTGAGGTAGGTCGGGTCGCGTGGAATTCGGTCACAATTTTAATATCGATTCGCCCAATAGCAGCTACCAGCGCGGATATCCACTGCTCCCGCGTTCCGTTCTCACGCCAGATCACCCCAACGCTTCGGCTCATAGTACGATCTTCTCACCCTGGACCCATTTCCAGATTAACGAAGTAATCCAAAACGAACATCAGCAACAAAAAGTTTATCCACACGAAGCTGAAAGAAATAAAAAATACAGAATCAATAGGCAACCTTCTTTCGCCCTCATTTATCTATCGTTCATTCAACACAATGTGACACGGGGTCGAGACACTTGTGTTGATAATAATCTACCCCGTCGGGATTAATCGTCATAAAAAACTTGACTGTGTTATACGTTCCGACGAAGGATAATAGAAAAATGAAACGAAACAAAAATACGGTAAATTTAATTTCACAATTCCCAGTCGCACAATTTAACCTCGATTTAACTCGTCGTATGTGGATGGTCCGGCGCGAGCGGCGTGAGTACGAGGAGGGCAACGATCGTCGCAAACTTTGTACATTAAGCGACGACGTCGCATACTGCGTACCACCGTGTTACAGCAACACGACTAGGAACAAAAATAATTAATGAACAACGACTATACGCAACGTTCGTGTGCCACGTTCTGGTATACAGACGTCTTTCCCCATTATTTTTTTCTTCTTTTCTATCAGTTGTTTCTTTATACCCAGGGACGAATACTATACGTTGGCTAGGTTCTTCATTGTGCGATGCGATGTATCGCGAGTCCACGATTCCTGAAAGTGGCATGTAACTCAGGGCTACCAGCCAGACTCCTCAGGGCGGTTAATTTTTTGTGTTCGATATTATTAACTGCCGCAAGAACCAACGCTCCTTGTTACCACCGTATCAATAATCTCGCCATAATAAGTAATTCTTTCAACTGCCCTTACGACGATAGAAATTCTTCCTCCGGCTCCAAACCATCGTTTCTCTCGGCAACATTTATATATTGTCCAAAAAATGCTATTGGAAAAAACAATGATGTATATTATATGGGTTGAAAGGAAAAATGAATAGATAGAGGAAACAAAAGAAAATGAGGGTTGGGGAAACTCTAATTCAAAAGGAGTTATTTCCGGTCGATCGTTCGCTCGGGAATTTTTGTTTGGTTGCTCTGTTGTACGGTGCATTGTTGGATGCACGTGTGTATATGATACGCACCTCGAGAAGATACACAGAGGGATATATGGATACGTTAACGATGAGGTTATTTCGTCGGAAAACATCGAAATATATCAATTACAATCGATGCACGACGGAGAGGCAGGGCTCGCCATTGATTCGAACATAACATGCACGGAGAGATGATAATCTCTCAAAAATCAATTCGGATTCGTTTCCACGGTCCACGCGATTTCGTTAGTCAACAGTTACATACGCGCAATGGATTTATCCCGCGGCACGGTAGTGCCGTGTATCGGGTTACCATCTCCGCGTACGAGTATATCGACGCGCGCGCATCCATGTTCGACAATGCCTACAGATATGTATAATCCATTGGCATGCGGCGGTCATTAATTTGTTACGCGCGTACGTGGTACGTATGTACCACGTATGGGTGACCGTTCGTGAGTCTCGGCAGGCGCGGTTTCTCTCCGTATGTAAAAATAGAGCAGACGAGAGAAGATAGAAAGCGAGAGACGTCGAGGAGGAACCGTGCAGGGCGCAGCGTGCCCATCGCTTGCGTAGTACCACTTTACAGTCCATTAATTTGTAATGTTGCCATTATCTATTATGGCCTATCGGGGGAAGAGCCAGCCGTATTGTTAGCTGCTCCGTCGTAGTACCGCAGCCGCCGACAACCGTCTATATCGTAACTTTGGCGTAATCCACCATACATACATTAGACGCGAAAACGTCGTCGGGAAGCGATGCAAAAATTTATTTTTTCATACTTAAGTTACAGTTGGCTCCGCGTTTGCTCGACCGCTGCGAGCAATCATCATCGTCGAGTGCGCATCTATACGCGCGAGACACGTTGATAACGCATGTACCGGCGGCGGCAACTACATCGACCATATATGTACGGACAATGCGGCAACACACTCGCCAAAGTGACCTTTGGCCTCGGCCTGAACGAGAGAAAAGCTACATCGTGGCACGTGTGGCGTTCCATCGGTCGCTTATATCATTTGGCCCACGACGACCGTCCGACCAATGAGCTCAGGGGCGACGAGGGTGTGTTGCGGCAAATGTCCCGATACACCAACGAGCGCGCTGCACCGACAAAGTATAATGCGCTATTCAAACTTTCGTCGACCATGCACTTTGGCCAACCGCACGGGTGACACTCGGATCGCGTATTACAAGTCTCGAAGACATTTTTACCGTTGTAATACGTACGCGCGGTAAAAGTTACCGGTTGCGGGATACCCGCGACATCGTTCGGTCAAACCAAAACAAATAGGAACGAATAATGCAGCCTCCGAAACGCACATCGTCGGCCCCGCTGACGATCGATCGATTCAGACGACTCTCGATACACATACCTATAGTTGAATTATTAACTTGGACGAAGCAACGTTAATGTACACCATCGTCTCAATACCGTTGAACGTGCGAGAATTTTTTTTTTTTAACTTCATTTATATTCGTGAATTATCGTCGGGTGATACGACGTTCCCGAATTTCCGCGTGATTCTCCAGGTGTTTTCGGCCGTGCGGTGCTGTCGTTTCTCCTTCTGCTTCTCGTTATTCGTTCTCGTACACGTTTCGTTGGAGGTCGTTGTACCGCGTTCGCGTTCGAGAAACGGTCGTGCGGGTAGGCGGCCGTGGCCAGGCGCGGGGGTGGGCAGGGTGATGGTTGGGACGGGGGGGGTGATCGGTGGAAATACGTCGGGGAAATCGCATGTTCAGCCCGCGATAAACGAAATAAAAGTTGGCGGGTTCGCGCGGAGGGACGAGAGGGTAAAACGCGTCTCTCGTCTCGCTCGGCCTCGTTCGCCCTCGTTCGTACTCGCCCGCCCGCACCCTCTTTCAGCCACCTTCCCGTGCCTTCGTTTACCCGTGAACGTGCGGCACAGGGTGGCGGAGAATACCCACCCGAAAAGGGATGGCGGGAGAGGTGGCCGGGGGTTGCGAGGGCTATATCGGTGTGTACGTATAATGCTTACGCCGTTGCGGCGAGAGCTCGGCGTAGCGTGCACGTTGCATCCACACACGCCGCTACCCGCACATTTTACCATCCTTTTCTACCTTCGACCTAATACCTACTACCTGACGCTGCGTTGGCGGGTGCTGCCGCTGCCGTTGCACGACCAGAGGCTGCCAACTAACTTGTATTTTTTTTTCTTTCTATTTTTTTTTTTCCCCGAACCAGTCGAGCACCACCACCGGCACTGGCAACCGCGACGAGGGCCGACTCTGTGCGATCGATACGCCCCGAACTTATTTTGGATTATTTTCAACTCTTGGGGTTTCGGTTCTCGCTCGTTCTCTCGCAATTTCGCCCTCGCCCCTTTCTCGTCGACAACGGGACGGTGCCTTCTCATCAACCGAACCTCGTATATTATATATAACCGTGGTTGTACCATCGTCGGTGTATATCGCCAACCAACGATTTTTCTTACAGGGATAACAAATATCGAGGATATTGGAAATTTCGTGTCGCCCCCCCCCCCCCCCCCCCCGACGCGTTATTTATATTCTTTACTAACTTTTCGAGAAACATGCCTAGAGTTTTATACGTCCGAGCTATCTCAAATGCTCTTCACCCAATGCTGAAACATGAATAATTGTTTTAATCGATCGTGTTTTCGATGTCGATGCTGAACATCGAATTTTTTATAAAATTCTACCAATGGCTAACGAATATGCACTCATGTTGGCAAGCGTACAGTCACACGAGATACGCGATATATTTATCCGGTAGTCCCGAAATTCGTTATGGACCACGTGTTGGTCGCAGCCTATTCGTTGTTCCCGGCATTCTGGTTTCTCTTCTCTATTGTCGGTCATTGCCATGAACCGGCGAACCGTCGAACCGGCGAACCAACCGACCAAAGAGGCCGCGCGTTCCGCGTGACATCGCCGTCGGTGCACGGTTAAATCACGGTCTATCAATAACGCAGCGCTACTTTTTTCCCGTGGTTTTCATTGATTTCCGATTGCGAAAGAAAAAAACGCGAATGAGAGAAACTTGGCGGGAACGTTCGACTACATGGTTTCATCTGTCTATCTGTATAGCTATAGCATATACGTCTGTCAATGTTTGATATTTTTCTACGGGCTCAATAATTGTAGATTCATTTTCTCGTTTCTGCATATATTTCATTCCACCTTGACGGGGGGTCCAATGGCTGTTCAACTTTGATTAGATGATGATGTTAATATCTTACAAAATAATTTTGTATTATCCAGAATTCCAATACATTTTGGTGACTGAGAATTCGAGCGAATACAATTTGTGTGAATTTGCGATAGTCGCAGCTAGCCAAACTTATGCTTTTAATTTGTTAATGGTCCAACGACCTAACCGTACGACCAAATATTTTCATATTCACTCTCATCGTTAGGTACGGTACGTGTCTGCATTATTATTACTACTTCGTTAACCGTACTCATCAGCTACAGACATGAGATACACTTTCTTCTCTTCTACAACCCAATTTGTTATTAAATATTTCCGTATCACATAAAAATACGATCATTACTGTTTCGCTGTTTCCTCGATCAAAGTCATCGTCGTCCACCAAATTCTATGCTGCAGTGAACACGAGTGAACACGATCTAGCTGAGGAGCTTTGCAATCTTTGATCGAAACCATAGCCGCATCCTTGACCTACAGAATTCCTGAAATCAACACAATTCACCCGCTCCACCCACCTCTGGCTTCCAGCATGGAAAGCTCACTCATGTAGGTTCCAACATGGTTATTTCCGTTTATTTTTATTATTATTATTTTATATTATAATTATTGTTATTAGCTACTTATCTATTACTTTATGTATTATTATTATTATTTATATTATTATTTTTCAAGGTTCCTTCGTTTCTTCTCGTAGAATAATGCCGATTACTAAACTAGTGCTAACGAACGATTTCCCACCGGCACTACAGAAACGACTGGTACGTCGGTGATCAGGACCAACCTGATCTTTCCGCGTATTCCAAGGTGTAGTCGTTTTTTTTTTCATTTTTCCCGACAAATAAGCGTTTTTATTATAACGTAATTAACACCGTTATGTTCAAAGGGGGAATATTCGATGAACGATGAAGGTTTGCGAATGGGGGACAAACTTGTTTACAGAGTCGTCGTATTCGATAGCATTGACGCGAGATAATATACCTTTGCTAATTGAGAACCAGTTGAGGAGGCTCGGGGATAAAAACGAATGTGGGGGGCACCCGTTCAAACAGGTCCGCGGTTTGGTATTTCATTCAGGTGGAATTTTATATTTCATTATATCCGGGGGACCGTCGTTGTTATCTCGGCCCACCGAGTGAGACGTATCTCGAGCCGGGCAATTACGACGCCCTCGGAGAGAAGCGCTCAGCATTTATCTGCATTAGGCCTATCCATACTCACGCATGTCAATATAAGATAAACAGACCTATCGCCAGTCGAGTGGTAAGGCTGATAATGAGTTGATGATCTTCACGGTAATCGAGTAATCCGACTGGCTTCGATTGCTCGATCCGCACCGAGGGCCATTTCCTATATATTATGTGATTTTTTTTTCATTCATTACTCAATGTGTTTTGCCGAAAAAAAAATAGTTTTGACCAAGTTTTCCATGTAAAGAAAGCTCAGCTTTCCGAGAAAGAATACAAAAACATTTTTGTCTGTCGTTGTAAATGTCTGTAAACAACTGTCTGTTGTAAAGCCGAAAAATGGACTTTTCTGTTTCAAATGTGATGAAAAGTAATTTCTTCAGTCCCAAAAATTTGTATTTTTTTCTTTCGAAAAGCTGAGCCTTTTTTACATAAAAGAAGGCTTGGTCAAGACTAATTTCTTTTTCATTACAGAGAGAAAAAAAAGAAAAGAAACATGAAAAATTCGCCGAATGACGCATACAATTACATTGAAACTGAACAAGGAATAAAACTGAAGAAAATTAAGAGTTCATCTCTGGAAGGAGATTTTCATTTTTCGAAGTTACTAAAAGATCGCCGATAGTTATTCCAAACTCGGTACTCCAATTGGTGGATCCGTTCATATAAATATATAAATATTTATTTTTACACTTTTGAGTTTCATTGTGATAGCTCAAAAGTCCACGCTACGTGCAAGTTAAATTAATCCACTTACGACCTTGGTTTTGCTATTAATTTCAAACGAATAAACCGTAGTATAATAATGTCATTATCGTACGAATGCACGTCACAGGTAGACAAAGGCATGGAGAGCTTCGTACGGCCTCGACGAAGGTCTCGTCGACTGTACCGCGCGAGTGCATATAAGTCGGCATCGCGCCCGACGCTCCAGCGACTTAATTCCGGCCTCCGACGGATCGAATTAGCGTCCTCTTCTTCACTCGCCGCTCACTTGGCGGTGCGTGCGGAGCAATTAACTTTGCTGAGAAATTACGAGATTGCGAGAAGATATGAAGCGCGGGGGCGGTAGTCCAAACCGTCTGAGCCGCCTGAACCGCCAGAAGGGAGTCCGCGCGGCGCATCGCGTTCCCCGGAGTTACAGGAAGAACGTAATTCCTCGGACCTACCAACCGCGAGCGCATTCGTTTCCGATACAGACTCGTACAACGGGCGTACACGTATAGGGAACGCGTACATTCCCCGATACTCGTCTATCTACTTGCAGCACGGTGCAACTCGGTGTGATCTGGTATTATGGAATGGCATACCTGCATATATATTTAGGCTTTATTTAGTTAATAAAACAGCCAACTTGAAATTAATTAATGTGATCAACGCCAAGCTTATTCTCACTGTCTCACAGTCATTATGTTGCACTGGGCATCTATTTGTTGAGGTGCGTTATTGACGGCTAATAATGGAACTGGAAGTTCATTATATAAGGAGGAAAGTTATTTTTTCTCTCATAGAATGAACTTCTGAAGGAGCTGAATTGAATTGTGAATCTGAATCTGATTGTGCGT